>OY998241.1:69787328-69792328 GCA_963922005.1 Cornus suecica
AACAAGAGTTGTCACGATAGAAAAGAGAAATGACTATAAGGAACCAACGATTCTCTCTTCTTAAACAACCTATATCCTCCACACTTAATCAGCATTTGATAGATTATCCAACCCCGAGCAATCTTAGTTATTGGTGGGGGTTCGGTCCGTTAGCTGGTATTTGTTTAGTCATTCAGATAGTGACTGGCATTTTTTTAGCTATGCATTACACACCTCATGTGGATCTAGCTTTCAACAGCGTAGAACACGTTATGAGAGATGTTGAAGGGGGCTGGTTGCTCCGTTATATGCATGCTAATGGGGCAAGTATGTTTCTCATTGTGGTTCACCTTCATATTTTTCGTGGTCTATATCATGCGAGTTATAGCAGTCCTAGGGAATTTGTTCGGTGTCTCGGAGTTGTAATCTTCCTATTAATGATTGTGACAGCTTTTATAGGATACGTACCACCTTGGGGTCAGATGAGCTTTTGGGGAGCTACAGTAATTACAAGCTTAGCTAGCGCCATACCTGTAGTAGGAGATACCATAGTTACTTGGCTTTGGGGTGGTTTCTCCGTGGACAATGCCACCTTAAATCGTTTTTTTAGTCTTCATCATTTACTCCCCTTTATTTTAGTAGGCGCCAGTCTTCTTCATCTGGCCGCATTGCATCAATATGGATCAAATAATCCATTGGGTGTACATTCAGAGATGGATAAAATTGCTTCTTACCCTTATTTTTATGTAAAGGATCTAGTAGGTTGGGTAGCTTCTGCTATCTTTTCTTCCATTTGGATTTTTTATGCTCCTAATGTTTTGGGGCATCCCGACAATTATATACCTGCTAATCCGATGCCCACCCCGCCTCATATTGTGCCAGAATGGTATTTCCTACCGATCCATGCCATTCTTCGTAGTATACCTGACAAATCGGGAGGTGTAGCCGCAATAGCACCAGTTTCTATATGTCTGTTGGCTTTACCTTTTTTTAAAAGTATGTATGTACGTAGTTCAAGTTTTCGCCCGATTCACCAAGGAATATTTTGGTTGCTTTTGGCGGATCGCTTACTACTAGGTTGGATCGGATGTCAACCCGTGGAGGCACCATTTGTTACTATTGGACAAATATCTCCTTTTGTTTTCTTCTTGTTCTTTGCCATAACGCCCATTCCGGGACGAGTTGGAAGAGGAATTCCTAATTCTTACACGGATGAGACTGATCGCACCTGATCAGTGAAAAATTCTGACACCAATCATTTACGAGTGAGTATTACACCAAGAATTTACAAGCGGATGAGTTTTCTAGTTGGCTATGTTGATATAGCTTAGATAGGGAAAAGATACTATAGGGCAGGGCTGCACTTTCAAATCCGGGGGCTTTGTTCCCGAAACTAAACTAGTCAATTGATAGGATCATTGCTAAAACCCATTGGCTTCACCGAGATCGGATAGCGCATAAGAGGGAATTTTCTGAATGAGAAGATTCTCTTTATACACTGACGACATATCCTGCCTCTTCTTTCCTTGCCCGCCTCACAATATTCCTTCCTTTTTGACATGATATTCCTTTTCTTGCTTGCACCTACCAGAAGTAGGAGAGTCTTTGATGGGCGAGGATTGTTTTATACCTAGAACACCCTCTTCCGTCAAATTGATAGAGTGCTAGTCAATGATAACTGGAACTCGACTTTACCTAATGCTGAAGCCACCTTCCACCCTCAACGCTTATCTGACCACTCACTCTCTTATGACTCTCAGCCTAGGGAATTTGAAGTCCCCTCCAAGAAAGCTTTTAACTTCATGGCAGATGAGGAGAACTTCTTACCTATGATGACTTCCATCTGGAGCTCCAACGTTAAGGGGGTGTCCGATGTTTAGAGTCTATCAGAAACTGAAACTTATCAAGGGTGAATTAAAGAAGATTAACAAACAGAAGTTTAGTAATATTACTAACAGAGTTGAGAAGGTTAGGGAAGAATTGCACTCTGTCCAGAAGCATCTCCATCCCAACCCCTTCTCAGTTGATCTTAGAGCCAAGGAAAAGCCTAGTCCGGTAGGCTCTCTAAGGAAGCACTGAAAGCTCTCTTTCTCATGCTAGTAAAGTAAGGGAGGCTAGCTCTAAGTGGTCAGTAGTCCGGTACCAAAGCAAGCTTAAAGGAAGCATGCAAGCACTTCTCTTGATCCACTATGCATTAAGCAAGTTAATAAACAAAGCCCTCAGAATAAGGAATAAGGCAGGCTCGAATGCCATAAACATATAAACATAAATAAGGCTACTAATCCACGGTTTAAATCTATGACCGGAGGGGATGATGGTGGTGAAGCAGAAGAAGCAGTCTCGGCTACTGTACTGTCGGCCAAGGCCAAAAGCAAGCAGGAGTAGGTTGCTAGGTTTCGGTTATCGTGCTAAGATCATATATTCTAGAGGCGGGGGTAAGCATTCCTGCAAAAGAGATATATTCTATCTGCTCGATCTGTCTTTTCATTTTCAATAAGAAGCAGTCCGGGCGTCTCGTGCTAGGTATAGTCAGGCTGGGGTACCAACCCGATTCCCTATCAAGGGTGGACAGAATAGTACACTTCTGCCATTAATGAGTACCAGTAGTCAGCATAGATATCCATTAATGGACCCCTTCTTCTATCTTATCCCTTGGAATTGGTATTCTCTCTTTCTTGATTCTTTTTCTTGTCGCAGACCTTGTTCCCTCTACTAGCGAAAAGAAATCCATCTATTTAATCATATATGTGGTTACCTATGTTATATCAGCTCTTATATTCAGCATTAATCCCCCCTTTAATCAGGAATGGGGGGCTTCACTAAGTATTTCTTAGTCAAGGTTCGGATACAGGCCTTAACCCCAGACTCTTTAACCGGAAGTGACAGAATAAGCTCCCTGGGAAGTATTGAAAGAAAGATCTACCCTCTACTCTAAATAATGGGATAGGAAGTGACTTTCTCGATCCTCTATCTCACTCGTACTGAAAGAAAGATAGAAAGAGGAAAGAAAGGGCATAAAGATGAGGACTAGGGTAAAGAGTAACTGCCATCTGAGCTTTTAATAAGTTTAGTCTCTTTTGCGCTGCATAAGAGGTAGAGGGAGATTCTCGATCGACTATCGTACAACAAGAAGAAAGACAAAACCCATATTACTTAAGCAATGTGATAGCTTGTTCACTTTCCTTCTACTTACTCAAATAGGCTCAATGACCATGCCCGATTTCCATAGATCAACGAGATTCATAAAATAAATTCTTTCTTACCAAACTCTATACATTTCAAGTATCAGACCAAGAGAGCATTGCAACTTCCTCTGCTGGAGGCCAGGATTTGGACAGCAGCCAGCCCATAAGGCTTAGACACTACATGCTCTCAATCGTTCTTCTTGTAGACTTCATGCCTATAAAAGAGGCAGATCTAGGCCTTCTGAATTAATATTAATTACATAAGAATGTGTGATAGATGATTCTCAAATAGATATAAACTTACTTTCTGTCAAACTTGATGATGCAAGATGGGGATCCCAGGCTCCCCCCTTCTACTTTGACAGGGCTATTAGATCGCTTTACGTCTATAGGGGCTCGCCGAAAGAATAATCCAATGGATTTTCATCCTTAAGAGCGTGTCTGCCCGGGTTGTCAACGAGATGGCTGTATATCCTGCGCGCAACATGGGGCCCAATGGGCGATCCGACAACAACATAACTTGCTTCTTCTCTTGGGCTTGGTTCACTTGATTAGTCCTCTGGGCGCTAAAGCTGTACCGATTCAATCAGCTAGGCATAAGCCTTGTCGTTACGCCCTCTTAAGAGGGGGGACTCCCTTCTTATTATATTAAATAAGCATAGTCATTTTAATGATTCTTGTAGATAGGCTTGCTCACTTTAACCTTAAAAGAATCAGGAATTTATTATTTTATAAATGGCGAAGTATGAAATCAAGCCGTACTGGAAGGTGCATATGGATCACCCCCTTTTCAGGGAGAGTTACTTTACGACTCGTTAGCTGTCCTTTCGCTCTTGAGCACCTTTGCCTCTATTCTATTTATGGAAATTCAATAAGAATAAGAAAGTAGGCCTCTTTCAGCAGTGGAGCATGGAGCCCCCCTATTTGAGTAAGGGTCAGAAAAGCCCCCGAAACCCCTGATACAAGGAAAGGGAGAACCAGTCGAGGCTGGAGGACGACCTTAAGAGATCTTGTGGGCATCTCTCTTTTCTTTTCTATTGATGCTTTTCTTCAGCTCTTTAAGTAATAGGGGCTTGCTGCCAATGAGGATTAGTAAGCTTCTATTTATCCCCAATCCTATGTGTAGTATGCCAGGGAGGAAAGAAAGCAAGACCATGAAGGAAAGGCCGGCCTCAGCCTCTTAGAAGCCCAGTGTCTAGACACAGTCGTACAAAGACCCGCATGATAGTGGAAGCCGCCATCCTTATGCTTCTCGGTGCATATAATGATAATGCGCGTTTGGTCATAGATATTCAAAAGACGGTACCGTATTATTTCTCGCGTAACGGCCGGCCGTCGTTCCGAATGGGTGAAAGTTAATAGCACGAAGTTCCTGATTTGAGAAGGTTTAGCCCGCGAAACATTACTCGTTTTACTTTCAACAACCGACTCCCTCATTGCTTCGGTTGATTTTCTTCATCAGCCAACCCCCCTGTTTCCATACTATAGCCCCTTTCATTCGTGAGAAGGCCCCACCTAACTCTATATGCAATCGATCAAAGAACTGAACATGTTTAGAATCACACACTATTGACCAATGGGTCCTCGAACCAAAAAGTTAAGGAAGGCTTGCGCAGAGTGAATTCATTGAGCGCCAACCGCCGTTTCTCTGCTTTTGGATTCTTTTTTTATCGAAGATTTCTTGTCCGAAGGTTCCCGTAACAGTAGCTATGGTACGATCTGTAGCTGGTAGTCGGTCGCTAATGGTAGGTGCGCTAGTAGTTGTCCGACAAGGGCCTAAAGCTAATTGGATTTGTAGTCCGATGTGGTAACTGTCCTAAGGAAATAGGAAGTGGT
>OY998241.1:71597328-71967328 GCA_963922005.1 Cornus suecica
ATATATATATATATATATATATATATATATAATATCACCACAGATTATAGAATATTGTAAACTTTTTCAAAATTTTCAAGCTTGCAGGTTTGAGTCCTTTTTCTTTGTTTTTCCTCTCTCTCTCTCTCTCTCTCTCTAATGCTTTTTCCAAATTGGAACGTGGCTTGTCGGATCTGGTTGGAGGAATTTGTGATTCTTTTGTGCCAAACACTGCTTCACCAATCACATTATCCCAACCCTCCACCTGTATATATATATAGATGTATATATATATTTCACTTCTTATTGACTCATTGTTTTGTCTTTGTCATGAACTACAATATACTTGCATTTTTCTTTTTTTAAAAAAATATAATAAAAAATATTATAATGTATATAGAAACATTTTTATACCTACACTAGGGCTTCGATGAGTTGGTAAATGGTAAGGTGAGACTTGGACTAATATACTTGATCTTTGTCAACTTTCATTATTATCATCCGATTACTTGGTGGATCTTATGTGGCCGTTTTGTGATAAATAATACTTAAATTATAAATCAACTAATTAGAAGCCATTTTTTTCCCAAATGAATTTGGATCCTCTTAGCGGGGAAATTCTCTCTTCAATTTTCTAGACATCAATTCAACGTTTATTTTAATGATTGACAATTACAAAAATACCCTCATACAATCAATGGAATTTCAATTTCTTGATGTCGTGGTTATTTATCCACTTTTTGAATTAATGTACAAGAAATTCAGGGGAAATTTTCCGGAGGATCCAAGTTCATTAATATAGGGGATCCTCCTCATTGACTGCTTTTGGTTTATTATCATTAATTCACCAACTTTAATACGTAAAATTTATTTTTGAGTGATCATATTTCAGCAATTGTGAACATGATTCTTTTTGTTTGGATTCATGTAGTATAGACAGTTTTTTTCGGGAATTTTCTACGCTAGATAGTTGATTTGATTGATATTAATAGTTATTCTATTTCCAAAGTAAACAATAGTGAAGGGCAAAATAATAAAAATTTCTTGTGCGCAAGGTCCGATTTCATGTAACACGTGTTTCATGAATTAATAAATTTTATAGGAAATAATAATCGATATAATTAGATATATTAATTTATTTTTTAAAAAAAGTTAAAACAACTCGCACACTGGCTTGCTCCCGAGTGCCACCCTACTTATATGTGTATATATATAATTGTGATATGTATATATATATATATATAGATATTCAGTTCCACATGGTAATAATTTGGTAGGCAACGCCGCAACAAGCAAGATTTCATTTAAATGTTAGATTTGCATAACATCATTCCTCCAAAGTATTAGAGAAGTGTCAAACACAAGTGAAAGACTAATCACGTGGCTACCTATGAAGAGACTTTTCTAGGTCAAATTTCACATTTGTTGGCCCTCTTTTTCAACTTTCATTTTGTCTCCAACCCCAATTGATTGCGGACAAGACTACACAACTTACACACACACACACACACACATATATATATATATATATATATATATATATAACATGTTCGATCACTCCAGTCTCCAACCCAATTTTAGGTTGGTTTGTCTGGTTGACCTAGCTACCTTTATTTATGCAGCCCATTTTGCTCTTTCTATTTCATACATATATACCTTTGTTTACACATTTTTCATATATTTTCATATAATTATATACGTAATATAATTATTGCATTAACATTATTCTCAAAAGCCTTAAATTCTCTCTTTTTACAAATTCTTTTGATGTCACAATGCCAAATATGATCCTTAGCCACGATTGGGTCCCTATACATGATATAAAAAGTTTATTCAAAAAAAAGAAAAAAAAAAAAGAGGAAATCATGAAATGAGTCAAATGACCAATATGGAATGGAAAAATTCAAACATTTTCTAGAAAATTTGGGTCAAGGTAGTGCCCAAGTCCAGCTTCTATGGCGGCCCACTAGCCTCTATGTTAGCCCAATGGCTTTTATAAGTACTGTGTGGCAGCTACAATTTTGTTCTGTCCAGCCCACAATTCTTTCAAGTGACCTTTGGGTTGTAATTCCCTTTCTCTTTAGTTCAAAATTATTATTATTTTTATTTTTTATTTTTAAGTTAAACATTTACTCATAAACACTGTTTTCGATGAGGCTCGAACCCCTGACCTCCTATTTTTGAAAGCAAGGGGCGGGTATCGCTAGGCCATTAAAAGCCTTTGATAACGTTTTTATTTTTTGTTTTGTATTTTTTTTTAGCATTTTTCACAACAAAAGCATGTTTGACACTCAATGTTTTGTTTTCTATAATAGAAAAACATAAATCAAATAATGTCATTTTTAGAAAGTACCAAAATGATATTTTTATTGTGTTTTTGGTACTATTCAAAAAATATCATTGCAACGGAGAAAATAAGTGACCAAAACAAAAAACGGATACTTTTATTTTGTAAATTTTACAACACGAAAGCAAAAACACGAACCAAAATGGACCTTAGTAATTTTGGATTACCAAAAGCTCTCATTTAAATTAAAAGAAATATTATTACTACTATTATTTTGTTATAGGATTAAACTTTCTTTCATCCAGTAACTCAAATGGATCATTGTTTCAGAGCCATGAATACTTAACTTTCCACCTTTCTAGAAAATGTGAAGTAGGTTTTTGGGTACTACCTTGACCCAAATGTGAGGAAATCATGAAATGAGCCATGAATCCGAAATTTGTGCATACACGTATTATTGAAACACTTTTGGTCTACCGTACAATCCTTGATTTATAATAATAATAAAATATTTCCTTCAAGGAAAAACCAATATAATTGCGTCATACTGTTACACAATCTAATAAATATTTTATTTGCAACATCATTGTGAAACTCTCAAATATTCAAACAACAAATATTTATACATTTTAATGAAATAGGTACTTCACATTTTTTCAAAATGAATTCAAATTTACCTACCTTTCGTCAATGTCTCATACACGAGAAGATATTAAATATCATGTCGAAAAATTATTGAATACCATGCGAATAAATCTAACGTGGTATCCCAAATCAATAATTTTTCTTCAAACACATACACGACCTTTAACTATAACCATAATCCGCTTTTAATTTTTACCAAAACCAGTTGTCATGTTCGTTGGCTCAAACTAGGTATGAGTTGTCAAGGATGAAAATAAATTCAATCCTAACAGTAGTTCGTTATTATATATGTATCAACTTTTATATCAACAATTTTAATTTAGGAGTAAAAGGGAAGGAAATTTGGCAGCACACAAACTATAACAATAATAATAAAAAAATAGTGATGAGGTAAGAAAAAATATCACCCATCACCTAATATCAAATAGCAAATAATTTCATTTGCTGATAAACCTTTTCTTAAGCATGTTTGCATACCTAAGCAATAAATAATTTTGTATTGAATATCACTTTTTACATATAATTATAGTTTCTGAAATACTCTAAAACACTTTTAAGAACATTTGACTTATTTCAGTCTTCATTTTTTTTTATAATTTTTTTTAAGAACTCTAAAAATTCTAAATCTTTTACAAGAACCACAAAATACATCCAACACTCTAATTTTTTTTATGAAGTTTTCAATTATTTATAAAAGTTATAATAAGGGGAATGCCATAAGTGAGATTAGGAATGATACGGAGAGAGCAAATATGACTTAGGAAGAAGGATAAGTTTTACGAGTATCGGAGATGAAGTAGGTTTTTGGGTGTCGATCAAGTCTTGTCGTCTTGAATCTTCTATACCTTTTTGGTTATCACAACACTTGTTTTCATAAAGATGGTATGAAACCAAGAATCTCATGCGAGCATGACGTCTCGAGTAGAGGCCAATCTTCCCTTTTTTAGGTGATTATGACCTCTAGAGCCATAAATGCGCTATAAATGCACGCCACCGATGTGGTGTCGCGGTTGTTAGTGGCAATTGGTGAAAGCATTAAATGCGATTTAAGACGAGATTCGAGATCAATCCCTCATCATTTTTTAAGCTCGACGGATAATACATGAACTAGATAGGTCCTTCTTCCACCCGTCCTTAATAACTCCTTATACTCACTCGAGTGACTTATCATCGAGATCGACCTACTTCGGTCTCGATAAAGAGAGAAATGTTTTCCAAATTATACCTTAGTATCTCAATAAACTTATAAGAGGATTAATGACGTAGAGTAATATCCCCTACATTTTCATCTCCAAATAAACTTTTTTCCTTTTATACACTACAAAAAAAAAAAGAAAAAAAAGAAGGAAAATAATGTAGTAATATTTTCCTTTTGGATAAAGAAAATCATAAATAAAAAAACTTATGGGGCAAACCTAGAAATAATAAAAATGAGAATCCCCATGGTTAAAGACAAGAGTCCTTCGAGCAAAACCCAAATCTATGGAAACGTAAACAGAAGTTTCCGTTGATGTTCTTTTCTTCTCGTTGAAAATTTCTTACATAATTTCATTTCCCCAAACAAGGAAATAAAATAATTGTAAGATTTCAATTTTCAACGAGAAGAATATACATTCGCACACATATATATATATATATATATAATCAATACATGTAGTCCACAATTTCTTCGATTCTTCAAATCCATTTCCTTATCTCCCAATTCAATCCTCCCAGGCCGATTTCATAATCTATCTTTAATTACACGTGTATATATATATCTGCAAGATCTGTCCGCGGTGCTATATATATATTATATATATATATATCGTCAGATAGTTCGATTCTTCGAGTTTCTTCCGCTGCTTTTGGTTGATTCTTCTGACTCCCGATTTGGGGGTTTTGGTGCTTGAGGTTCGATTGTTTTCAATTGAAGTTATATATATATATATATGTGTGTGTCTGTGTGCGCGCGCGCTAATTTATATTCTGGTTATTTTGACGGATTGTTTATAATTGAGCTTTTTGATTTTGATCAGAAGTGGTTGGGTTCGCAGAATTGGTGACTTGAAGCGAATTATTTAATTTGGTTGCAGTTGGTTAGGTAAATCCCAAATTCTCTGTTTTGTATGAAGTGTTGAAGTAGTGTTGTTTAATGCATGTTTTTCACTTGCTTTATTGTATACATTTTGAGTTTTACAATGATGAAGGTTAATGATATATATACATATATATATATATATATATAGAGAGAGAGAGAGAGAGAGAGACGGGTGTATGGATTATCATGTATGGGAGCAAAGAAGCTACAGTTATAAAAATCGGTCATTGGCTAGGGTTAATCGATATTGTTGGGAGGAGTAGACTGGATAAAGATATGACCTTTAGTATTATTTTGCAGAACAGGTCTTTCCATTAGTATTTGAGTTCATCTTCTCATGCTTGACATCCTAGGCTTTAAGCTTTTACTACTACATAATATAGTGGCTTCTAATTGAAATGATAGACGGTTTATGCTAAAGTTGAGGGGTGGTCTATGGCCACGACAACCACTTTGCGATCCCGGTTTTGCTTTCCAGAATATATGCATTAATGTAGCCTTGATGCTTAGGTAGACAACCTGACAAATAGCGATTGAAAATTATCAGTTATGCAACCCTTTTTCCTGTTGTATATAGAAGAAGACTACTTAAGCATGCTTTCATCTGTTTTAGTTCTTGGTTGTCTATTACATAGAAAGTTTCTGGCTTAGGTTGTTTTGAAGGGTTAAGCTTTAGGCCTCGTATGAATATAAGGAGATCAAAGAAAAATAATGGATAACATTAGTTACGAGAGAAAATAAAGGAAACACTAGCAATAATTTGGTATTCATGTTTGGATACATTATTAAGGAAAAGAAAAGAAATGATACTATATTGTTTGCATAAGATAGTGGATAGAAAAGAAAGGATAATAACCAATTATTGTCTTACCCTTTCTATTTAATATAAGATTTGCAAATGTAACTTAATTCAACTAGTAAAAATGTGATAATACTACAATAACGTCATAACTCCCCAAACTATCATATAATATAGCTTTCAAGTAGGTATGTCACTCTTGCTTTTGCCCCCTCTAACTGTAACACTTGTTAGTATCATTAAACAAAACAAACAAGACATTGAATTGGAGCAAACATAGAATGTTCTCACTTTACACAAAAAAATGATATAATGTCCCAAGGCAAAGATTGAAACGGCACAAACACATTGTTGTAAAGTTTATGTTCCAAAACTCCAAAAAATAAGCATAACATAACCAAACCTCATAAAACAAAGCATGTTTCATTAACCATGCCACAATATTGCCAAATTAAGTTATCAAAAGTTCACATCTCCGAAAGAAGTAATATATAAAAATCATTCTCTATAAAATAATCAGAAAAGGAAACAAATTAAGATCATGTTTCTTCTTTTTATAAGTCTAAAGGTAGAAAGCTTGTATATATACACCTGTTGTTAATCACAATTATGCAACAATTAACCTACCAAAACAAAAATCAGCACACAACTCTTAATACTAATTGCAACCAGAGAAAGTCAACAATTCACGATACCAATCAATATTTGAAAACCACACATAGAATAGACTAGTACAATAGAATACATATATAATCATCACTACACAGCACTCACATACTTTATTCACGCAAAGAAAATTAGAAGCTGACATCTTTCAATCCATTAATTACTACTACGGTTTATTGCTACTGAGATAAAAGCTAAGATGGTCCAGAGGAGAATTACAAAGTCTTTGATAACTCATGCTAACCATTCTAGTCATGCACATAAACAATTGCTGAAAATTTACACACTCATACATATATTTGGAGTAGAAAGAATCTGTTGTCTAATCCAAGGGGAGAGATACTGATGTATGAGACTGCCCAATAATGGAATACAAATTGGTAGCAAACAATCACACAAATCACTGAAAATTAGGACACCTTTTTCTAACTTTTGTTGTGCCATGTCTTTATTGTTACATGTGAACACGTAAATCATGGAGGCTACCCACTCCTTTGTTGGATAATAGCGACTGTTTGAAGGATTCATACTTTTGCTTTTTATATAAATAACAATAGCAAAAGAAACCAACTGATACTAGAAAATTAGATCGTACGTACCTTTGTGCCTTCTGGGAAAATTATTGTTGGAGAAAACTAATGTGACGCGAGGACAGGAAAGCTCGCTCTGCCATGCGAGATGATAGTTGTGAAAAAAAATACCAACTGTAAAAATATTATATGGCTGGGCCTAATTTATCATAATAAATTTGTTTTTGTAGTTATGGGGGGTATTTTTGAGATTATGAAAATAATATTTATCGTGCTATCCTTTCCCCCGGAATCTTTTCATTTTTGGAAGGATGACAACCGAGGGGTTTGGAGGGATAAGTTGTGCCTCCATATCTCAGAATCTTTTCTTTTCTCTCCAAATTGCCAACCCAAATACACTACTCACTATACTTTTTTTTTTCTTTTCGAAATCCTTCAAAATCATTCAATCCAAATGCACCCTTAGAGATTTAATGGTTAAAGGCCAATGTCAGATAAGGGCGCATGTTGGGCCGACCCAACCCGAATCCAACGGCAACCCTAGTTTGGGTTAACCCAACCCGATCAGCAGGCAAGTTTTAGATCGGGTGGAACAACCTGAGTTTTCGGTCGGCGCTGGTTCATTGGGTTTTCGGGGTTTTCCCAAAAGAAAGAACGGAAATAAAATTGGATGTAGATGGGATATTTAATTTGTTAAGATCTAATCCAGTTGTTAGAACAAACTGGTTTTGGATGTGATCTAACAAAATTTTGACGTGAAAATTTTGCTACAAAAAATAATTGAATGAAGTTCTAAAAAGGTTAAGGAAGAAAAACAAGATTTAAGATCTAATTTCACTTTCTATATATATATAGATCTATTTTTTCTCTATCTATAAATATGTATATATATGAAAAAAATCTTGAGAAGATCTATATTAGTATAAATCAAACTTAAAAGACCCGGTGTTAACACTCCCAAATCTGGAAATGCTATCCACAGTTTCAAATGGTAATGGGAATACGGACTTAAAGAAAGAGATAAGCACTGCACTAGTATGAGAGAGAGAGAGAGAGAGAGAGAGAGAGGGGGGGGGGGGGGGGGGGGGGGGGGGGGGGATATGGCAAAAACTCATGTAGTCACCTTGGTAGTCATAAGGTTGTGCTGATTTATGTTTAGAACTCTGTGACTAGTGAATTGAAGTTGCGGTTCAGTTACATGGGCAGAGCAGCTTCCTGAGCTTAGATACTGAATATATAAAAGAATGCAGCATTTCCATACCCAAGAAAATTGCTTCCAATATGTGCTTTCAGCTAATATATCTAAACACATTTCTTTTGTTTCGCCAAATATATGCATGCACGTCCCCTTGCATAAAGCATGCACTCTTCTTCATTACTTGAGGATATTTCAAAATGCTTTGCCAAATATTTTTAGGCGAGCTTGAGGATAAATTTTTTAACCACAAATATCATAAAATAGTTTGCTGCCTTCTACCCACTTGAATGTATCTCAATGATGCAAGAGGCATCTCCTTCAAGAGCTCATGTATATCTCTTTTTTTAACTCTGGGGCATATATTGTTTTTCATCAATTTGTGTATGAGTTGGGGTCATAAGATAGAAATAAGAAGTGGTTAAGGAATACTATGTTATGCTCATTAATATGAACCGTTCTGGCTATATGAAATTCTTGAGATTTGCAATGTTTATTAATGTAATAATATGCTAATTTTGAACTTCTGAATCTTTTTGACATTACAGCTATGCAGTCTCAGCTAGTGTGCAGTGGTTGTAGGAGCATTCTTCTATTTCCCAGGGGAGCTACCAATGTCTGTTGTGCACTATGCAATGCAATCACCTCAACACCGCCTGCTGGTATCTTTTGCCACTCTTTTCTTCATTGTAATTGCAAGTCCGGAAGCATCTAAGTATGATTTATAATCAGTGAAGGATTCAAGAAATTCAAGATTTATTTCTGAGAGGGGGCGCAATTGTAAAAAAGAAAAGAAAAAGAGGAAGATAAATTCTAAAATAAAATAATAAATATAAAATTTTATTTTTTTTGGATTGTTTGACAAGTGTTGGTTGTGCTTTATATGTGGGTGAGATACAATCTTTTTACCTTTTAATCCTGTTTGTGCTTTTAAAATTAGGAGTAGAGTTAAGAAACAGTCTATTTAATAATCTGTGGGTGTATGAATGTATGGTGTGAATTGTAAAAAAATGAGTCAGAATAGAGGGTGTGAGAGATTAATATCATGAATGTGGGGCTATTTTTTGAATAAGAAAAAATTAGTCAGGGCAAAAAATTGAAGTGGACAATAAAATGGGAGCGTATATACAATGTTAAAGAAAAAGTGGTTTGTAATGTAAAAGCAAAACTTTTCAGTGGGTCCGTGCTTGTTTATAATTGTCGACTTTTGGAGCAAAGATGCATATTAGATTCTATACATCGTTCGCACTGGAGTTTGGGTTTAAGAGATGGATACAAAAATTGCAGGATTTGAAATGGCCCAACTTATATGTGGAGGTTGCCGTACATTGCTAATGTATGCACGCGGGGCTACAAGTGTGAGATGCTCCTGCTGTCACACGGTGAACCTTGCACCAGGTACAGGTTTTTTCAGATTATTTTCCATAATAGGTGCAATTCCGACAAGACAAAAATGTTAATGTCTAGGTACCTTGACTCTGAACATCGTGCTGTCATCTGTAAGGTCTATTAAAATGATCAATGTGTAATAATAGGTATACTCGTGTTATATTATATATATTCACAGTCTTACATTTATTAAAGAAGATCTTGGGAAATGGATTGATCTTTTGATTGATGCTGCCAAGGATATCTTTTGGTAATTTTCTGCCTTAAAGTTATTGAGTTTCTCTATGGGTCTTCTATCATGTCCACTAGTGTTAGCCCTGTGAGCACAAGGGAAATAGAAAAAAATAAAACAAATAACTGGACAGCAGAAGTATGTTCCCCAAGAGAAAAGGTAAAAATTAGAAGCAGGATAGAAGTGAAGAAAGAATGTTTTGGACTCTTACTTATTGTTGGCTTCTGGCTATAGTCTCGGGGATGGTTGGTTTCCTTCTTCATCAGCTGGAAATCATCTATCCCATAGCCATGTGATTTCTGTCAATTATTGTAGCAGGTCCATCCTCTATTTTGTTCTTCTTTTCCCTCCTACAGATATAAAATTGTCTTTTTTTGTGTGTGTGTGCGTGTGCGCCTTGGGACATATGGATGTTTTATTAATGTGCACGACTAGTAGGAAGAACAAATTTCTGTTTGGCATATGATATATTAGAACTAAAGAAGTTTGAGCAATCTTGTGGGGAAGTGATTTTTTTGACATTGCTGAGGTTTTAACAGTGGTAGTGACTTTCTTTTCTTTTTCGTATTGTCATATCTGGAGCTCCTTAGACTAGCATCTATGAAAATTACATGGCTACGAATTGGTCTACTTCTTTCAGATTATACAACGTAAAAAATGAGTCAATAACTTGAAATTGATTGCTGAAAGATTCTACTGGCTAATAGAACTTTCAGTCAGTTATTTCTGTTATCAATAATTACTCTTGGAAGATTTAATGATTTTACGACTTAGAAGCTTTTACGGTTTTGCATGCATCAGAAATGAATAATTTTTTATTTTTTGCCTTTTGTTTCATATCATGTATACTGGAGAACTTGTATGCTAAACTAAGTCACTGCATTATATGCGTTGTATCGTTATGAAATTACAGAAAAGGCTTATACCAGTTGTCCAGTATGTTGCGTTATTCGTTTTCCTCTTCGGTCCTTTTACTGACTGTCTCTTTCTGAATGTATAGCATCTAATCAGCTCGCTCATGTCAACTGTGGGAATTGCCGTACAACACTGATGTATCCATATGGAGCTCCATCAGTCAAATGCGCAGTTTGTCAGTACATTACAAATGTTAACGTGAGCATACTTTGAACTGTTTAAACCTTTAACTTAAAGATGCAGCGTTCAGTTTTGTAATTTTTATGCTCTCTCTTCATATATAGATATATGTATCTTTTGGTGTGCATACTTCGCTGCAAGCTTAACAACTATTTGGCACTACTGAATGCTCTCGAGTATGCTTGTTTATCTCACTCTAATAACCTCAAATTTGTTTTTGTCAAAACACCACCACCATTGTCAAACATTTATACTATGCAAACCTTCTCTGTAAAACATCATTTGATTCAAAATTTCACCTTAGCAGCTTCATCTTTTATTTATATATATTTTTCTGCTGGGGACTGATGGTGGTAATTATTCATCTTAGATTGTCAAAAAGGAGTTAAAATTATTAACTTATGTGCGTACCATTTTGCTCAGATGCCGATCTAGTATGAACAAGAACTTCTTAGGTTACTGTTTGAGGTCACAATATTTCCACCCTTATTTGGATCTGATTTGAAATGATTACTGTTCATTTATCTCATTTTTCTAGTCCGTTTCTTTTTTTGAATGACACATAATACATGCCTATTTTGAAAAGCCAATGTATGAAACTTTGTACCATTCCCAATATACTCTAAGGTGAAAGTTGAATGCAAAGTTGTCTTAACATCTCAGTGGATCTTTAAACCCTTTTTTTTATTTTTTATTATTATGAAAAAAGTGACTTCTCTTTAATATGCATGCATTTATGGCTTTTATGTTTAATGTGGATTTTGAAAAGTTGGAAACTTTATATTGGATAGAGCGATGGAATATTCTGGATGTCTACCTATTTATTTTTTGAAAAGTACAATAGGAATCCTTAGAAACTTGGAACAATACTGGCTTTACTGATTAGTGTATGATGTTGACCCAAAGTTTATCACTTGCGTGGATCGATTAGTGGCAGTTATGCCTGTGGTGATTGGTGTTAAGCATCAATACTGCAGCATCTGTAAATAATTTTTGGTTGTGTGGGATAGTACTAGAATGACATCATATTCTTCTTCTTTCACTATTCGGAATATGGCACTTGTGCTCTTGCTTGATTGTTTGATAGATATGTAAGGAATGTGAAGGCCATTATATAATCTGCATATCAAACATAAGTAGATTAGCTTATTTTGAGTGAAAAGTGGCAACATAATGTGTCACTTATTGGTCATGCCCTTTCGAAGTTGTGGAGAAAAATGAGAGAAAGCCCATTGAAATGGTTTGTTCACATATTACAAATATAGGAAGCAGACATGGTTTACATTGGTAGTAACTAAGGCTTGGATGAGACCAACAAAACTTGACGTGGTTTAAAGTGATGAGGCAAAAATTGTAGTTTGGGGTGAACTGGTATAATAGGATTCATATAACTAATCAATCCAAAGAGTTGGGTTAGGAAAGAGAGATGATGTTTAGGCTTCTGGGGTAGAGACTTTGAAGTTAAGCGTTGGTTGTGACAAGTGACAAGTGATGGATTACTTTTGAGTTACTCTCCGTACTCGTCTTGCTTGGATTATTGGTTCTGGGAGTGGGGAGACTGGGAGAGTGGATAAGATTTGAGTCGAGTAGATAATTATAAAAACTTCAATCAGAAGCCGAGCCTGGAAGTTGAAGCAGACCAGAAATGGAATCTGGTTAAGGTTACTGGTGTTATTATCATCTTGTCAACCTGGAACAAGCTATGGTTTTTAACTATCTGATAAACACATTAATTAACAAATTTGGATAAATTTATGAAAAATATTAAACAAATTCCTTTTAATTGTGCCTTTGTCATAGTTTTAGAAATTAATGTGCTCGACTTTTACATGCATAAGAGTCTAAGACAATATACTCTTAAAGATTTTTAAAGCATCCATATTAGCAATTATGAACGACTTCTAACTGGTTTGCCCAAGTTAGCAGGTATATATATTACATCGGTATTTATTTTATTAAATCTGTGGTTGGTGCTTCTAAACTATGTTTGTTTCTGATCACGCATATCTTTTATGTGCAGATGAGTAATGTTAGGGTCCCCATTCCTATGCACAGACCTAACGGGACAGCCACATCTGCATCGATGCCTTCTACTTCAACGGTGAGTTTTTTCTAGTGTCGCTGCAGTTCGATTCGTGCTGTTGTCCTGCTACTATTCCATATAATTGAGAAAAAAGCTATCTTGAGCTGAATTGCCGTTGTTGGTCCATTAAGAAATTGTGTTGACACTAATCTTTTGGAGACTGCTTTACTTTTGCAGGTAAATGAAACTGTTGTTGTCGAGAATCCTATGTCTGTTGATGAAAGTGGCAAATTGGTAACTTCATTTGTTCTTTTTCTTACTACTAACCCTTTTTCTTCTCGTCCCTCCTTTCCCTTCTGTTCCTTGTGTTTGTTGAACTCATGATACTCGGTTTTAAACTTTTATAGGTGAGTAATGTCGTCGTTGGCGTCAACAAAGAGAAAAAGGGATGAAATCCCTGATTTATCTGCTAGTGATTGCTCAATCATTGTTCTCGTCGATTGTGAAGATGGAGATGGAGGTTGTGTACATTAGAACTGGAATGATTCCTATTGGCATCACTGGTTTGTCTGTTGTTTATTGAAATATTTACTGTGATGTATATGGACATTGAAAGGATAGCAAGTGGACTGTGTTGCTTCAGTCACCTGTGTAATTACTTTGTTGTACAACTTGTTGTATCAATTTATATTCAACTGAGGAAATATACTAATAAAATATTTTGAAATATGAAAATATTGATACATAAGTATCGTCTTTTCGGATTAAACTACTCTGATCTGTGTGTGACATATGAGTATGGCTAAACCTTATACCGGGCTCTTGCTGGTACACTTCAAAAGTAGAGCAATCTCTTAAAGATGATGGGTGTTGGTGTATATAGGAAATTGTATTTGATATATAATGAAGCAAGATTGTAATCATGAAGAGTTGGAAAACTGTAGATTATCTTTGAAAATAATCCACCTTCGGTCATGTTACTCTCCCAGTGAGAATCTGACGGATCAGATTAAATTTGATCGGGATCAGGTTGATCTTGATAATTTAATGCGTCGGATAAAGATAATAACTTGACTGGATTCTATTTTTTTTCCTGAATATATATAGCCTGCTTATATGAATTTAGAGGAGAATCAATTGCTATCTTGGGTCTGAATACATTGCTAATTATTTGTTGTATTTGTTGCACGTCGATGTAGTGTGTAACAATCTACAATCTATACGTAGAATAGGATATCATATCAAATGTTGAAATTAAGTCAATTGTTAATTATCATATAACGTAATTTATACTCTTTGTGATGGGGCTTCAAATTTCTTAACAAACCTAATATTAAGGCGGGAAATTAACTGGTTGGTTAGACACACCATAGAAATAAGAGAGACAAATTTCAACCACAATTAAACTAATTACGCTTTATAAACATATTGGTGATCCATTTCTCCCTTTATTTCTGTATATATATATATATATATACATATATTAAACCAGCCTCCCTCTCAGTATAACTCCCTCTCTCTGATGGCATCAGAAGGTGGAGAAAAAGTAGAGGGTGAGCAAATGGTGGTAACAAAGACAAAGGGATTGGTGATTGATTTCATTCCATTGCTGAGGATAATTGCATTTTGTGCCACAGTTTGTGCTACAATTGTGATGGCACTTAACAAAGAAACCAAAACCTTAGTGGTGGCCACTATTGGAAACACACCAATAAATGCCACACTCACAGCCAAGTTCCAACACACCCCAGCATTTGTGTAAGCCTCGTTTTTTTTTTTTTTTTTAATATCTCATATTTTCATATAATATCATGTAATGTACTTAATTGATGGTGCAACTCTAATGTATGTTATATATATATATATATATATATATGAAACATACAACAGGTTCTTTGTAATAGCTAATGGCATGGCTAGCTTTCATAACATGTTGATGTTAATGGTGGAATTCATGGAGCACAAGGTCGATTTCAAGGGCTTCCGTTTTGTAATCGCGGTCCTAGACATGGTAAGCAAGGATGTTTTTTTTTTTTTTTTTCTTTCATGAGATGGTGATCCTCCTCTTTTTAGCAGAAAAGAAAAATAATATTGAGGTCGTAAATTCAAATAAAAATTTCTTTTTTCAGTCTTTTCACATGTTGAAGTCAAACAAGTTTATTTTCTAAATTTCTGAATGCATGTTGAGATAATACAAATTACGTTTAGTCTTCTAAGAAATTTATTTATTAATCTGTCGAGTGAATAAAATAAAATATAACTTATTTCATCGTATGCATTACTTGAATTTTATGTGAAAATAACGTGAGTACACACACAAATCAATTCTATATGGAAGAATTAATAAAAAATAATTATTTAATAGCCAAGATATTTGATAGAAGTAATTTAAAAATCTTTAACTAAGAAAAAACAATTCATAACTTATGGTCATTTCATGGGGTTTCCTAAATACGGTCTTAAAATTTATTGAAAAAATAAATAAATCCCTTTTAACTCATATATTTTATTATCAGATGACATTGGCTCTACTATCTGGAGGGGCAAGTGCAGCAGCATTCATGGGTGAGTTGGGCAGAAATGGTAATTCACATGCAAGGTGGAACAAGATTTGTGACAAATTTGATACATTCTGTGATCATTGTAGTGGGGCCCTCATAGCTTCCTTCATTGGCCTCTTGATTTTGATCATCATCAATGTCATGTCCATCATCAAACTTCACAACTCCAACTCCAACTCCATCACCAATTCTGTAGTCCAGTGATCCATTTATTGGATTAGTCACTATATCTATTGTCTGTTTTAATTTCTTAGTTCAACTTTAAATTGATTGTGTGACTTTGGTTGTTTGCTATATCTATATATATATTTATTGTGTAACTCAAAACTTGGATGTCAATGGTGTTATATATATATATATATATATATATATATATATATATATATATTACCACTTGAATATGTATATATATATATTTTTTCTTTCTTTCTATTTTCTTCCAGATTTTCTAACAATAATGCCGTCTAATATAAGAGTGCGAATATTTCTACGAATGTTCCGTGAAATTATCTAGGCGATTAAGGAAAATAGCCTAGGGGGAGGTGAATAGAATTTTTATGGATTTATTGACAAATTCAAAATAATTGCGAAAAAGTTAATTTTAATCAAATTATCTAACAAAATAAATCATACAAAGATTAATCTAAATGCAGAAAATAAAGCGATAGAGACACAATATTTTTACGTGGAAAACCTTGGAAAACGCTCCAAGTAAAAACCACGGATACGTTCGGGTATCGATGCACTATGAATCACGAAGTACACAGACTCTATGAAGTTTTAGACTTACAAATCACTCTTGATCTGCCTTTCTCCACTCGACGTCTGAAAATCTAGATCCACTCGCGCTCCACGAAGCTCTCGCTCCGCTCCGTACTCTGATGGCTCCGCTTCTTAATGGATCAATGAACCACGAAACCTCCTGCTCCGATATCCGCACTCAGACGACTTCGTTTCTCAACGGATCAATGCAATCACGTTGCAATAAGTGGTATGTAGAATTTTAAGAATCTAGGTCATCCAATTGTACATAAAAATCTTCGGTGTAGAAGCACAATTGGAGAAACCCTAAACAAGAGAGAACTAGAAGATATATAATCAATCAATGATTTTATGTCCCTATCTCTATCTCTGCAGAAGAATATGAACTGTAGAAGAATTGTAGAAATCTCACCAAAGCCACATGTTAAAATTCTGTAGAGACTCCTTTTATTTATAGAGAGATGAATCTTATATTGAGTAAACTTGTATCTTTTTGTTCGCTCCAAAAATAAATTGGCCGAAGAATTAGGCCAATTGTATTTTCCGTAAATCGCGGGCGTGCTAGAGCCAATGACAGCCAATGACGTGGCTCAAATGATTTAAGACGAACGAATGATCGTCTCTTTTGAATAAAGTAACGAATTAGGCGATTTGTACGAGAGAGAACGAAAACTTGTGCGAAAAGGTTCTAAAGCCTTAATTAAAAGAACTTTTGGTAATCGAGAATTAAACTACGAAATTTAATGAAAACTGAATCGAATTTGCGAGATAAGAAATTAAAGGAACGATAAATAAAAAGTGCAAGAATAATTAACGTGCAAGGAATTGAAAGAAACGATATTGAAAAGTGCAGAATATTGAAATAAGGTAATGAAAATAATGCAAGAAAAATAAGGCTGCTATTGAAGCAGAAAGAATAAATTTTTTGTGATAGTCGGTGATCGGTGTCTTAGGTTGGTTAAAATAATGATTAAAAATAAAACTATATTGACCTAATTTTACCTATCGCAAGTGCACGAGTCGTATTATAGTATAGTACGGCTTGAGACAGGTTTATCGAACCCAAAAGACTAATTCATACTTTGAATTCTAATAAAATAATATTATTGAACTATAAAGATAGTTTGATTTTGGAATTTTGATATTAAACTAATTAATTAAATAAATAAACTAAATAAAACCATTAAAGATAGATTGAGAAAATTTAACAGAGAGAAAGTCTAGGGTGTATCTAGCGCCACCACTAGCTTTGTAATATAAACGTTATATCCATTCTATTATAAAAAGGGAGATACATCTCTCGTGAATCAGACTAGTACTGCTACAAGCTAGTGCCTAGTCCCAAAAGAAATACATTCAATTGAATTTAGCCACAAACCATCTTCTGAATAAGTGCGATTAGTGCATGCGATTACCCTACTCTACTCATACGGTGTATTAAATTAAAACATGCCTATTTCACCTCTCCTAAGCATGGTCTGTCCAAATCAAGACTTCATGTTTTACGAACCATTATGTAGAAAACTAAAATTTAACCTTCGGAGTTCTAGCTCATAGTGGTTAAGCATAGTTGGATAAAATTAAGCATTAAATCAATTTAAGACAAGAAATAGAATAAATGCAAAACTTTATATAAAATGTTAGTGCGTTCTCTCATCTACATAATCATCACGATAGTGTTCTTTAGCTTCCCCTTTTAGAATAAAAATAAATAATATACAGTCTACATTACTTGGGCTAGGGTTTGCTAGAAACCCTAGATACCTTAGTTGCCCATGTCTGTCGGAGATCGCATCGTTGATGTTGAACCCGAATTCATGGACCTCTTGGTGTTTTTCTCTATTTTCTCTTGGTCTTCTCATCTTCCTCGCTCTCCAGATGTGTTATTCTACACACTAATTTTTGTTGCAGAAAAGAAACCCCCTTTATTCTGATGTACGTGACCTCTAAAATAGAGGTCTTCTTATTTATTTATACTAAAATATTGAATTATTCAACAAGTAATGGAAATCTAATTAACTCCTAATTCTAATTTAAATCAGTATCCTAATCAGATACGAGTTCATCCTAACATATCTTTTCCTAAAGAAAACATAATCAAAACAAATCCTAACTCTACTAGACATCTTCCAAAATTGGACTTTGGCTTCATATCGGCCTACTCTTAAAATCGGCTTGCTCTTGAAATCGGCATGTTGCTGTTTGGCCAAGTCATCACCAATTCCTATCCCGACGCTTGCTCATTTTGGGTATAAACAATGCCTCCCAATTCCAACACCATTTTTGCTAAAAAATATGGGTTGTTGGAATTTTCTTCATGCCCAAAATGATGCCGACACAACTCTTTACATCAAGTTATTTTTCAGCGGCCCAATTGTAGCCAAGGCCTTTTCACTTTCCTCACGTCACTTTATTTAGCCATTGATTCCATTCTAGCTTCCATGGAGTAGCACCACAAACACACACACACATATATATATTTTCTTCTATTTCTACCCAAAAACATTATCTAACTTTTATCAAGCCATTCACCTACCACTTCATCTTCTCCAGACAACACTCACTTCGTCCAATCTCTCACCCATGGCTCCAGACCGAACCGACAACTTCATGCCCATAACTCCCAAGCCTAACATGTCATCATCAACATACCTAAAAATCGAGCATTGTCACCGGTGTCCGCAGTCTTGGGCCAATCTTTACCAAATTTTTATTCGAAATCGGCAACAAACATCACCAGATTGGCGAGAATGAGTGGAATGGCTATTCGTAATTTTTTTAGCACCAGTTATGAACTCAAGAAATTCATAGCTTCCCAAGTCCAACACCACTTTCGGTTCCTCAGTACCCAATAAGCCAAGAAGATATTTTGAAATTGAAAGCATGCCAAAAATTGTCACTATGTCCGAACAATTCCTTTTTAGCCCCTGTTTAGCAGTGTTTATCATCTCCTTCATCGGATATTTCAATGACATCGGCCTCAATTTTTACACTAGCCGATACCTCTGTTTCTTCTTTAAAAATTTAATTTATCGGCCACTCCAAAGTGGACGATATTCTTTGATCTTCCTTGCCGCCCCCCCCCCCCCCCCCCCCCCGAGTCTGATGTGGACATTAATAGCCGAAGTCAATTGCTTGGAAATAAAACTAAATATGCATGTCCTATGCCTTATTCATTGAGGGCCAATATTCCAATGCCCTTTATTTAGCAAAACTATTCCTAACTCTAAATAGGTAAAAGGTTCATGGTTTTCATCGACACTAGATCAATGAACTGGTACAGCCCCCCAACAATTGAGCTTTGTAATTCATTTAGTGGGGGTGAACACAATCAGCCAGAATCAAGTTATGGTGCAACGTGATATTAGCAGATCTCACTGCAGATTATACTCGAAGAATATCATAGTACCAATGATGGTCCTTATTTTCAAACTCATCACCTACATCTACCAACTTAAACTCACAGGTTGAGACCAACATTTCCCTAGCGAAACGGTTATCGGCCAAGTATGATTCCTGTCATATGCAAGCGGCTCGAAAAACTTGTTGCTTGGCTATATGATTTTCTTCACTATTCATTATAAATCTTTTTTGTTTCCAAGCCAGATACTCCATCTGTCGGCTTTATCAACTCTGACATACATTTACTCGCCTCAAATTTACTTATGCAACGCTTCATGGTGGCTACAATAGGCCTACCATTTTTATCCATTCCCACAAAAAGAATAGGAACACAATTTTCTTCATACAAGAATGCCTCCGCCGGATAAACCTTGGACGCAAAAGGTTTATTGTCTGCCTCAATAAGTTTTACTTCATCTCCATTCCAAAGGATGAACATTTGGTGTAATGACGACGATATGCACATATTTGAATGTATCCAATAACAGCTTAGCAAAAACTTATAAGCCGCGGTGGTTTCTATAATAAAGAAAGCGGCGATCGTCATTCGACCACCGAGTGTTAACTCCAATTGAACGATCCTTTTGGTCACTGTCGACCCTTCATTAAAACCACTAATGGCTACATTGATTGGAATCGCATCAACCAAATTCTTTCCCAGAAAATTCAATGTAGCCGATGGGATCACATTAACTACTGACCCATTGTCCACCAATACTCTATCAATTAGTTTCCCCTCCATCCATACCTTTATGTATAATGGTCTCAATTGTTGTGTCATCGCTAGTGTAGGCTTCTTGAAAATAACATTCCCTGCCTCATTCCAATTTATTTTGGCAGTTTCATTATTCTCTACCAAAACCACACTTCTAGTTTGAAAACTGGTTTTGATGCCTTCTTTTGCTCCAGCCAAAACCAACTTTATTGCATTAGGTTAAATTTCGGCAACATTCATATTCTTTGCCGAAACCAAAGTAGTTAACCCCGCTATGGTTTCGGCCACTTTCTTTGCATTGGCCGAAATATCTTCTACTATCTTTCCCCCCGAGTCTGTCGAATTCAACCTCATTTCTTCTTGTTCAACTTGCTCCCTCAGGGCTTGAAATGTGGCTGGCAATATGAACTCCCTGTCGCATATTACTACTTCTGGAAAATTCCCAAACTGAATTCGATATTTGGCGACATGTTTAAGGTGTCTACTGGAATCACTACTTTCATTACCACGATCCTTATGCCTGCCTTTGGTGAATGAAAAATACACATCCAGAATCCCTTTTTCTATTTCCTTTTGAGAATCTTCTTGTGCTTTCTTACGCATAAACTCCATTTCTTTTCTTTGCCTTTGTCATTTTTGTGGATGGGTCTCTTGATTATCTATCTGTCTATGTAGTGGATAAGTTGGGAATTTGGGATGCACCACTCTTATCCATCTCTCAAGAGGTACCAACGGTAGTCGTACCATCCTACGCGAATAAGGTTTCTTTTGTACCCTTGCGTGGGAAGAGGTCGACTAAATTGATGATGACCTAAATGGCCAATCATAACTCTCTGCTCCAAAAACATATCCGTCGTGTTAGTCACTAATTGACCCTAGAGGGGGGGGGGGGGGGGGGGGGGGTGAATAGGGTGTTCAAAAGAATTTCTAACTTTTTTCGAAAATAAAACAAGTTATAGAAATTAATTAATTACTTCAATAGTTAAGTAAATATTTCAATGAAAAATTCAATTCAATTGATCTAATAAATTATTACAAGACTAATTATAGCATACCAGATATTAAGGTAAATATAACATGCAAAATAATGAAGTAAATCGATAGAGATAGAGAGATTGACACTGTGATTTTTTTGAGGTTCGGTAACTCCTACTCCTCGGCTCAAGAACCCCTTCTTGAGATTTTTCCCGATCCTTTCACTATGGCTATTCCTTCACAGGTGGAATAACAAACCTGTTGGCCACATATTGACACCTAGAGGGGGGGGGGGGGGTGAATAAGGTCAATGACAAACTTTGAGACTTTTTCGATTTGACTTTATTTAGAGAAAGATAAGCATCACAAGACTAGCCAAACACTTAGTGGTTTATATAATATCTTAAGTGACTTTCACATTTCATACTTGTAATCATGCTTTAGTAATTTATACAATTGAATACATGCATCATTGATTCAAGTAAAGGTGAATTGTTCTATTAACCAAGTAAACAATTCGACCAAACATGTTGAAGCACTTATCTCATAATGATAATACATGCATTATAGATTCAAGTTGTGACACCCCCAAATTTTCATGCATAGGTTGGCCAGGCCCATACATAGAAAACTAGGAGCGTTAGTAATTGATAACATAAGCACAGAAGATAAGACATAAAATAGAAATATAATAATAACAACAATAACAAAATAAGGATACAACTTATACATGAAGAAGACCACTCCCAATACATCCTTAAATAAAATAAGTCCCACACAGTACAATTTGGAAATCCCATAAACATGGACCCCTAGAAACACACTTATAAGAAATACAACATATGACATTTATCGGATCCTATCCTGGAGTGGAAGGAAACTATGATAGAACCGGACAGATAGATATGAAATCCTCAACCCTGCTGGTGAAACTGCCGAGGACCTGAAACAACAAACATGTGGGTTAAACCCACGAGCAAGAACAACTCTACATGATCCCAAGCAGAGTACCAAAATCCATCCCCTTTCCTAGTGACACCTAATCCCAAAATTATATTAAAAAAAATAATATATTTAACTATAACTATAGTCACTAATATACCACCATTTAATATAATTATGTTTATAAATTTCTTACATTAATATGATTTTTCCATACAACATCCAATCCATGCCGTACCATAACCACGTACCCGACAACTCACCCATGCCGTGACAACTCACCCATGTCCCGTGGTACTAGTTAGACTGCAGTAATAGTCAGCCTCCTTGTGGTTTCTTATAAATTTCCAAAACATAGTCATTTAATTTAAATCTTAGGATTTTACGAATTTAATAATTCGCTTGTAATATTTATTCGGGAACGTATAACAATTTATAAGGTCGAGCCTGGGGGGTCCAGGGGGGGCGGCGCGACCATTACCTGAGCGCCCCCCCTGGCGGGGTCTGGGGCAGCGCCCCAGCGCCAAGGTATACGGTATTTTATACGGTCGAAACTATTCATTTATACGGTCGAAAATACGTAATCCAGTATAATTCGTGATACACATAATAACAATATAAATCAATGTCCAGAGTCTGATAACAAAGAAAATAGAGAAAAACAATTACATAAATATGCAATATTTTTCTAATAACAGTTTTGAAATCTTTGTCAACATTGAAACCTAAAATATTTATGTACTCAGATATTTATACTAAGTTCCAACCATATACACATCATCAGAATCATACCAACAAGACACATAACCACGAATCCATACATGTATAGCTACACATGGTAAAAACAGATTTGTACGTATAGCTAGATATAAACATAGTCTCATGCATATATCAATATATCACCACAAATCTCTATATATATACAAGATCTATACATATAATCATAGATCTGTACATATATGTATAACCAGAATATAAATCATCATATATATATATATGAATATAAATATACTCTAACAAATTTGTACATATATGTCTATATAAGACTACTAATCTCTACCTATATACAAGATCTGTACATATGATCATGGATCTATACATATACATATAAACAGAATATATATCATCACATAAATAAACATGAATATGAACATACTCTAACAGATCTATACATATAGGCCTATATAGATCCACGAATCTCTACATGTATACAAGATCTATATATATACTTACGGATCTATACATATATGTATAAATAGAATATATAAGTCACATAAATAAACATGAATATGAATATACTCTAACAGATCTATACATATATGCCTATATACAAGATCTATATATATACCTACGGATCTATACATATATGTATAAACAGAATATATAAAAGTCATATATGAACATGATTTACACATACATATACATATATGAAAAATACTATCTAGCAGATTATAGATGCACAAAGTAAAGGCTACGAAATTTTAGTACAAAGAGGAAGAGTAGAACATATGTCTTGCCTGTAATGTAGAGCTGAATCCACCACAAGTACAGATCCAAACCAATTCTAAGCTCTCAACCTCTCAACCCTCACAATTTCGGGTATAATTGATGAAGAAGAAGAAGTAGTAGAAGAAATGAGATGGGGGCTAGATCTGAAGTTAAGGATGCTTATATAGAAGATGTTAGGGTTAGGGAAATGTCCAAACTATCCTTGTATTATGCATAAATCACCAAACTGCCCAAACACTAATGACAACCTTGCCCCCCTTCAGATCACAAAATTTCATTATAACCTACTAGACTTAAAAAGACTAAGATAGCCTCATTCAATAATTTAAACACCCATTATGCCATCCAAAATAATTAAGGAAATAAATATCCATTAAATATGGGGTATTACACAAGTAGCATATGAAATAATTCAAGCACCAAGTGAATATGCTATTCAACTAAACATGTAAAACACTTTTATCATATAAAGACTTAATGTATAAAGTGCTATTTGTCATGAAAAATATATTTATAGAGTTTTTACAAAGTGATTAAATATTAAGAGTACACATAAACTCTTAAAGAGAAGGTTGTGTTGAATATGCATTTTGTCAAACACTTGGTGTACGTATGGAATTTCAATGCTATGATTTGTGGAAGATTCATTTTATCAAACACTTAGTGAGCACTTATATAATAAATAAATAAGAGATTAGATAAGTTATAATCTACACCTTATCTAACAAAGTTCACAATTTAATTCACTTCAACTATGCATTTTCTAACCACTTCGTTAATACACAAACACAAGTAATTTCATAGCATTTATATATATAAGGCTCAAGATTATAAATGACAATTGATTTTATGTTATGGTGTGGTGAAGATACATTATATCAAACACTTGGTGTGCAACTAGATTATGGCAAACTAAAAAGCAAGTAGAGAATTTATAATCTAAGTTATAATCAAGTTCACATTGTAATTTACTACAACCAAGCATTTTCCCAATCCCCTCATGAATATTTAAGCACACACAATTTCCAAGCATTGATAAAAAAAGCTAAATATTGAAATGAAATTGCTTGTAAAGTAAGAAGTTAAGGGATAGAGAAAATGCAAACCAAGACATCGAGTTTTTACATGGTTCAACCAAAGCTTTGGTCTACATCCATGCCTTGAGAAAACCTCTCAAGGATTCCACTATCGTGTTTTTCTTGCGGGTGAAAAACAAACCCTTACATGTTCCTTCTTCCGGGTGAAGAGTTAACCTTGCTCACTCTTGTGAGTGAAGAGCCAACCTTCGAACGCTCTTACTTCTAAGTGAATAGCCGACCTTTGTCCACACTTGCGGGTGGAGAGCCAACCTAATCCTCTCTTTTTAAGGTAGAGAAAAAAATTTACAAAGCTTCAACAAGCCCATCCCATTCCAAGACAATTTCTTGGTCTTTCACTCACAAAGAATAAGAATGGAATTTGAGTGTACAACATTTTCTCTCAATAGATAGATATGAAAATTCAAAGCTCACTTCCTCACATACTTAGAGTCATAGATGAAATAATCAAATGAAAATCTCAACTCAATATGTGGAAGAATGAATCACAAGAAGATGATATGAGTGATACACAATGGTGTGATTTCTATAGGAGAGTTTTCTACCCAAATATGAATTCAAAAATGAAGCACAAATGGTAGATTTCAATACAAATCCTATCCCTCTCTTCTTCAACCCTCTTTTGGCTCATATATGGCATATATATAGAGTAGGAAACAATTCTAGCTATTTGGGGGTGTTTTGGGTAGTTTAAGAGAAGTTTGAACCAAAAAATAGTCGTTGGAAGTCGTTCCAGGCTGAGTCGGTCCACTGACAGTGCTTCGTCGGTCGAATGACAAATGTCAAATTTTTTTCCCAAAAGCCTCTGGAGGGTTCGGTCGACTGACCATTTAGTGTCAGTCAACTAACAGTTCATTTTAGATCTGTTTTGTCCAGTTCCACTCTTTTGGTTATAACTCGAGTTCCGTTCATCGGATTAAGGCTTTATTTAGCTTTTTGGAAATAGGACTTCAAGATTTTGATTTTAGGATTTTGAATCACTCAATTTAACCAATTTTTGATTACTTTATGGTCATTTGAATATGATGGTTCATTTTAATATCTTAAACCACATAACAGTTTTTCGGGAAATATTTTGGGATATTTCCGAAATGACTTAGAGACGTTCCTAGGATGTATTAGAGACTTATTAAGGTCATTGACATTCCTAAAAATAATATTGAGATTATAAAATAATATTTTCATTTAAATAAATTCTCAATATTTGACAAAAGCTTTTCATGATTGAAATAATTTTGTTCAAAACTTTAATACATGTCTAGAATCCATTTCAAGTTATATGAAATTAGTTTAGGTTCTAGGACAACCTCTTTGTTGAGTTCTTTCATAACTTATGAAAGCTTAAACTAACTCAACTCTAGCAAAGACTATATATATGAATGTATCATCAATGATGTTCATAGTCTAATATTAATGGTTCAAGGACTCATAAATGATGTAAATGATATGCATGGTCCTATATACTAATTTTTCAAGAGTTGAACTTTCAAATAAGTTATTTTTAAAATAAATTTACATTTAATCTAGCACTCACCTAAGACTATTTTACCCAATTATTTGATCTTCAATTTCTTTAAGCTTTGGGTTGATGTCTTCATCCTTGTCTCCAATGTCTTTTGAGCTATAAACATTTTTGCTTGATTTTTACATGAATCCGCAAGATCTCTTGAGTTGTTCTTGATTATTCAACCTACTAAATATAACTCAAGTAGACATTAAATTCACCACATTCAATGGTTTGTTATCATCAAAATGTCATGTTTACCCATGGTGAAAATCATTGGGTCAACAAAACCTTTACATACGATCTAACAAGCCCGTCACACAAGCAAGAGGACAAACCCCTCTTGAAGATCAATGAGCTTCACTCACTCAAGGATCACAATCCTTTTATAAAACAAAGAATCACTCAAGAACAAAAACACTCAAAAAACCGTAAGGTTTTTATGGAAGATAGATCAATATAAGCTCAAGTGTTCTTTAGTGATGTATTAAGAATTCTAGATCTATATTTTCAAAAGATGAAATCAATGAATGAGTTTTGAGATAGTATAAATCAAAACTAGAGTTGAAAGCTTTAAGAGATTTGAGTGAAAATCAAGCTTTTTGCTTCTTGCCTTCAATGGCTTTTTGAGAGAGTGCTAGAGAGAAGAAGATGATGACTTTGTATATTTTCTCACACTAGAACCACACCTCTCCAACTCATATCTCTTTGTATACTTATATATGAAATTATTAAGGTTTTAAGAATGGGTTTCACTCAAGAAGATGGGACAAGAGCCGTTTGAAAATGTTTGAAAAAATGACACAGATGATAGGCCAAATCTTTTACAAAGATCACATTTAATTCTGAAAACAAACACCAAGAGTCGGCTTCCCAAACATCAAGAGTCGACTTCCTAAACACCAAGAATCGGCTGCCCAAAGAAAGACTTAAACTTGATTTCTTTTGTCCTTAAGAAGTCGACTTCCCAAGTACTGAGATTCGACTTCCGAGCCACGAGAAGTCGGCTGCCGGACCATAAGAGTCAGTTGTCGATGGAAGGATCTCAAGCTTATTTCTTTCGACTTTAAGCAGTCGGCTGCACCTTGGGCAGAAGTCGGCTTCTGCACTGAAAATCTGAATTTTGAGTTCGATTTTGGTTTGTTTTGAGTTCGGTTATTTTATCACTTGAGCTTATAAGATTTTACCAACACATAAAATACCTTGTTACATTGATCTCACTCTAACCTAGGGCTGCAAATGAACCGAGCCTTTCGTGAGCAGGTTCGGGTTCGGCTCGTTAAGAGCTCGGCTCGTGCTCGTTCGTTTAGTAAACGAGCCGAGCCTGAGCACAATTTTTAGGCTCGTTTAGTAAACGAGCCGAGCTTGAACATTACTAAGCTCGGCTCGCCAAGCTCGTGAATAGGCTCGTCTAAGTTAAATAGTAAAATTATATTATATTTAACAAAAGAAAGTGTTCAAATTGAACAAATTATGAAGATTATTGTGAAAAGATTATAGAAATTAGGCGGTCATAACATAAAATTCATTCATAAAAATTATACTAGTGAAAATATATTAAAACAAATATGCAACAACTAAATCCAAACAACTATTAGGAAGATTAATATATGTTGCACTGAAATGAGTTGTTCGTGAACAAGCTCGGGCTCGGCTCGTTAAATCTAGCGTTCGGCTCGGGCTCGTTCGTTAAGCAAATGAGCCGAGATTGAACACATTTTCTAGGCTCGTTTAGTAAATGAACCGAGCTTGAACATTCCAAAGCTCGGCTCGGCTCGGCTCGTTTGCAGCCCTACTCTAACCTATCTACCCCGAGTCTTGAGTTTTCAAATTTTGCCTTTTGTTTGATCATTTTGTCCTTTCTCGGTTTTGCGCTTCAAATTCATTTCCGCTTTTGTGTTCGCGCTATTTTCCGAAGCCTTTGCATGTTCTTGCTGAAACACTTAGCTCAATATTTATTAGTACCAAACACGCTTAAATGATTTGTTACTATCAAAACAAAAGTTATTGTTTGAAAGCAAATTTCAAAGCCAACAATCTCCCCCTTTTTGATGATGATAAAATATTTTGTGTTTGTTCGGAAATGGTGAAGTATCAAGTGATGTCCCCCCTCAATATGTGATTTCTCCCCCTTAATATATGCATTGCATGATTCATATTAATTTTTCACTTGGAGGGTAATAACAAATGAAGGATAAAACATTAGATAATAACCATCAGCATTTTAAAGATTAATTTCAAATGAGGTACAATGTTGTTGCCCTAGTGGGCAAGGATAAAGTGAAAATATAGCAAAATAAAAATGTAGTACTAGAAAGAAAAATACTACATTTAAAATAGACCCAAATAAGGCATGCCTTCAGACATCCTCTCCATTTCCATCATTTCCCCCCCTTTGTCGTCATCAAAAGGAGGGAGTCCAGATTTGATGCGAAGATCAACAAGGCGGTTCACCAAGCTCTCAATGCGCTTGCCGGTGGTAAGAATCTCCTTGAGAAGGTCAATCTGAGCACGATCACCAAAGTCGGGAAAGTCAAAAGCTATGTCGAGGGAATCGGCTTGAGAATCGGTACCCTGTGGAACAAAGCTGGATGGACCAGCGGCATCAAATGGCGGTGGCGGAGGAGGAGGATGAGGAGGAACACAAGGAGTGATAGTTCCATCCATGGCATCATCAAGCTTCATTTTGTTGAGCATGGTTTCGTTAATTTTGAAGTTCTCACGCAAGGCCTCCTCACTGGGGCTAGGAATGCCAAACTAAAGAAGAATGACGGAGATCGGAATGGGATAGTACAAGTGAGCAGTGCCATTTTCCTTGCAGGCCATTATATGGTGGCAAAAAATATGGGTGAGATTTAGACGACACCCAGTGATCACGCAGAAAACAATAAAAGCTTTTGAGAAGGAAACGAATGAGTGACTTCCTGATTTGGGCAAAATGGTGTGCGTGATAACATTGTGCACTATCCGAGCCTCAAGAATGAGCAAGTGAGAATGAAGGCATGCGGTAGGAATGACCAAACTAGGGGAATGATAAATGACATTTATTGCATCAGATGGTTGAAAATTTGGCCCATTATACCACAGATTACTGACATAGAGACGAAGACCACCCGAAGGAAGATAAAACCACTCAATTAAATTGGCTTCAGTAAATTGAAAGCGTTGATTGGCAATGGTAGCTTCATTAGTGTCGGTGGTACCTAGCTGACTGAGTGTGGCGTAAAAAGCCTTCACAAGACGAGGATAGAAAAGAATGTTGAGAGATACAAAGAATCCCCAACCCATTTGCTGAAAGAGGGTGAACACACGGAGTCGGAGTAATTCACAAGTTGCTCATCTCATAATCTGCATCATTGCCACAGTGCGATTGATGAAACTAGCCTCATAGCGTGCTCGGTGGCTTTCATTAGGAAGAATTTCCGAGATATCTTTTGGAGTCGGAGCCTCTTCTTCGTCAGCTTTATTGACAGCGGGAGGAAAATGAGGTGGTGCAGGAATGCGGGGGCGCTTCCTGTGAGAGCCGGAACCGGACGAGTGAGGAAGAGCCATGATAGAGGCTAGTGCAAGGAGAAATAACAACATGGTGATGGAGGTGAGTGAATATATATATATATATATATATATATATATATATATATATATATATATATATATATGTGTGTGTGTGTGTGTGTGTGTGTGTGTGTGTGTATATCTATGTGATGCAAAGAGAGAATGAGGGAAAAGGAATGTGAGAGGGGTTTAAATAGGAGAGAGAGGGAAAAATGTGGGATGAATGTGATAAAAATGGGGTGAAAAACGTGGGTAAGTAGGAGTGAAAGGGGGGAAGAATGAAGAAGACGATGAACTGAATCGTCTTAAGAAACCCCTTGGGAAGTCAACTTCTGGGACATCGGAAGTTGACTTCCGATAATGCGGAAGCCGACTGCCGGTATATCGGTAGTCGAATGCATTAAGTCAAAAAAAGAAAATTTGAGGATTTAAGTGGCAGTTGACTGCTGAGGGAGAGGAAGTCGATTGCAACTGGTCGAAAGGAAATGGTTGAAAAGTTTGACACTAGTGAAAATTTTGAAAAGTGAAAATTTTGAAAAATGAAATTTTTTGAAAAAAAATTAAAATTTATAAATGAGGTTAAGTTAAAACATCAACATCCATGGCCATTCCGATTTTCCTATGAATTTTGGAAAAAGGTTCGTCTAGGAATGATTTTGTAAAAATATCCGTTAGTTGATTTTTAGTGTCGATAAACACCAATTCAACGTCCTTTTTAGCTACGTGATCACATAAGAAATGATGTCTAATCTCGATGTGCTTGGTGCGCGAGTGTTGAATAGGATTCTTGGATATGCAAATAGTGCTAGTATTATCATATTTAATAGGCACATGATTGAAAATAAGACCAAAATCAAGTAATTGTTGCTTAATATAAAGAGTTTGAGCGCAACTACTGCCGGCCACAACGTATTTGGCTTCGGCCGTGGATAAGGAAACGGAATTTTGCTTTTTACTTGACCACGAAATTAGGGAGTGTCCTAGAAAGTGACATGTGCCACTTGTGATTTTTCGATCCACCTTACATCCTACAAAATCAGTGTCCGAATAACTAATAAGATCAAGTGAAGTGCCACGTGGATACCAAAGTCCTAAGTTAATCGTACCACTAAGATAGCGAAAAATACGTTTTACGACTAGCAAGTGAGATTCTTTAGGACAAGATTGAAACCAAACACATAAGCATACACTAAACATTATATCCGATTTACTAGCGGTTAAGTAAAGCAAACTTCCAATCATGCCTCTATATTTAGTGATTTCTACACATTTTCCATTTTCGTCTTTGTCTAGATTAATAGAGGTACTCATAGGAGTAATGGTATGTTTGGCTTCCTCCATACCAAATCGCTTTAGAAAATCTTTAGTGTACTTGGATTGGCTAACAAATAAGTCATCTGAGCTTTGCTTGATTTGTAATCCTAAGAAGAAATTCAACTCACCCATTATACTCATTTCAAATTAATTTTACATATTTGTGGCAAAATATTTGCAAAGAGAAACATTTATTGATCCAAATATAATGTCATTAACATATATTTGGACAAGCAACAAATTATTCTTAACGGTTTTTGTAAAAGTGTATTAACAACTTTGCCTTTTGTAAAACCATTTTGAATCAAGAAATCACTAAGCCTTTCATACCAAGCTCTAGGGGCTTGCTTTAAACCATACAAGACTTTGGATAATTTGTAAACGTGATTTGAAAAAAGTTCATTTTCAAAACCGGGTGGTTGCCTCACAAACACTTCTTCATCTATAGTTCCATTTAGAAAAACACTTTTGACATCCATTTGATAAAGAGTAAAATTTCTAGATGATGCAAATGCAAGAAGCATTTTAATTGCTCCTAGTTTAGCTACGGGCGCAAAGGTCTCATCGTAGTCAATGCCTTCTTCTTGATTATATCCTTCAGCTACCAATCTTGCTTTATTTCGAATAATCACTTCATTTTCATCCTTTTTATTTTGAAAGACCCATTTTGTGCCTATTATAGTTTGATTCGTGGGTTGAGGAACTAAATGTCAAACTTGATTGCGTTCAAATTGATTTAGCTCCTCTTGCATGACCACGATATAAGAATCATCACATTGAGCTTCATGGAAGTTCTTGGGCTCAATTTAGGACACAAAGGCCGTGTGATTGCATAAGTCTCTAAATTGAGATCTTGTGCTAACACCTTGTGAATGATTACCTATGACTTGGTCAAGAGGGTGATTGTGTACAATCCTCCAAGATTTAGGAATTGAGTTTGTTAAATCAATAAGTTGATTCCCAACTTCACTCTTTTTCATTTGACTACTTGATGAGTTAGAGATATTGAGGTTATTTAAACTATCCTCAATCCCTACAACTTCATCATTATCAAGGTCAACTTTAGGTGATGGAAGTGGTTGAGATTCATCAAAGACAACATGAATAGACTCGACCATGGTTAAAGTCTTTTTGTTAAAGACTCTAAAAACTCTACTTCTTGAATAATAACCTAAGAAAATTGTTTCATCCGATTTGGAGTCGAATTTTCCTAAGTTATCTTTATCATTTAACACAAAATATTTACAATCGAACACCTTGAAATACCCAATATTGGGCTTTCAATCGTTCCATAATTCATAAGGTATTTTTCCCAATTTCATTCGAATGATAACTCTATTTATGACATGACAAATGGTATTTACTGCTTCCGCCCAAAGGCTTCGGGGAAGGTTGTGTTCATTTAACATGGTTCTAGCTATTTCTTGTAATGACCTATTCTTTCTTTCAACCACACCATTTTGTTAAGGGGATCTTGGAGTTGAGAGATCATGAGATACACCAAGTTCATCACATAATTTCTCTAAATCTTTATTTTCAAATTCCCCCCCCCCCATCACTTCTAATTTTCTTGATTTTCAAATCTTTTTCATTTTAAATAACTCTATAAATTTTATCAAGAATGGAGTGAGTTTCATTTTTATGAGCAAGGAAGTGAACCCAAGTGAATCTAGATTAGTCATCGACTATAACAAGTACATAGAGTTTCCTGGCCAAGCTAGTCGTTCTCTCCGGACCAAAAAGATCCATGTGAAGTAGCTCTAATGGTTTAGGAGTGGTAATGTCTTTCTTTCTCTTAAAAGAGGACTTTACTTGTTTGCCTACTTGACACACACTACATACTTTATCTTTTAAAAATTTAATCTTCATGAGGCCTTTGACTAAATCATTTTTAGATAAATGATGAATGATATCCATACTAGCATGCCCTAAGCGTCTATGTCATAACCAACTATTTTCACTAGATGTGACAAAACATTTAACATATTGTTCATGCAATTCACATAGCAACATAATATACAAAATTCCGTTTCTTTTAGCATTGAACAATTGTTTCCAATCTTTCTCAACTATGCATGCATTTGGCCTAAAGATAACATCATAACATTTGTCACACAATTGACTAATGCTAAACAAATTATGCTTCAAACCATCAACCCAAAACACGTTATCTACAGAGAGAGAAGATGATATACCAATTGAGTCAATCCCTATAATTTTACCTTTAGAGTTGTCTCTAAAAGTTACGTTTCCTCCTTTATAAGATTTTAGAGAAATGAACTTTGATTTGTCTCCCATCATATGCCTTGAGCATCCGCTATCAAGAAACCATTTTTCCTTTGATGCGGAATTCAGGCATACCTAGAAAACAAATTTAAGTAACGTTCATTGGTACCCAATCTATTTTGGGTCCACTAAGGTTAGAGAGAAATGCAATAGTTCATTTTGGAACCCAAATCATTTTTGTTATCACATTTTTCTTTTTACGTAAGCGTGCAATGGTTCCTTTTGGAACCTAAATCATTTTTGTTACTCCTTCCTTCTTTCTTTGAAAGCGTACGTTTGCCTTATGACCCTTTTTCTTGCAATAAAAGCATGTGACATGTTTATGCTCATTTGATGATGCATGAGATGATTGTTTTGTAAACATGTGCCTTACTGATTTTCTCTTTTTCAAAAGAATAATGTCTTTGTCAAAAACATCATATCTCAACCCGCTTTTATCAAATGCTCTTCTTTGTCTTCCTAACATACTGCTTAGGTTTTCTTTTCCTTTTGTAAATTTTGCCAAAACATTTATTTGATCATCTATGGTCTTTTTTGAAATTTCATTCTCTTTTTCTAGTTCAATATTCTTATCATTTGTTATACATGAAGAAACTATGGAAGAACATGTTGAACTATATGAAGATTTAGCTTTCTTAAGCGTCATGTGTTTGTTAGCTAATTTTTCAAACTCATTATGCAACTTTTCGAAAGCATCTTGTAATTAATTATATGAGATAAAAAGTTCTTCATACAATAATTTAGATTTATCTAAAGTGTGAGAGTTTAGATATACCTCATCTTCCTTTGCCATGAGACAAAGGTTTGCTGTTTCCTCGCCATTTTCATCCTCATCCGAATCACATGAATCATAATCATCCCATGTAGCATTCATACCCATCTTGTTTGGCATTTTCTCATTCTCCTTTTTGAGCTTGAAGCAATTGGATTTATAGTGCCCCGACTTCCCACAATTGAAGCAAGTTGGAGGCTCCCTTTTGCTAGGTTCGCCTCTTGGCTTATTCCTCCTTATGAATCTACCACCATTAGTTTTCTTTCTTTGAAGAAATCTCTTGAATTTTTGGGTGATCAAGGTGATGTCTTCATCTACCTCTTCTTCAATCGACTCATTGGCTTCATCTTTGGTAGAGGTTTGCAACGCTATACTTTTTCTCGGCTTGGAGTCTTCTTCACGAGATTTTAAGGTGATTTACCAAGTGAGAAAAGACCCAAAAATCTCATCAAGGCTCATGGTGTTGAGATCATGTGTTTCTTTGATCGCCTTCACCTTTGCATCCCATTTGGCCGGAAGGCTTCTAAGAACCTTGCGTGAAACATCGGATCTAGGAATAATTCTACCAAGATACTTTAGTCCATTCAAAATATTTGTAAAATGATACATCATGGAATTTACATTTTCATCATCCTTCATGGTAAATAATTCATATTCATGCATGAGTATATCAATTTTGGATTCTCGTACTTGAGAGGTTTCTTCATAAGTTACTTCTAGCTTATCCCATATTTCTTTAGCCGTTGAACAAGTAGATACACGATTCGATTCATTTGGACTCAATGCACAATTTAAATTGACTTTGGCTTTAGCATTGTAGGACATAAGCTTACGGTCATCATTATCCCACTCATTGGATAATTTGGGAATAGTTTTTCTGTTAACAACTTTGGTTAAAACAAAAGGACCTTCAATGACGACTTGCCATATTTGGTAATCAATAGGTTGAAGAAAATCTATCATTCTAGTATTCCAATAGCTATAGTTTGATCCATCAAACCATGGGAGCCTATTGTTAGATTGTCCTTCAACGTGAGTGACTAAATTTGAGGCCATGACCGTTCTCTAAGACGGTTAAGCCTATAAATTTATAGAGATTAGGCTCTGATACCAATTGTTAGTCACTAATTGACCCTAGAGGGGGGGTGAATAGAGTGTTCAAAAATATTTCTAATTCTTTTCGAAAATAAAACAAGTTATAACAATTAATCAATTACTTCAATAATCAAGTAAATATTTCAATGAAAAATTCAATTCAATTGATCTCATAAATTATCACAAGATTAATTATAGCATACAAGATATTAAGGTAAATATAACATGCAAAATAATGAAGTAAAGAGATAGAGATAGAGAGATTGACACCGCGATTCTTCAAGATTCGGTAACTCCTACTCCTCGGCTCAAGAACCCCTTCTTGAAACTTATTCCGATCCTTTCACTATGACTCTTCCTTCACAGGTGGAATAACAAACCTTTACACAAGAGCTAACGAGCCAATCACACAAGCAAAAGGAAAAACCCCTATTGAAGATCAATGAGCTTCACTCACTCAAGGATCACAATTCTTTTATAAAACAAGGAATCACTCAAGAACAAAAACACTCAAAAAACCGTAAGGTTTTTATAGAAGATATATCAATATAAGCTCAAGTGTTCTTCAGTGATGTATTAAGAACTCTAGATGTATATTCTCAAAAGATGAAATCAATGAATGAGTTTTGACATAATATAAATCAAAACTAGAGTTGAAAGCTTTAAGAGATTTGAGTGAAAATGAAGCTTTTTGCTTCTTGCCTTCAATGCCTTTTTGAGAGAGTGCTAGAGAGAAGAAGATGATGACTTTGTATATTTTCTCACACTAGAATCACACCTCTCCAACCCACATCTCTTTGTATATATATATATATATGAAAGTATTAAGGTTTTAAGAATGGGTTTCACTCAAGAAGATGGGATAAGAGCCATTTGAAAATGTTTGAAAAAATGACACAGAGGATAGGCCAAATCTTTTATAAAGATCACATTTAATTATGAAAACAAACACCAAGAGTCAGCTTCCCAAACATTAAGAGTCGACTTCTCAAACACCAAGAGTCGACTTCCCAAACACCAAGAGTCGGCTGCCCAAAGAAAGACTTAAACTTGATTTCTTTCGTCCTTAAGAAGTCGACTTCCCAAGCACCGAGAGTCGGTTTCCGAGCCACGAGAAGTCTGTTGCCTGACCATGAGAGTCGGCTGCCGATGGAAGGATCTCAAGCTTATTTCTTTCGACTTTAAGCAGCCGGTTGCACCTTGTGCAGAAGTCGGCTTCCGCATTGAAAATCTAAATTTCGAGTTCGATTTTGGTTCATTTTAAGTTAAGTTATTTTATTACTTGAGCTTATAAGATTTTACCAACACATAAAATACCTTGTTACAATGATTGTACCCTAACCTATCTACCCCGAGCCTTGAGTCTTCAAATTTCGCCTTTCATTTGATCATTTTGTCCTTTTCTCGGTTTTGCGCTTCAAATCCATTTTCCCTTTTTGCTTTTGTGTTCGCGATCTTTTCCGAAGCCTTTTCCTGTTCTTACTGAAACACTTAGCTCAATATTTATTAGTACCAAACACGCTCAAATGATTTGTTATTATCAAAACAAGAGTTATTGTTTGAAACTAAATTTCAAAGCCAACACGTCGGTCTTCTATTTCCCATAAATCGGCCTGGCTATTGTCTTTCTCTAAGCCGATCGTGAACCGAAATTATTCTCTTTCCAAGAGGCTGTTCGTGAGCTGAATTTCTCCAGGTCATTCATGAGCCAATGGCCTATGCACTATCACTTCCTTCCTCGCAAAAGTATTCCCCATCGGTTTTCCCTTTCTTGGAGAATTTTTTGGCTTTCAAATATGTTTTTGAGTTTCCTTCAACTATTGTTTCAAGCTTTCTACTTCTGCACGCAGTGACTCAATCACTACCCATTGAGGTTGCTAATTTTTGTCGACCAAAGTAATTATGTTCGAATTCACAATCGCTGGGGACGAGTCTCCGTCAATTTCCATCACCTTCGGTTGTTTCTTTAGACTCTCCGGGAATTTCAAAACTCCTTTATTTATTACTTTCTGCAAGATATTACGGAAACTAATACAATTACTTGTAGTAAGAAACCAATAGTTATGATACTTACAAAACTCCTTTCCTTTTATTTCGCTTGCAGCAAGAGTCTTAGGTTCTTTTGGAACGTGATTTGTTTGTCATCCACCAAGTCATCAAATATTTGCTATATTTTAGTAATATCGAAACTATACGCCTTGTCTATCACCTTCTTTGGTTTATTTAAAAACTTACACACTTAGGACTCTTTAAAAAATACTTTTGCTAGATCGACCTCCAATTCTGTATATATGAAAATATTGCCCCCCAGGTTTAATCTAACCTTGTTCAGGTTGTCGTTAATAACTATTGGTGGCACACTGTTGAATGCAGCCGCCTTACCATGTTCTGGGTTCCTCTATGGACCTGGGTGTGAAGATGATGTTGACACTCCAGTAGCCATAGGTGGTTTGTGTATTGGCATCGAATGAAAACCTTTGGCCTATTGGTTTTTGAAAGTTCTTTCTCTTGCTGCCAGTTCCATTGCCTCCAACCTTTTCATATGCCTTTGGAGTATGCCTTGATTATCCATGACTTGAATATCTTGTTCCCCTTCATCAACAAAGATCCCGTTGTTCCATTGTTGATCTCCTTCAAAATTATCTTTACCCAAAGTATTGCCCCGGGCACTTCACAATATTGGCGACATGTTTGTCAATGTATTTCTCAGCTACCTAGTGGTGTCCCACCGGGCGTGCCAAAATATGTTGGTTCCAAAAATAAATCAACCGAAGAATTAGGCTGAAATATATTTTTCTTTAAATCGTGGGCGTGCCAGAGCCAGTGACGTGGCTCAAACGGTTTAAAAAAAATGAAATAATCATTTCTTTTGAATAAAAGTAAAGATCAGGTGATTACACGAGAGATAACTCAACTCGTGTGAATGGATTCTGATTGCCTCAATTAAGAGGACTTTTGGTAACCAAGAAAATAAAAAACTTGTGCGATTGAAATTAACTGACTGGAATTTAAAGGAATTGAAAGGACAATTGCAAGAAAAATAAATTGAACGAGGAAAGTAAATATATTAAAAGGACGATGACAAGAAAAATAAATTGAACAAGAAAAATAAAAATTGTTAAACGCAATGAAAGATACGAATTTTGTGAATGGTCAGGGACCTCTAAAATAAAGATCTGCGTACATTATTTATAGCCTAAACTACTGAATTGATCCACGCGTAATTGAAACCTAAATCAGTATACTAAATAGATAGATTCCATCCTAACATATCTTCCCTAAAGAAACAAAATTAAAACAAATCCTAATCCTACCTAAACACTAGCATCAACTATAATTCAAATTCTTTAAAAGTTTTCAACACTCCAAAAGCACTTAAACTTGGTCGACAAGAATTTCAATTAGGTGGGCTTTCACCTGGGGCCAAAACTCTATCAATTCATTTTGACCATTTTCGGCCCAATTTTGTTGGCCCAACTTTTGTCCATGTCATCATCTTTTTCTCCATACTATATTGGCTCAATTTTAGTGTCAACACCTTTTTGGACTAGAATTCCTCCCTTATTTAATTCTCTTGTAATTTTGAGTCAATCTGACCAAAATTGGTGTATATATCATTTATACACGTGTTTCGAGGTGTAGAAATCGCAACCGCCACAAAGGAAAAACAAGTCGGGGTCAATTTTGTCATTTTCAACACTTAACCACGCCAGACCCCTACGCATGGTGCGTAAGCTAGGCCCATGCATGGTGCGTAGGTTATGCGTAGGGCCATTTTGGTCGTGCGTAGGTGATGCGTCAAAACAACACTTTTTAGCCACTGGAAGCATAGGTCATGCGTAGCAAAACCCTTGGAACCAATTTTTTTTGAGAATAGTGTCATTTGAACCCCCTCAACTCCGTTAATATGTATCTCGAAGTTTTGGTTCCGAAAAATATTATTTATGCCCTCCAGAATACATTTTTTCCTCCGACAACAAACATAGACATTAACTATTACCTCATTCACATTAATTTTTCTAAACTTATCCGACCTTACAAGTCATTCAACATGATTATTATCTAGAATATGTCAATAATAAACAATACTAACAAATATTTTTACATCCCGTTTCCAAACTTGACATGGTATCAAATACGACAATTTATGAAAACTCTTGAATATGTGTCCGACATTTGATGCCGGGGCCTAAATAAAAAATAAGTACTCATTTTTTATATTTGATCGGCACATATTGACTACTTCAACGACATATTTTGAATACTTGATCGATTGTTTTTAAAACTTGAGCAACACATACCAAATCTAACTCATGGAACCTTGAAGATTATATTTTGAACATAACATATAATGTGTGACGTGTCACTCACTTTTCTTCTATCTATACAGCTTATGAAGTCCAATCATTTTCGGATATTTCTATGATATTTTTTTTTAGTTTATTAAAATAAATGACAATTAATTGAATACCTCCATTTAATATTTCCGCTTTTACATATTTATTCATATTTTCTACTATTATCTAAATCTATAATTTTGTTAATTAGCAAAAAAACTTATACCTTCACAAAAACTTTTGGACTTCTTATTTTTTTCTTGTATAATGATTGAATGTGGGATATTGTTAACAATGATTTTTCCGTAAGCTTATCTTACTGATTTTTGTTTATACGTCTACTATTAATTTTATCTTTCGTCTCATTTTTTATAAAAAAATTTATAATTATTTTTATACATTTACACCATCCTTTATCGATGACTCAATACACAACTTTTTTCAATTTTTAGTTGTCCATTAAATGATGTCCTTATTTTTAAATTCCACTAAATATGTACATATTATTGTCAAAATATTTTTTTTTACTTTAGATAAATATGTTACAATTTTTTAAAAAAATTTATACACTCTAGCCACAATATATCATTTATCAAATTATTTATCTTTTTCACATGTGCTTAAGAACACTACAAAATTCATTTGTTTATTTACTTGCTTCTATTATTTGTTTTTCTAATTAAAACTCTCTTCCGATTTTGTAACAATTTTTTTCAAAATAACATTGAGAACTCATTTGAATTCACTTCTTTAATTTTATATTATTCCATTCTTTTTAATTTTTATAGTAAGAATTGAAGCGACTTATATGATTGCTAGCATATGATGATTTGAGAAAATTCATCTATACATTATAAATATTTAGCGATAATTTATTTCATAGTTAACATATAATATTATTTTATTTTGAATTTTTTTATTTATACGCCGTGCAGTTTACGTATTTTTCTCTAGTTTCTTTAAAAATTGATATTAATTCCGTGTCACACATTCACATTGTAATGAATAAAAACATAACTATGACTAAACATATATATATATATATATATATATATGTATATAATATATATATTTGGTTGATAATCGAAGATTTTCATCTTGTAACCCAGAAGAAAATCTTCTATCTTAGATTCTTTTAGAAGAAACATAATGATTAATTAAATTATAATTATCTTCTTCAAAATTTACATAGATAAATAAAAAATAATTTATTTTAATCGTGTCCACTCCCTGCAGTGTCTTAAATTTTAAAAATTTGATGTATCGACCTAGCTGTGTCGTGTCTGTGTTCTTACTTTCTTTTATCTTTTAAAGTATTGGTAAAATATTTACAGCACAACATGAACTAAAAGAGCCCTTTATGTTACAAGAATGAAAATGGAGGAAAGGGGAGAATTTGAGAGGAGGCGCGTGTGCGTTTGTTTTGAAATAAATGAATAGAAATATATCAAATTTGGAGGAGGAGGAGGTATTTGATGCATACTGAATTTTTTATTTCCATATTTAGGGAGATTCGGAGGAAAATAATACAGGAAAATAATACACTTAGTGAAGGCAATGATGGGCATGTACAAAATGGGTTTGCCTATATCTATTTCCGTCTCGTATAATTTTTTAAAATATCATATTCTTCATGGGTTTGTTGCGGGTTGTCATTTTATAAACCATGACCGTCCCGTTAATAATTTATTATACCCATGCCCGCCCCGTCCCGCCTCATTAATACTTAATTTTCAGTGTCATCTTTATCATTGACAAAAGAGTTTTGTACACAAAAAAATAAAAAATAACACTATAAGTTTACATAATTTTTACTTTCAAACCATCCAACAATCGAATTCTATATTTATTAGGCGACTCGTTTCTTCTTGTTCTTAAATGTCAAGCCCCATTAAAAAAATAATTAATAACTAATAAAGTATTTAGAATTTATAAATTTTTCATATATATATATAATAAATAAATAAATAAGATAAAATTAATATAAATGGGGTCATAGCGGGTATTTAACAAAACTCATATCAGTCTCATAACCCTTAACGAGTTCAAATTTTTTTTTACCAAATTCGCCTCTATGAAACAAATTTTTTTCCCAAATCATTAAAAAGGAGCGGAACGGGAATGTACAAATTACTATCCCCAAATACAAGAGATTTTTCATATTGATGAAGTCATAAAAAAGATGTTTGCTTTCATCGGATCACGCACACAAGACGTACATATAATTTATTTAGACCATACAAGAATTTATAAGCATCCATGGCTATTCCTTTTCTTTACCAAAAAAGTTCATTCCGAGTCCTAACAACTTTGGAGGAGGAGGTATTTGATGGATAATTAATTTTTTTATCCTTCCATATTTAGGGAGATCGAGAGAAAATTTTGATGATAGCTGCTAGGCCAGTTAATTTTGGAAAATCATCGAGAACCCGTCATTAAGTCTAATATATCATCAAGTCACGGTATATGAAATCCGTAATTAATAGTGATCTTGTTAATATCGCGACTATATTTTATCTATTTTAATTATTGTTATGTCTCGCACTTAACTTTATTTATATCACTCTTACAAATTAAATAACTTTTAAGACAATTACTCTTATTAAACATAATTTGCTAGAAATATCTAATCAGATCTTTAGAGATTCTCTCTTCTTTTTTTTCTCGAAACTAATAATATTTTATTTTTTCTTTCCCCTTTTATTATACAAAACACAACCTTGGAAACTTTTTTATTAAAAAAAGAGAGGTTGGGTTTGGCTTAATAGGATCTCTCTATATATATACTCTTTGCATGTCTATAAACTCACCAAATTCAACCACAACACTCACAATAGGAAATAAATAGCATTAATAATATCGACTTAATTACCACCCTACAAGTCTTCATAGATCAAAACTTGAGCTGGCTTTCCATAAATTTTCCCACTTGCCAAACAGACCACACCAAAGTTCTTCAACCAAACAGGTCCATGGCATAATAGTAATAACCTACAGTGAAAAGGACTATTATGTCCAACACAAGTGAACACGTGTCATTGTTCAGAACCAAAGATTTGCTTTCACAGACGTCGGTTAAAATACGCGCGAGCTTACGTGGCGAGTCTCAGTCATTCAGTTTTGTTTGACCTCTCTCTCTCTCTCTCTCAAACCTATCCCTTCCTTTCTCTCTCTAGATCCAACTTCCTCGTTTTGGCACTTCTTAACCCGACCTAATTAGAATACAATTAACATATACATATACATATACATATACATATATGTATATATATATATATATATTTATTCTCTTTTTGGAAATAACAAAAACGATTTTTAAATACAAATAAAATATTATAAAATGGCAACACTACTGCTTCAACCTGGAATTTAGGCTTTTATTTTTGAGGTAAATTCTAATTACTAGTAACATCTTTTTCGATCTTAGTATTAATTATGTGGAAAATTTGTGAATTGTGTTTTGTTCTAATCATCCCCATTCACATCCACCAATTAAAATTTTGTCTCATATCTAATATTATTTATTTATTTAATTTTTATCTTTTCTTTCCTTTTTTTATATAGGTTTTTATTTTTTATTTTTTTATTTTACCCTTTGGATTCAGAGAATGTGTGAGTGAATATTTCGATTCACAGAAATTCTGGGTTTATTTGATTAATTGGGTTTGGATTGAATGTTATTGTTTTTCTGGGATTTTGAAGGTTTTGGCATAAACTTTTTCTTTACAAGTTTTAAATTGGAAAAAAGTTGAGATTGTTTTTGGGAATTTGTTTTATTTATTTATTTATTTTCTTTCTTTTTTATTTTTGGTTATATTTTAGTTGGAATTGAAAACGGAAATTTTTTTGGTGAATAGTTTTGTATTATACTGGTTTGGGTAGGTCATATTTAGGGTTGTTTGTTTTCTTTTGTTGTGGAGAGTTGATAAATTAGGTTTCATAAATTCCCGTGAGTCAATAAAACAGTTGTTATTGCAATAGTACTGTTTTTCCAAATCAAAGAGGTTAGATTTCTCATATTGCTTCTCTCTATTTTAACCTATTTAATTAAATGTGTTTCTTTTTTATCCTTGAAAGAATTCCTATGAGTGCATTAGAATTATGTATTTTCTCCTCCTAGTATGCTTGAATAAGATCTGTATATCTATATGTATATATATAGAGAGAGAGAAGAATCTGTAATAGTTTGGCTTATAATCTCTGCTTATTATCCTGATTCCTGCAATGGTACCAATTGTTGCTAGATTAGTTTCTGAAACCATAAGATTTTAAAATGTTGCTTTTGGTGTAATGAGTCTTTGCACATTATGTGATATTCATTACTTTGTGATTTTTTCCCCCAAAGCTCTATGGTTTGATCTGTCGCTTTGTGAAATCGCGGTGTAATGTCTTCTTTTGCATTATATTTAGAGTTTAGATGGTCCTTGTAATGGTAGGAGCCTCGTGGTTAGCCCACTTATTTATTGAATTAGGGTTTAGATGGTTTGAGATGATTCTTGAGTGAAGAGATTTATATACAAATGCCCGCTTTTAAGTGATCTTACGTTGTCCGTTAGGATAGAAACAATGCCTAAATTTTTCTGCACGGAGCTGTGAGAATTGCATAATCATAGAATTATATGATTTTTGACTCAATTATGATTTTTTGGCGAGAAACGGAGACTAGTGACAGTTTGGATATAGTTCTCTGCAGATGCATTCGTTTTCAATAATACTGCATGATGGACAATGAAAGCGGTTATTGAATGCCTTATAGATATCGTAACTTTAGGTTAATGAGGAAGAAGAAAATGAAGTGATGAGGTTGGTAATTTGGTGTAAAGACACAGCTTTACAAATTCTATATGCGTTTACATGCCAAAACGCAATGAGAAACTCTCGTGGCTTGAATTTTCAATCTGTTTTCTCTCCAAACATTGCATGAGGACAATTTATGCTTTTAATTATTGATTTTTAATGTGCACCCAACCTTGAGATCGAAACCTTTAGCATGTGATTTTTTTTTTGTTGTTGAAATATACTATAGTAGCCCTCTTACTTGCGAACACGGCTTTCTTGTTATTTTCCTGTGATCATCTTAGCTTAGTTTGCACTTTTCCTTTCCATGAAAATGTTAAAATCATTCAGGAATTTAAAGTCCATGGCCTACTTGCGTACACAGCTTTCTTGTTATTTTCTCTAATCATTGATAAACGTTCTCCGTCCCATAGACTAATTTGTTCTGTTTAAAATTGTTTCAATTCAAGTGTGTTTGACTTCTATATTTATCTTGTGATTGTGTACATATCTCTCTTCAGTGTTTTCATTCGTTGTTTCTTTGTGATGCAGTTTAAAATTATTGATAATAGAAGCATCCGGAATCAGTTAGCGAAATAGTATTCAGTGATTTCAAGTGGAGAAAGTGTCTCCTTCCTAAGCTTTGTAGCTTTTAGGAGGTACCCAATGCCCCTTCTGCAGTTTCAAGCAATATTTACAGCAGATGGATGCAGCATTAGCCATTTCGAAGAAGTGAAAGTTAAACGGTCCTTTCAGTGTTGAAATTGTATCGATTGTTACGTAATTGGGAAAAGATCCAAAGCAGCATCTCATTGTCGAGAATGAAGGTATATGTTTTCCCTTTGCTGGGGCATGTGTGCGTCTTACTTCTGAATAATATCTGTAGTTTACAGTTGTTTATCACAAATAATATCTGTAGTTTCTTAGTAGTCTGACATATTTTGCTAAAAATATTTAGTAGTTTTTAGCTATCAAAACAGGTAGTTCATTATACCGAAATAGCAAATAATTCACTATGTTTATACTTTTACGAAGAGAATATGTATTAACTAAGTTTTTGCTTAATAGATTGTTTAATATGTTCAAATGAATCTCTCCAATTCATTTCTAATTATCAATTGCTTTTCATGTCATAAGTTACATATAGTTATTATAGTTTGGTTATATGTACATGTAGAATTCCTAGTATGTCAATTTTTTGAAACTCGGATGTACGCGAGATACTAATAAAGTTCTTTGCAGGATCAAACTTCGAGGCATGCCCAGAAAAATGACAGCAGCCATGAGTGCTCAAGCAGTCCTCGAAGACGAAAGGTACTAGACTAATACTCTTCCAATTTATTCGTCAGATTAGTTCACTCTGCTAAAGATGTAGATGGATAAACTTCACATCCAACATCATTTCTTAGTTTTCAAATTTCTTGCATCCGATGAATGTATCAGCTACTTCCTCTGATTAATTGTATGAATATTTGATAGCAGTTTGGTTGTAAAAACATTTAGTCCACTTTGTTTCCTTATATATTTCTCCAAGAATTTCAAAATGCTTTCAAATTTTATACAGTTGATGTTGCAAGAGACATGCCTGAATTAGTTTTTTCCCATATTAAAACTTTTTCGTGAAGCTTATCTAAGATAGGTTATTCTTTGCTTTTCAAAGCAGGTCGTAGCTAGATGGGATCATGATGAAGCACGCAGGCCCGTCATAGATGAAGCTCCTGTATTTTATCCAACTGACGAGGTATTATTTTTTTATTTGTTTTGGTCTAGAGTGAAGATTAGATTTCTTTCGGTCAGTTGGTGCTACAACTTCAATTAGTTAATTTACCAGCTGATTAACTAATTTTTAAGTGTTTTTATTTTTGTTTTTATGTACGTCGTAATCAGGAATTCCAAGATACTCTTGGTTATATAGCAAAGATACGGCCAACAGCAGAACGATATGGCATATGTCGGATTGTTCCTCCTCCTTCTTGGACTCCACCCTGTCCTCTTAAGGACAAGAGCATTTGGGAACATGCTAAGTTTTCTACTCGAATTCAGCAAGTTGACTTGCTTCAGAACAGGGAACCCATGATGAAGAAACGCAGAGGCCGGAAGCGAAAACGAAGGAGACATCCCACTTCTGAATTTTCTGAAGGAAACATTACTTCTAACACCAAAGAGAAGTTTGGGTTCCAGTCTGGTTCAGATTTTACACTCGATGATTTTCAGAAATTCGCCAATCATTTCAAAGAGTGTTATTTTGGAAAGAATACGGAGGACTTGGACAACACTCGGATTGAAGACAAGCAGTGGGAACCCTCAATTGAAGATATTGAAGGCGAGTATTGGCGGATCATTGAGCAGCCAACAGATGAGGTTGAGGTATGGAATACTGCATTCTAATAATAGCTTATCACTTATATGTTTATGTGTGTGTGTGTGTGTGTGTGTGTTTTATGTATTTTTTATTCTGTAAAAATTGCAGGTGTACTATGGAGCTGATTTGGAAACTGGAGCTTTTGGTAGTGGATTCCCGAAGATATCGCCTTTGCTGACTGGGAAAAGTGAATCAGATCAATACATGGTTTCGGGTTGGAATCTAAATAATTTCCCACGCCTGTCAGGTTCTGTCCTCTCTTTTGAAGGATGTGATATCTCAGGAGTTGTAGTGCCATGGCTCTATGTTGGGATGTGCTTCTCATCATTTTGCTGGGTAAGTCATTGGAAATTCTATGATCTAAGTTTCCTGAAGCCAAACATCATGTAAACATCGTTAACTGTCTAACGTATGTATAACCACTCCCACTTAGGCCCCAAAATGATTTTATCCTTTTCTTTTATTGTCTCCTTATTGGCAAGATTACATTTGATGTGTAATTGTGTAGTGCATTAGTATTCCCGTTACAAATCATCTCAAATATTAGCATTCTGATAGTTTGGTACCAGTATCTGTCCTTGACATTGGGATGATTTTTGTATTCCCGTTCCACTCATAAACCTATTTCTGATGGCCATGTTAGGTGTCTTCAAGCGACCATGATTTTTGTATTTTATTTCTGTTTTTGTCTTAAGATCTTAATCTTCTACAAACAATAGTTTAGGACTTCGGACCTGGTAAAGACTTGAGCACAAAAAATATCACCTCTACAATAAAAAGTTGTATATGATCTATCAGGCCCATGCCTTCATTTAATCTCCGTGAATATTGAGTTTGGCATTCTTTCTTTTTTCTCTTTTTAACCTTACATATTTTTTTAAGCACATTAGACATTCATAGCTTAAGATCTACCATCAAGCTTAATTATCTATAGGAAGTTCAATTTTTGGAAAACATGTTTTTTAACAGTCTAAACAACTATTTTTTTTTTGCGAGACAGCTTAAAGAAATTGGCAGTAAGCACTAATCTAGATCACCTATTATATATTGTTTATGTATGTACCCATGATTCATTCAGACACAAGCTGTCTAGTGTTTTTTCATGTGTAACTTTCAAAACACTAAAGCAGTCCTTGCACCGACAATGTTCACACAACTTCCTCTGTATTTTGGCAAAGTGGAGCTCATATAGGCTACATTTTCTGTTGAAGCCTCAAATTTTTTATTTTATTTTTAGTTAATGCAATGTCAATATCAACAATTGACTTCATGTTAATTCTGTTTCCTTAGAAGCAAGGCCTTTCTTGTTGTTCTCTTCATGAAGAAACAAAATTTTGCTTTAGCTGAAGAAGAAATCAATTTATTTTATTTTATTTTTGAGCTGATGATTGACTGGTTTTTCTCTTGTTATTGGGAAAAGCATGTCGAGGACCACCATCTCTACTCCCTAAACTACCTACACTGGGGTGATCCAAAAATATGGTATGGAATTCCCGGAAACCATGCTTCTTCGTTGGAGAACGCGATGAGAAAGCATTTACCAGATTTGTTTGAAGAGCAACCAGAATTACTTCACGAATTGGTAAGAAAGGGATATTCTGTGCTTCTGTTAATTTCGGATATATGGCATGTGTGTTCTTTCACTTGATTATAAATAGGAACTGTTCTCTCTATATTTGCACAGTGAAAGAATTTAACAGATTTAAAGCACTCTCTCTCGCTCTCCCAATGTGCGTCTGCGCGCCTGGGCACACATGAAATTCTTAGAAAGGTGAAAACAGTTCTTAGTGTGCAAATAGTTGCCATACAGGTCTTCACACATCATTTTAACTAGTGTCTCCCTTGTTTTCTCCATTTATTTTTTCTTGACTGGGAATAGGTATCACCGCACTTGATTCCATTTTTTTCATCACTTTTCTGTTCAAATATTATGGGAGCTTTTATGCCGTGCGATTCGCTTAGTATTTCAATAATACCTCTGTATTGATTGGGTGCACAGGAAGTTTATGAAAATTTTGTTGTGGCAGGTCACTCAGCTATCTCCTTCAGTTCTAAAGTCTGAAGGTGTACCAGTGTATCGAGTTGTCCAGCACTCCGGGGAGTTTGTCCTTACCTTTCCGAGGGCATACCATTCTGGATTTAACTGTGGCTTCAATTGTGCGGAGGCGGTGAATGTGGCCCCAGTTGATTGGTTAGAACATGGTCAAAGTGCAGTAGAGCTCTACAGCAAGCAACATCGCAGGACGTCACTTTCCCATGACAAGTTGCTATTGGCATCAGCTAGAGAAGCCATCCGGGCCCTTTGGGAGCTATCATTTCTCAAAAAAGAAGTCGGAAGTTTGAGGTGGCAAAATTTCTGTGGGAAGGATGGGATGCTTACCCGGGCTGTTAAGGTAAATTGATGCATATACAAATGCTCACACTCAAATCCATTTCTACGACTATGTTTTTATGTACATGTATTGCTGTAAAAGTTGTTTATATTTGTGCATATACTTGTGTATGTATGCATTCGTTTATGGTGGAATCTGCTTTATGCGCTCATCAAATTTTGTTAAGGTAAAAAAAAAATTCCGTTTGCCTTTTCCAGATAAGGTTCCAGATAGAGCAGGAACGAATAGAACATCTTCCGACGACCATACATCTTCAAAAGATGGAGGGAGACTTTGATTTGAAAAGTGATAGAGAATGTTTCTCATGTTTCTATGACTTGCACCTATCTGCTGCTTGCTGCAAATGTACCTTGGACCGGTTTGCCTGTCTAAAACATGCACATCTTCTCTGTAAATGTGAACCAGAAAATAGGTATGTACTGCTCCGCTACACCATGGACGAGTTAAATACATTGGTTGAAGCATTGGAAGGTAAATTGGATGCTGTAAAGACGTGGGCATCAGAAGACCTTGGATTGGTTTCTGTAAATGGCAAAGATTGTACATCGGCTGAGCTGAATCAAGAGAGAGAGACATCTGAAATCAACTCTCGAAAACAAAAGGAAAGTCCATCATCTTCTCCCAGAACTGGAGAAAGCCTTCACATAAGCGAGCCTTGCAGTTCTTCTCATTGCCGTTCTCGTTTGGAAGTAGTCCAGTCAGACGCCCATCAAGGAATTATTAGTCTACATGCATTGCACTGCACGGTCGATTTGAATAGCATGTCTGATGAACATGAAAGTGGGCTGCAGCAAGTGTCGGATAGTTTTGATAACAAGGTTATGGTGAACATGGCCGAAACCATGTCAATGTGTATTCAAGAAGGAAATTGTAGTTCTGGCCCACAAGAAGAGCCAGAAATCGTCCGACATGGTAATAATTATGAATCCACATCTTCCCATGTTGTTTCAGACAAAGACCATCCTTCATGTTCAAGGGATGTGAATTGTTCTCCATCTGGTGTTAACGAGTTGCTTGGGACTGATTATTTGGTTTGTCATCAACACTCAAGTGTTCCATTGACCAACTTGTCGAAAACTGAGAACGAAGACCTTTCAGATGTAAAGTTATCTCTTGCTGGCCAAAGTAGTCCTATGCAAAAGTTGAGCTTCTGTGCTACTCCTATAGATTATGGATCTGTAGTGTCCGGAAAGTTGTGGTGCAATAAGCAGGCAATATTCCCAAAAGGTATGCGCTGTGGACATTTATATGGTTCTCTCAAAATTTTCTAGTCTCTGTTCGAAATTGAATTACATGTTGAAAAGAACTAATTTTTATTTGGTTTGCGATTTGGCTCACTGTAACAGGATTCAGAAGCCGCGTTAAATTCCTTAGTGTGCTCAATCCAAGCGAAATGAGTAGTTATATATCCGAAATAGTGGATGCTGGGTTCCTTGGGCCTGTATTTAAGGTTAGAATTTTCTAAATCATAACCAGAAACTACAAACTTTGATTTTTCTGCAATATTGGCCACTTTTTACCTAAGGCCTTGTAGCCTGATGGTATTACCTTTCCTCCCCAAAGGGGAAGTTCGAGCCTCATTCCGGGGGGGGGGGGGGGATTAAAAATAAAATAAAAAAAACAATGGCTTGGACTCGTGAGCAACTCATAAAAATGCTTCGTCGTCTTTTCTCTCATTTGCTGACGTTAATTTCAGGTTACTTTGGAGGAGAGTGCGAGTGAATGCTTCACGAATTTATCGGCAGAAAAATGCTGGGAAAGGGTGCTGCAAAGATTAAATAAAGAAATAAGCATACAGAACAGCTTAGGGAAGCAAGGACTGCCACCCTTGCAGCCTCCACAGAGCATAAATGGGCTTGAAATGTTTGGACTTCTCTCCCCAACCACTATTAATGTAAGCTTCCCTTAATCCCCCGTGATTAAAATTATTAACGTCTATTAGGCGAGGACTAGACTTAATCAAGGCATCCGTTGGGTAGATAGCATTTATCTTTACCGTTTACTAGGATTATAAAATTCACGTAGTAGATAGTGTGACTGTGGGAAGGGGTACCAGAATGACGATCGGAGCTAGGGTTCATTAAGCAGACAAACAGGACAAGACGACGCTCACGAATGTAGAAGCTAGCTTGCTTTCTATTGACCAAACAATTAAAACAAATATGTTAGAGTTGTGAATGGTTCTCAACTTGTATAGGTGACATAACTAGATAAATAATGAAGTCATAACTTATGTTTTCGACTTTCTCCGTAGCCCAAATTATCCCCAATGATTGCCTCAAATAACTCCCGACTTCAAATAATTCTCGATTTGAGCAATGCATATATATATAGACTTCCTTGTGCTGGTGATCTGCATAAGAAGTACCATTCTAATTCTCGATTTTCATGCTAATTTTTTTTAGAGCCTCTAGTTCGGTGAGTGGATAGGGATATCGATCCTTTTCATAAATTTTTCACTATGCATGTGAAAATCTAATATTTTGATATCATATACTGATATTATGGAAAATATTCAGGCCATTGAAGCTCTGGATCCGAATCATCAATGTGTGGAGTACTGGAATCACAAGCTTACCTGGAAGGTGGAGGTCGCTAAAATGCTCACGACTTGTGAAGGGGAAGTGGAAGCGACTTCTGTTGTTAACGCTGTAACGAACCACCAGCATGATACTACTGCCAATCATTCAGATGAAGTAGAGTTACAGTCCGTACTACGACAATTTTTCAAGAAAGCAAATCCAAAAGAACTAGAAATAATGCACACGATTCTGTGCAATGAGTCGAGAGGCTCCGAATGGAGAGTGGCAGTGAAAACGTTGGCTGAAGAGATCCGGAGAACGCGTAAATAGGGGAGGGACGATAGAATCCGGTAATTCGTTCTTGCTCAAGGTAGCAATCTTATTTAGGTAGATTCTTTGTTAGGGCTGTAGTTTTTGAAATTTTATTTAGGAAGATCATGAGCTTGAGTTACATGCCAATATTTGTGTTGTGTGCTAACTCATGATATAAATTTTGGCCTTGATTATACAAAACAAATAATCTATCAAAGTGTAGGGCTTCTTGTATACTAAAATAAATGAATTATAGGTATAACTATTGCTGATTTATTTATTTATTATCATTTTTATTGTTTCGAATGGTAAAGCAAATACACACCCATGCCTTAACATTCATAAACTTCCACGTGAAATATGCCCTAACATGGCAAATGCAAGCTTTGCTGTATTTAGATATAATTTTTGTTAAACATTACAAAATAAGTTCATGTAATTTCAATCAAATAGGAGGTCCCAAAGTTGCACACAGACAATCTTATATGCAAATATACAAATATGACAAGTATAAGACTCGTATGATACATTCAATAACGTTGAATAATAGCATTCCACGTATATGAGACCGCACCATTGTGTTCAGCGTTCATGTTTCGCACATAAAATCATAGGAATATCAACAAATGTAAACCAAGGTCTGTCGATCATTTCGAGTTAGATTCGAAAATTTAGGTTAAGTCGTCTTCGTCCAATGTTTCTTCTTCATCGACAGCATTGCTCTTCAGTGCACTCACATCGCCCGTGGGGAGCTTCCTTGCAAGCCTGATGATCTGCAAATAAATCAGCTTAAATGAATCTACCCAAATAATTCAAAGCATGTCGTAACACCTAAAATTACAGTAACCCATAATAAACAGCAACAATAGTAACGATAATGCTATCGATAGAAACTTTAGAATACTCTTTTGGATGACTAGGACTAATCCATATTGAGAAATTTTTCTCCCGGGGCAACCATGGTGCCTCTTTCCTTGTGCACTCGAGACATTTCCTAAAAGGCAGCAACAAAAGGGATCATGAAACGTAAGAAGTTGCAACGGAAACAACAACAAGATTGTCCTTTGGCTAGGTACATAAAACCAATGAAGTTACTCTTCTATCGGTTTATTCTCCCTAGCTCGTTCGCATCCCAATTTCTAGGTTAAAAAGACACTTCTTTCCTCACCAACAGGTTTAGTTAGTGCACAACCGTATAGAAATGTGGTATATAAATATTTTCCCTAACTGATCCGTCTTTCGCAAAAGCTTCTAATGAAATTTGGTTTGTAGGAAATGCATTTTTTCCATTTTAACAATAATATTAAACAAAAAAGACAAGCACAAGTGCCGTATATATTTGTTGTTGTTCATAATCATTCCTATGATGAAGATTACAATAAGGTTACAAAATGCATGTACAAGCTAGGCAGAAGAAAGATATTGCAAAGGATGATACGACTGGTGTGGTACCTCCTCGAACTAACAATTAAAGAACCTCACAAGATAACCAAGGTATCAAAATTAAAGGGAAATTGAATGATAAGCAGGAAGTAAATTAAAAGAACTTAGAAGTAGTTTAACAAGGCAATGCACTATGATTGCAGCCTCAAATAGGTAAAAGAATACGGGATAGCTGATTGACCCGGCTTGTGAATGTTTAAATGTATTTTAAATCTTAAGACAAGGAAGATCCGAACAATGAGCAGGAAGTTTTTGTAAAAATATCTTAGAAGTAGTTCGACGAGGCAAAAGTTAACTACGATTGACCTGCAATATGTAAAAGAATAGGGACAGCTGATTGACTCAACTTCGCCTGTTAAAAGACTAAACAGTATTATTAACAAAATATTGAGTAGTATAAGTTGAAAATTATCAATGGAGAAAGACCAAAACCATAAAAACCTAAAAATAATATAAAAAAAATTCATTCCAAGGATGCAAGAACAATTAATTTTTAGTAAGGACGATGCATCAATATCAACTAAGATACTGAGGTCAGAGAAACAGGAAGTATACTAATCCGAAGGAAAAAAGAGAAAGGAAGTATCGATGAAAGATTAAAATGTTGAAACATAAATTTAAATTATTATCTTTAAATATCTTGTCTTATCTGTGGTCTTATACCTATATAAGGTTGATTTTCTTTCTCTGGTCCCAGATGGAAAACTAAACCCAGTTTTTGCAGTGCGAAATGCGATGGGTTAATTCAGTCCCCAACAAATAATAATAGATTTCAAATGGTTCAAAAGATCTACCATGTGGTCAATATTTGATATAGTGCTTGACTGAGCCAGACGTTTGATTTCTTCAGCATCGCCTTCCATGTAAGCAGAAATAAGTTTACTGGCACAACGACCCTGATCACTACTCAAAAAAACATCAACCCTACAACAGAGAGGCCAAAACCAATAAGTCAAAGTGCAATCTTTATACATTAATAATCTGATGGCATCACCAAGTGAGTACATAATGAAAGATTGGGTACCATAATTCAAAAGTATCACTAAGGGGGTATATCATTAAAAGCAAATATATATGTGTAAACACACACACACACACACACACACAGAAATATTATAAGCCATAAGTTGCAGTGATTTTGAACTTACTGACAGCAGTCATTGTAGCACTTCTCTGCTTCCTTGAAGTCATGAGCATAGAGGTAAACAATGATTGCACTAAGATATGCCTGCATCCAAACATCACTTCTAAATGACAGAAACAATTAATTATTGATATAAACCCATATATATTTGTAGGAAGGTTGTAGGAGACTTTCATACCTTGCACTGGCTATGCTTAGCATTGCACTTATCAGCTGCTAAGCCCCATCTCAATAGGAAAGTTGCAGCATCTGTATACCTGTAGATAATGATACCCAAAAAAAATGCTTAAAATTTGAAAAACAATGACCACAGATCATCATTTTTTTACACGTATACAATAACAGCAACACTTGTATTGTGGATGTCTAAATCAACATTTGCTGGTAGTGCTGATGCATACTGCCGTTGGTATCACAGTGCCCAAGTTGCCTCGCACCACAGAAATAAAGGCTAAAACTACTTGAAATACATGCCCCACCTAAGTACCCTACTATTTGGTAACACTACAAGCTGATTTTTACGAGCTAATGAATTTACATAAATCCAAGATCAAACATGAAAAAAGTAACAAAGAAAAGTTTAGTATGAAAAAATGGCAAACTTATCAAGCCTTTGATGTTAGGATAGTTGTGTAGGAGGTGCTATACCCCTCTCCCTCGAGACCATTCTCGAGGGCTGATAACATTTATAAGTATAAGCTTTTTGCCTGCATTTCATGTAATCTATGAGAAAACAAGGTTTTATTCATTGCAAAAAGGTTAATCAAATAATAGTTCTAGTCAGAAAAAATCGTTTAAGTACATCATATATAGTTTATAGTCATCTGTGAAGCTTGATTACTACTAATCCAATAAACAAAAACAGAAAGAATAATTGAGGGGTCATCCACCCTTTAGAAGCATTGGTGCAGCCTAGGTTGACATTTCTGCAGGTAACGGAATCGAGATAAAAGTGAAAGATACGGAGGTTCCCACACATTGATTTCTATTTGCTATTCTCTTCAAGATATAGAGAATATACATCCAATTTCTATTGTATTTATAAAATCAGTTGTCTAACATAAATTTAGATATACTTCTCCCTCCAAGTTTCAATTTCTCTTTGTCCTCGAGGCAATAACACAGTGATGTGGTAGTTTTTAGTACAAAGTATCCCCATGCTAAGGTTTCTACTATTCTAGAGAAATCACATATTGATATCATGTGGGTCATCATAGACTTCATAGACTTTCACTGTCTATTAAATAATATGTCAGCAGTAATCTGGTTAGCTACAAATGGAAGTTTTTTATGTAAGTGCAGAAAAACATCTTCATACAAACATCAAATAGCACATCTATTACAGGCAATGCACGGAAGAAGGAATTGGAAAAACAAGGTGACTTTCGATTTCAATATTAGGATTCTACAAACAATATTTGACAGGAAAAATAGGAGCACAAAGAGTTCCTTACTTCTCAAGCTTTATATAAATGCTTGTGGCAGAACGATATAAATCGAAGGCCATTTGATCCTTGCCGTCCTCTTCAAGGATAACACATGCATCAGTGTACAGCTGAATAGCTTCATCAGGTGCAGCATCTTCCAGAACACTGTATAGAAGTACTTATATTGGTCAGCAAGGACCAAATTAACTTGACAGGTAAACAATAGAACCCCGTGAAAGTAAAATGCAGAAAAATCTACCGGGATTAAGTCCTAGTTCATTCATTTTACCAAAATGAAGAAAGAGATTAAAGGGGAAAATAAAAACATGTTGAAAACAAGCACAAGCACATCCATCAGTGCATCTTTTGAGCAGGAGACCCTCAGGGGGGCAATCTTTTTCCAACTGACAAGAAAATAAGGAAAACAAATCTCCCTGGGTAGTAAAAATACGGGATTATTAAAGGACCAAAGATAATGCAGGAGCTGTTAGTGGGATTGTGAAGGTTTTTTAACCCTGCATACTCATAAAAGCACTCAATAGTTCTATACCAAGAGTATAAACAAATGTGTGTTGTCTCATATAGAACGTCAACGGTGTCTCCAGATATCAGCTAGACATCCAAACTAGCCCACCAATGTCAGTATCATCCTTCTGACACCGAAAATATCATACAGAAGTCAACAGTGCCATTAAATTTTCACTAGACATCCGAACTAGCTGTTAAAGTCTCCGCAATGTGGCTATCAAAAGTTCTGTAGTATTAAATCACCCATAAAGAATGTCCACTGAATATAGAAAACATATTAGAACAAGTACGAGTTAAAGGTACAATACCAAGAGGATAGAGCAGATGCCTACCGAGCACCTTTGGCAAGAGCATCAGATGCAGGTTGTGACCGTCCGCATTCGTTGTATAACTCAGATGCCCTTCTGTAAAAGTCAGCAACTTGAGTCCAGTTGCCTAGTTCCTTTGCCAGAGCAGCAGCAGACTCCATATGCTTAGCAGCATCCCAGGGGCTGATTTCTTCGTGAAGGATTGAACAGCAAAAAAACAAATACTACCAAAATTTGAGATGAGGTGACAAAAGAAGTACGAGCAGAACACTGGCAAAAAGATGAGGATACGAGGAAATCATCTCTTGCCCTTTTGAAGCTTTCTCGAAGGCTTCTTGCGCTTTTTCATAATTTTTGGCAAGCCTAAACCCGTTAGCTACAACAAAAGAACAATCCTTCATGCATAGATCTTGGATATGAACGCAAAGCCCTATCTATATTTTTTTTCTTCTTCTGGGTAACAGTAATAGTACAAAATTTACACTTCAATATCATACTATAAGCAATTTCAACTTTACAGGCAGAAAAACAAAATACCTACCAGCCTGCTCATACAAAGCAGTGGCGCCCTTCCAATCTGCACTCCACCTTGTCATACTGAGTTTTGTTCTATGAAAATGGAAGATTGATGCAATCAATTTTCCATAAAAGAAAAAGCTGATACGTTTTGTAAATGCATATTATTCTTTGGGCCAACCATATAAAAAATAAGACTTCTTCCCCAGAAATTAAAGAAAATCCAAGCAAAGAAATTAGTTTATCTTTATCAACTTAGCGCAGACACTATATCTGCATATAATAGCATCTCCCAGAAATCCATATTATTGAATTTATTTTCTCTTTTCTTATTTTTGATAAGTAAAAATATAAACTTCTCTCTTCTTATTCAAGCTAAAACACAATTCAAAACTTCTCACCTGCAAAGTAATAAAAAAATTATTCTCAATTTAATTTGCTAATACTATTCATCTGATCTTTAGAAACACGAATTCCAAATGAAGAGCAGCTTGTTGGTTTTGAAAAGTTCTTTCAAACAATAATTCTTGTTTTGATGATAACAAATCATTTGAGCGTGTTTGGTACTAATAATTATTGAGTTAAGTGTTTCAGCAAGAACAGGAAAAGGCTTCGGAAAATAACGTGAACATAAAAGCAAAAGGCGAAAATGGAATTGAAGCGCAAAACTGAGAAAGGATGAAATAATCAACGAAAGGCGAAATTTAAAGACTCAAGACTCGGGGTAGATAGGTCGGGGTGTGATCATTGTAACAAGGTATTTTATGTGTTGGTAAAATCTTATAAGCTCAAGTGATAAAATATCCGAACTCAAGAACGAACCAAAATCGAATTCAAAATTCAGTCTTTTTCTTCTTCAGTGCGGAAGTCGACTTCTGCACAAGGTGCAGTCGACTGCTTTAGGACGAAGGTAATGAGTTTGAGACCCTTCCATCGGCAGCCGACTCTCATGGTCTGGCAGCCGACTTCTTGTGGCTGGGAAGCCGACTCTCCATGTTTGGGAAGTCGACTTCTTGAGGACGAAAGAAATGAAGTTTAAACCTTTCTTTGGGCAGTCGACTCTTGGCTTCTGGGAAGCCGACTGCTGATGCAATCAAACGGCTAGATTAGGCACTTTTCTTGCCTATAATATGATGTTTTGATTCTTGTCTCAAAAAGATTATTGATTCACTCTTCAAACCCTAAAGCCTCCATATATATAGAATGAGATAAGGGAGTGTATGGGCATGAGTTCTAGTGTGAGAAAGCCATTGAAATTTTGATCTTCTTCTCTCTAGCTCTCCTTGAAAAACCATTGAAAGTAAAAAGCTTAAAACTTGATTTTCAACTCAAATTCTACAAGCTTTAAACTCTAGGTTTGATTTCGTGTTTATTCTCTTGAGCACATTTATTGAATCCATTCATTAGAGAATATTCATCTAAAGTTTTTGGTACATCACTAAAAGAACACTTGAGCTTATATTGATTTATCTTCCATAAAAACCTTAGGATTTTTGAGTATTTTTTTGTTCTTGAGTGATACAATTGATTACATACCATCTTTGTGATCTTGGGCAAGTGAAACCCAACATTTTCAAGAGAGGATTGTTATCTTGATTGAGAGACGAGATTGTGAGCTCGTGTGTAAAGATTTGTCATTCCACCTGTGAAGGAAGGGCTATAGTGAAAGGATCGGGAAAAGTCTCAAGAAAGGATTCTTGAGCCGAGGAGTAGGAGTTACCGAACCTCGAAAAAATCGCGGTGTCAATCTCTCTATCTCTTTATGTCAATATCTTGCATGCTATAATAATTTTGTGATAATTTGCTAGATCAATTAACTTGAATTTGTCATTGAAATATTTACTTGTTTCTTGAAGTAGTTATTATTTCACTATAGCTTGTTTGAAATTCCGAAAAGATTTAAAAGATATTGTTGAACACCCTATTCACCCCCCTCTAGGGTAAATTGGTGAATAACAAAACTAATTTGTGCAAAATTACTAAAGTGTTAGTTCAATCTCTAGTTTCTCCTCCAGCACTCCAAATGGGCAAGGTCAATCATGGATGCTGGCCCTTTATTTAAGAAGAACCCTTGAAAAGGGAACCAAATAATCTACTTCTGAGTAATTCTTTTGTAATTTGTTGGACATCAACTATATAATGGTTACTATTATTTACTCCCCAACTTCACACCACCAAATAATAATTATAATAATAATAGAATAATAAAAAAGCCTTTTCCGGACTATGTGGTTTGACTACCATAATTTTGTGACCTCATTCCGCACTATCTGGGTCAAAACATTAGTTAAACTATATGCTGTTATATCTTTCAAAACTTATTCAACCTACATGAGTTCAAAATATGCTATCATATCTTTCATAAACTTATTCAAACTATGCTGGATTTCGTATTCCCCTTATCACGAGCTATGAGAATCGTGACACTTTTCATAACTGTTGTAATTATTGGCGTCATTCGAAGTAGTCAAACCATTGTGATTAAGTTTCTCATTTTATCTCCCAAACTTAACGGCATTAAAATCTCAATAACGTGTTCATTTTAACATTTATCCTTTTCTAACTTACCACACCTCCATTTTAATATCTACAATTCTGCACTTCATTGTTCCCAATGATTAGAGTTATTTCCGCATTCACAGTTCCCTTCATTTTATAATTATTAATTTGGCATTCATCAGAGGATTTGGCAAGTACACTGATTTCATAGAGAATGGGGAAATAAACTTGGAATAACATTTCATTTCCTGTTGCATTAGGATAAATGATGAAGCACATAACAATTCTTCATCTTTATTAATCTTAAGTAACTCAAAACACCTTCATCGAAACTATTTCCTGTCAATTACATGACAAATTTTTTTTTTTTTTGGTAAAAATCTACTATCACAATGCACAAATACATGAAAGAGAGTCATTCTCGCTACAAACCTACATTTCAGTAAGCCGTCTCCACAACTCAATCAAGCCTTTCCCCAACTGCTTGAAGTTCGCTACATCAATCCTAAATACCATTCTACTTTATCAAATGTCACAACCTCACTCAAACCACATATTATCTGAATTAATTAAGGTCTTCCCCTTCTACAACCTCAACGTGATCCCACTTAATGTTCTTCTTTGTACATGTTCAAACCTTCTCACTCGAATCTCTCATTTTTCTCTCATTATTTACTTCAATAATCATGTTTGTGCGTGCGCACACAAAAGTGGTTGGCGGGGGGGAGGAATCCTCTCCTATTAAAGTTCACAGCATAACTTGACGCCGAAAGAGTAAAGAATTCTCTGTGAGCGAAACAATGCCAATATAACAAGTGGAAATGTATACCATCATGATCCTAATCCAACCCTCATAGATCGAAACATCACACCAATGAACAAAAAGTTCAATAATCTTGTTTGTGTGTGCGCACACAAAAGTGGTGATGCTCTTTACTTTAATATCGCTTTCATTTCTTCTGCCAACACACCCTGCCCTCATAACTAATGCAGAAGCAATTTAAGCTAAAGCTCCGGCATTGGCATGAGATCAAAATTTCCACCCAACATTTATCTTTTTGCATATGTTCAGCCAGGAACTTTCACTAAAACAATTTCTCAACTTTATTACTAATATAACAATCTATTTATTTCATATATATTATTATTACTGTCATTAATATTTGGGTGATTTGGAATTTATAATTTGTGGCCATAAGAGCAAACTCTAATTTCATTTTAACGATTGATCACTTTTTGTATAGCATAATATATATATATATATATATATACATATATAATTGTGCTCAAAAAATAAATTGTAGAACGATTGTTTCCCGATCATATACTTTTGGGCATCTAACCCCAACACATTATATTATTAATTGTCTAGGTTATGATTCATAATAAATCTAAATCAATTGAAACTGTTCGAATTAGATCTTTCTCCAAGTGTAACTACCAATAGAGTTTCAATTAGTAGTGTAACAGACAAAAACTGAGAGGCAATTTCAGGAAGTATTAAATCAGATGATACATTCTAAGTAAATACAGTAACACAAACAAAAATTGATAACTTTAAAAAAAAAATAATTGATGTCTTACATATAGATACGCAATTCTATATACGTGTGTGTATATATATAGAGAGAGAGAAGAGAGACTGACAGTTTATCGGCTTTGATGATCAACTTTTCGGGATCTGAAGGAGCCATGGCTGAGTTGCTTCCGTCTTTCTCGAGAACTACAGGTTGGCTTTAAAGCCCACCCCAATTTTAATATTGCGTTATAGTATTTTTTTTTTTTTAACTTTCTCATTTTTATTTTTATTTTTATATTTTGGAAATTAACTTTCTCATTTTCACTCAACAGTAAAAAGTATCAATAGACTGGTTTTACAATTTAAATATTACAACAAATAAAAATAACATGTAATTGGACTGATAGCTAATACTTTAATGTTTTGAAGAGTTTAAATTGTAAAATCTTATTATATCCAAGTTATGCCTAAATACTAGTATTAAAATGCTCTTCAAAGGTTTATTGTTTTAATTAATTCGTTCCCTTATTCCCATATAATTTATTTATCATAACATATAATTTATTTATCATAATAAAGTAAGGAAATGCTTGTACTCCATTGTTCCAATTTAGTTGTCCACATTTGATTTTTTCACATTTTTTTGATAATTTGCATTTCCTATTTTGCCCTTTGATAATATAGTATAGTTGTAGTTTTTAGTGGACCCATTCTTTTTTTAAGTTAATGAAGAGGGATAATTTGGGAAAGTATATAATAATATTGTACTCCCTCCATCCCAAAATAAGTGTTTATTTTTACTTTTTTCTCCGTCCCAAAATAAGTGTCACATTTGAAAAGTCAAAGCAATTTATCATACCACTTTACTAATTTACCCTTCATGTATTGAAATTATAAATCATATACACAATAAATCATCACATCATTATGGTGAGACCAAAGATAAAGTTGGTATTTCATCAATTACCAATACAATATCTTAAAAAGTTGGATTCCCCAAAATGAACTTATAAATTGCAAGAGAGGGAGTATTAGGATTCGAAACTGAACAACTAATTTATGACAAGTAAAATAGACAAAGTGGACAGCTAAATTGGGACGGAGGGAGTATGTGTTTTTCCTCTGTTTAACTTTTTTTAAAAATACTACACATTACAATGTCATTTTAAGGATTAAAATTAGGATAAATTATAGTTTCACCCTTTTTGTTTGGATTTATTATAATTTGACTCTCTATAATATGAATAATTACTATAACCTCCTTTAATGTTCATACATTGGTTTTACTTTTTCCATCCTGCAAACTTCTTGCGCAGTCAACTTCGATTAATGTTGATGTCATTTCATTTTTAGAGGTGAAATGATTATATTGCCCAATAGTTCTAATAAAGACATTTTCGTCATTCTCAAAATAAAATAAAATGACATTAGTAGAACTGTAAAAAAAAATTGCCGGCCACCACAATTAAATATCGATAATTATTAAGAAAGAAAATTGTAAATATGTAAAATAAGGAGGGTTAAACTGTAATAAATTCAAACAAGAGGGTTGCTAGCCGGTAATGTTCAAGATTCATTCCATGACGGGTTGCTTTGGTAGGGTTGAGATCTTCATTTTTCTTAAAAGGGAAGGTGATGAAGAACTCTGGGTTTTTCCAAAGGGGATGGTCACATTTGGAAAGGAAATGGACATGTGAGTCAGCATAGGAGGTTTGGATAATGGAGTCTCTAAAAGAGGAGAGGATGTCAAGAGAGAATAAATTGGGTCTAGAGGTCCAGGGAAGGAAGTAATTCCGAAATTTCAATCTTTAGGCATCCATGAGAGTTTGGAAAGTTTCTGGAGAATATCAAACACAATAAGAACACCTTTGTTTGGAATATCAGAACCAATGACTTGGTGTTTGATAGTATATCCAGGAAATAATTGGAGAATGATCGGCTTAAGCTTGAGTGTGATGGAAAAAGTTTCACCATTGGCGGCAGTGAAAGTATAATAATATGTCTGCCAGTAAGACCGATGAATGATGGATGGATTCATTATGGTTGAGGAAGCTCCAGTGTCAAAGAAGGCTATGACATCGATAAACTTGACATATTTGTGAGGAAGGACATGTATTTGGGGAAGTAGTTGGACAAACAAAGAGGGAGCAAATGAAAACTCTAAAGAGAAAAGATCATGAGGATATTCATCATCTGAAACTCCAGAAGATGTATGAGAAGAGTCGGATGAGGCAACATCAAAGGAGAAAGCCATGAGAGTATCAGAATTAGCTTCATCATCCATAAAGAAAAGGGATTCTATGTCTGCATCATCATCATCATGGGAAGTAATCTTTGAAATAGAATGGACCAATTTGTCTCGAGCAGATTTGTTCGGGTAATGTTTAGCATAGTGACTTGGTTGTCTACAGATATAGCATCTGTCTGATTTACGTATGCCACGAACAGGTTTCTTGGACTTCCACTTAAATTAGCATACATTTTTTCAAGATTTTGAGGATAATAGTCCCTTGAACGTGTTAGGTTAATGGATGGTTGTTTAAGCTCGGATTATCTTCCTTATTATTTTGGAAAAATATTTGTTCTTTTCACTTAATCTCCTGAAGTTTGCATATCTCACTTCTGATTTGATTTTAATGAATCACACTTAACGATCGAGAATTATTATTAACCGAGAATGATGTTTCATTATTTGTGGCAGAGCTGTTGTTGATTGGCACGTGAAAAGAAAAATTCATCATTATGACTTCAAATTAATTATAGTATTAATAAATTAAGAGATAAAATAAAACTCTTCAAGAATTATATATTAATGCCTACAAATTCCATAAATATTGTAACAATGCTTACGCTAGTGTATCATACTTCAACTATAATGAACTTTTCAAATAGAATTACAGTATTTAAAAGTACTGAGATTTTGTTATACTAGTATTTCTTTTACCTATCTTTTACTTAAATAAATAAAATATTAAGCTTAATTTAGTAAATGACAAATTATTTTAATATTTTTAATTTTCTTAGTATGGTATTACTAGGGGTAAATAAAAATGCATAAATGAGTGAAGGATGCAAAATGTTCTAAGTTGAAAGTTTAGGAGTGTAACTTGCTCACTTTAGAAAAGTTTAGGGAATATTTTACAATATTGCCTAAAATAAAAAAATAATTTGATATTTCTTTCGTCCCAATTTAAGTGATTATATTTTTTCTTTTGGGTGTCCCAAAATAAATCTCATTTAAAAATTGATGCACTTTATTTAATTAATTTATTAATTTAATTTTTTTCACATTGAAGTTATAAAATAATTAATATAATTGATTCCATAACTATAAAATAATTATGAATAAAATTAATATTTTATTTACTATCAAAGCAATAAAAATCTGAAAAATGACGGGAGTATTGAAGTTTATCCCCAAGTGTAAAATCATCAATCATCATCCATTGATTGCCAAGTGCACAAACAATAGTTAATTGATAAAGAGTAAATAGGCACTCATTTCAATTTCTGTTGAATGCACTCTTAAACCGTTAAACAGTGGCACAGCCATCAAAGCCCTTCCTTTATCAGCCATGCGTCCTACGACTCATACACATAGACAAAGTCCTTAAAATCTATACCATCTCTTCCTTCTCTATACATATATGTATCTATATAAACACCCCTAGAGTAAGAGAAGCTATATACACAACCTCTCCATAAAACTATACTTTGTTTTATTATATTTGGCTACCAACAATGACCATGAAGTTCATTTTCTTGTTTGGCTTGATTGTGGCAATCAATCTTGAATGTCAAATTGAGGCTCGTGGACTTGGAATGCCAAAACACATGGAAGAAAATGGAAATAGCCAAAGAGTTGGGGAGTCGAGTGAGATTAAGGCAAAAGTGGGGTTGGGTGAGATGAAGAATTTGCCACCTCTACCAAATATCCCTTTCCCCCCAATAATTCCTGTAATCCCACTTGTACCCCCATTTCCAGGAATACCTGATATTCCACTCCCTCCAATTCCTCAAATCCCAAGTATTCCTGGAGTCCCTCCTCTCCCTCCTATGCCCAATTTGCCTCCTTTCCCTCCTATGCCCAATTTGCCTCCTTTCCCTTTCCCTTTCCCTTTTCCTTTCCTTAACCCTCCTCCCGTGTGAGGTTTAATAAATTTTTCTTGTGAAATAGCTGTCACCAAGGGTTCGAGTATCAGCGTAAAGAGTCTGTATAAGTACCTGCTTTGATTATCATAAAAAAAAGGCATGAATATTTTTAAGTATATGTAAACTTTCTTTTGAGTGATATGCATTGTACAGTTTTATCTATGTATTCTATAGTTATGCTGTTTGTTGTTGTTTTCGTTTTTTGTTTTTCATAGGTAGTAGTAGTAATTTGTTACATGTTCTTGGTTGGAATATATGTGATCCCACATGGGTTATGGATTCTAATCTTCTTAGTTTTTTCTTCATTTATCAAATAATCCCATCTCTTTGAAGAGTGTTGTTTTTGCCACACATAATGAAAGTGTGGGGAAAAAAATGGATTTTCTTACATTTATGAAAAATTTAGTGAGCACAAGAGGATCAAAGGTCTCTTATGTGACAAATTAAGAACTCTAATTTTATGTTTAGTTTTTGCTACAATCCTTGAATTCCATTGTTCTTATCAAACAATCTCATCCTCTGATGTTGCATTGTAATTGCAACATGAGACAAAAAATTGAAATGGACTTTTAGGGATGTATTTTTATTTTATTTAAATTTAAAATCCCTCAAAAATAAACACCAAAAATATTGACATCAAGTGGTGCAATTTTAGATACTCGTGTAATATGAAAATATAGGGGGCACCCTCCTCCTTAACATGTAGTAAAAAGAAAATGCAAGATATATTACACCTACTATTATATTTAATGAAAATATTATTAATTAATGTTTTAGTTTTTATATTTTCCTATTATATACTTGTACTTACATATTATTAGGGAATTGCTTTTTTTTCTTTTTCTTTTTTTTTTTGACCTTGTTCTACTCTCTAACTAATACAAGTATTTTAGGTGAGTGAGAGGGAAAAAGAAGAAAAGTTATGTGTGAGTGACAAATTATACTCTATTATAACGTTATCCGTATTTACAAAACGCAATTTAATTGACTAAATTTAATATGAATAGGAATCATAATGTTTTGAACATTATAGTAATGCGAATTAGTATCCTCAGTTTGTTTAGATATAAAGTAATTTAAACTATGTAATTTTATTTTGGTGTTTTGTTGTCTTAAATGCAAGTAAAATATATATTTTTTGGAACAAGAGTTGATGGAAGAGTTAAATATTTTTAAAAATTAATACCTATATAAAATTTTCTAAATATTTGTAGGACCTTTCTCCAACACACCAAAAAAAAAAAAAAAAGGTCTATATGTTTATACAAAAATCAATAAAAATAAGAAAAACACACCCAAAAATAAAAAGATTAAAAGTAATTTACATGACTTGGAAGATAACTGAAAAAGAATATATTTAAAATACTGTAAACTGATTTTCTTCAAATTTAAATGTAGTAGACTATTCTTGATCGCTTCAAGCACCTGGGGATATGTTTGTAGCAAGTAGCAAGGTTTATCATTAGTGTTTCTTCATTATATTCCAATTTTTAAAACCAAGACAAAATTTTGTTTTGCATACTTGTCAAGAAGATTCAAGGTCCATTCGGTTGCACCATTTTAAAATTGCATTAGAGTTGTATTTTTTAAAACCAGGACAATTTTGTTTCACATACTTGTCAAGAACATTCAAGGTTTGTTCGGTTGAGCCATTTTGGAATTGGAATTGCAATTCCAAATACATTGTTCGGATAAGTTTTGGAATTCAATTATAATTTGATTTCAATCCCAAACCCAATTTGAATGTGAATTTCAATCAAAACCCAATTTGAATGTGAATTTCAATCATAAACTCAATTTGAATGTAAAATATCATAAATCTTGAATTAAATTAGATAATATAGATAGATTTAAATATGTAAATATAGGATGAAACTATGAGTATATATATATATATGCATGTGTATATGTGTATGTATATATATGTGCATATGATATACATGTATGTATATATGTTGTCACGGCCCAAAATTCCAAGACTCCATCACCGAGGCCCAAGAACTCCAAGAGTGACGTAATGAGTGAAATAGACAACGAAGTAAGATAAAAGTGAAAGAAAAAGGCAATACTAAACCAATCCAATAATATGTCAAATCCCGTCTTAAAGATCACTATAACATGCACGAGATGTGATAAAAGTGGTAGGAATACATGCGGGAGAAAGCGGAAGCAAAGGGAAAAGGTACAAAAATAATCAGTGTAGGTCGATTATTCGATAAGAAAGTTCGAGTTCTCGGCAACCGAATTCTCGAGATGAACCTCGAGTTCTCGTGAAAACCCCAACGCCAAGGCGGGGGCCATGGCATGACCATCCATTGGGTTATGGGCGCTATGTCAAGCCACTCAGCGCCATCACTACCGAGAACTCGAGGATACTACCAAGTTCTTAGGAATGTGCATGTTTGAGAAAAATGAAGAAAAATGTCCTTGAAACTCTGCAAAATGCCTGAACATCACCGAAATAATCCTACATCATAAATAGGACTAAAATGCCCTTCAAGATGTTAAGTTTAAGAAAAAAGTCGGAATAAAGATAAATGAAATTAATACATAAAGTCCTTACACTAACCATTCGCTCTCATACACAATTCCTCAAACATAGTCCCGAAACAATAATTAGATAACCATGCCATTCAACTCATTGATTAATATTCGCGTCCTCTACGCACATCAAATGTTTCATGGACATCAAATTACAATGTGATAAACAAAATAAAAGTTAAAGGTTATCGGCACCGAAATGCACCAAAAGAATAAGTTCCCGCACCTACGCGCTCCAAGGGAGTACAATTACCGAAACAAGGCCAACATGCTAGCCCCAAATAATAATTTTACAAATCATTGAACAATGTTTGATGATACACAAAAAGAGACATAAAATGAAGTATGCTCTACGAAAGAATTGGTCATCCTCCAATATACATCAACACGGCTAGAATGTCAAAAGATCACACGAGAACTAAGAACCTCCCGTAGCGGAAACATCACCTGAAAAATGTTTAAAGTAACGGATTGAGCTACACTTAGCTCAGTAGAGGAAGCATTACCGCTTCAATCCCGGTTGTCCGAGTGGTACAACCCAATTCAAAGGTACATACTACTAATCCTAGGTCGGTCTTTGTATCCCACATGGCTCTCACACCAATCCGGAACCCCAACGAACCCAATAAATAATTTCCCAAACATGCTCATTTTCACATATAGGCAATAAAGCATGAATTAAGCATTTGAGTACATTATATTCAACGAGATCACAATAATGTTTCAAATGTACAATAACAATGCAACACAACTCCCATACACACCTTAACACCTAAAGGTAAACGAATATAAAGTGTCGCCAATACGAGGACTACAACCTCATAAAGGTGGTTCGAGGACTACAAGCTCATAAAGGCAAACCGGGTTTGGACCACGTCCTCCCCATTCTCTGAATCCAAAGTTACTAATTATGTGGGTCGCGAGAACACCATCTGCCCATTTATTGCGACGATCCGAACAGTCTACTCATACAACGGTTCACAAGGAGACACTAACCAATACCAATGACTCACATACTCAAAAGGTGTACACAATGTCTAACATATAATTCAAGTGAACCAATGTGCATATATTCAACACAATACACATACTTTCTTTATCAACACAAACATAGTATTCAAATAACACAAGATAGTGCAATGAGCTACAACATGCATTATAAGTAGTTATCAACCTACATGTATCTATTTCACAACTTCATGCTTCCAAGGGACCTAGATTCCAACGTCTATATTCAAGACATAACAAGTATATAATTTCATATATACAATGACACACACACCCACGTTACATAAAATTGAAAACGGTTCGTTTTCCCCCTACCTCAAATCCAAGCAAGCACAAGTCCAAGAGTTCAAGAGGGTCCAAGCAAAAGGCTCACCAAGTGTGGGTCAAGGTTCAACAAAACTTCTCACAAGCTAACAATGAATTCAAAGTTGTAAGACAAAGGTTATAATGTTGTCTTCCAACAACTTTAACAACAATAGAAGTTAAATAACAAGATTTGGAAATGAAATCTCTAGAATTTGCAAAGCTAGGGTTTTAAGATAGAAAACCCTAGAAAGAAAAGAACTCACCAAATCTTTAGGTCACAAGAAAGCTTGTACCACCACAAGTAGAATCAACTGGTGAACAAGGTCAACAACACCCTTCAACATGATTCAAGGATGGAAGAATAAAAATCTAAGCAAGAATGTAAATCTCAAGAGAAATAGAAAACTAGGGTTTTGAAAGATGAAACTCAAAAGAGGCAAGAAACTTACCCAAAGCTTACACCAACATGAAAATTAGGAGATCCCAAGTAACATTCATGTTCATCACTTCCTCCAATTCTCAACAATAAACAAGAATTGAAAGAGAAGAGAGAAAAAGGTTTGTGAGATGGAAGATAACTCTTGCAAAAGAAAGACCTAAAAAGATGTAGAGATCCTCCACTAACTACACCACTCATCCAATGGTTCACAATCAGTATAGGGGAAATGAAGAAAGATCCGAGGGTGAAGAAGAAGTCTTGAGATTTGAAGACTTTAAATCAAAACACCACAATATGGATCACAAGTCAAACAAAGCCTTATGATCCAAGGGTTGAGAGAAACGATGGAAGAAAATGGATGAGATCCAATGGTTGTGAGAGTAACAACACAAAAGTAGAAGAAGATTTAACCCAGTCACACTCTATTTACAAGTAAGTCATTATAAAGTGTTTTCCCTTTTTACTAAAGTCTTCATCTCTATTTACCACAATGTCACTAAAGTGTTATTCCAAAACTTAGTCAAATTTTTAGAAATTTGAACTAACACAACACTTGGTGAAAAATACAACATTGCTCCTTTAAATCACAACTTCCCGGAAATCCTCTAGTCAATACTTCATAATAATTAACATGAAGTTTAGCATGCTGCAATGATTTCATTTTCAATTAAAGCCAAGACATTCATGTAGGCATATTAAGACCATTTAAACATTTAATTTATGTTTAAAAAAATAAATAAAAGCCAAAAAAAGTGCCGAACGTTGCATGTGTGGATATGTAAATATGTGTGAGTTTGTGTGTATGCATGTGTATTTATAGTTGTATATATATACATCTATGGGTACATATATATGTGCATATATATACATTATATTTGTATATATAGGCGTGTGTATATATATATGTATATATATTTGTATATATATAGGTCTTTGTGAATATATATGTATGTTTGTAGTTGTGAAAAATTAGTTGTTAGAGAGATAATTTATTGGGTTGAAGATTTGGAGAAGATTTGGAATTGGAAATACAACTTCTCATGTGGAATTGGTGAATTTTGCATTCCGATTTCAAAATATTTTGTATCATTCGAACAATAAATTTAGAATTGGAGCTCTCAATTCCAAATTCAAGTTTCTAATTCGCGTTGCGGAAAAACCTTAATTAATAGCTAACTAAAGACAGGAGATTGAGAGAGAAAAAATATAATACAAAGCCAAAGGTTATTTATTTTTATTCTTGTTTTCTCTTTGTTAATAGATCTATCATTAATAGCCATTAATAATTATGTAATCACAAAATATATTTTTCTTCAAATGCATCATTAAACAGGTTCAATAAAGGGCACCATTTTTTCTATTTGCTAAACTTATTGGTATAATATCCACTCAATAGGTAACTATAAATAAATCAATATTTGAAAAGCTTTGATACTGATAGGCCAGAATTAAAAATAATTTCATTTCTTTTTTGTTTGCTTCGAATTCATTATAAATGACCATTACTGCACACTCATAAATAAGATTCTGTAACAACAAATTATTTGGTAACCACAAATATGACTTTGAAAACAAAATATTTACAAGATTTACAAGATATTACCAAGATATAAAATGACATAAATTCTCTGCATCACTATATAAGCACCCCTAGAGTAAGAGAAGCAAAACATAATCTCTTTGCTTCTCCTTCTATAAACCTACGCTTAGTACTCACACACACACACACATATATATATATATATTCAGTTAGCTATAATAGTGATGAAGTTCATTTTCTTGTTGAGCTTGATTGTGGCTAGCAGTTTTGTGTGTCACATTGATGCTCGAGTACTCAAGGAACAAAATGGTGACCCGATGACTCTCCCGGATGCTCCGAATACCCCTGTACTGCCTCAATTTCCACCACTTCCAAACTTGCCCCCACTCCCTAATTTTCCATTCCCCAATTTACCCCCACTCCCCAATTTGCCTCCACTTCCCAATTTCCCTCTCCCTCCACTAATCAACTTTCCATTCCCTCCTATCACTTTCCCCCCCATTTCTTTCCTCCCACCACCACCACCTCCTGCCTAAGCTTTATAATCTTTTAACAATGAAATAAATTAGATTATGGTGAGATTATTCTTGTCATAAATCTAAATGCTAAGTGTTTTAAATGTTTATTTCTTCTTTTGGGTGCATTGAAGTAGCAATCTTGTTAAATAAAAATAAAAAATTAATGAAAAAAGCATGGTAACAATTATTTTTGTTTGTTGGTTTGGATTGTTGATCTAATGTTTCTTTCTCATATGTAAGCCTTAATTGTGGCACCTTGTTTTATTAGTTAATGAAATACAAATGTGGTTTGCTCATATATATGCTTTGGCGTGCTCTATATATTTCATCTGTTTCTTTCATGCACCCGTCTCTTCTCTTAAAATTTTGCTCAAGTCCAAAATGGTATTCTATTAGATTAAAGTAAGAAATAAGCGATTAATAATAATAATAAAAATAAACCCAACGCCATTTTATTTGGAGTCCGAATTTTAATGAATTTTTGTATTGATTTTGAAAACAAACTTATAGTAGTTATTATGGTAGTATAAGATTAAGGATTTTGGAAAGTGTGTAGCCGAAGGGAATTTCAAAATGATGATACATTGATTTTTCATGGATACTTTTTTCACCTTATTTTAGAATTAGAATAAGAGAAAGAAACGTGAATTCCACATCTAATTAAATTCACAATAAAGGTGGAATGAAAATGCGGAGTTGGATCAAAGTATTATATAAGATATTTAAATGAAATAAAATATTGAGATTTAAAATTCTTCTCTAATACATAGTTGTCTGGGCTAACAACAAAAATTTTATGGGAAATTCTTGTTCATTTGAAAATTATATAAGCTTCTTTACTTTAAAAATTAAAAAATAATTGTATAACATATAATGCTGTTAATGGTGTGAATTCATTGAACGTGTATAAGCTAGAATGTGGAGAGAGAGAGAAAAAAACTAATACAATTATTTTCATGAAAATTTGCGAAATTATTTTATTTTTTATTTTTTAATTTCAAAAGATATCTATGAGAGTATTTATGGATGTCTCAATTTACCATACCATGTATATATAAATAATCTTCATTTTGTTACAAAATATCTTTAAGTTAGAATAGAAGGGATATTGTTTACTTGACTCATTTTTCATGTAAATAGGGTAAATTACACTTTTATCCCCTCGAGATATGACTTATTACAGTTTAACCCTTCTTTCCTTTGGATAATTACAGTTTAACCCTTCTAGGTCATCAAAGCCAAATTCCGATGATTGAAAAAGTGAAATGACATATATACCCCTGAATATTTCTCAATTATGGTGTAAAAAATTGGGGGTTTTATCTGATAGTGTGTCCAAATTAGGGCAAAATGAAGCAATAGTGTAGTAGACTTGAGCAAAAATGTTCATAACAATAAATCTGGAGGTATTTTAGACATTTCACCTAGTATTGACCGGGTTTGACCGCATTGGAATTTCATCCCGGGGGGGGGATTGGATATATGATTGTGGTTGAATAGATAGTTGGATATATGATTAATTTAATTTTAGGATTAAATTGATTTAAGGGGTGTTTGGTTTAAGGATATTTTAGACATTTCAGACCATGATGGGATATAAATGAAAATTCTCAATCTTGGGGGTGTGATTGAAGTAAAAATAAACCTGAGATGATGTAAATAAAATTAACCCATATATAAATTATGTATTACTATTAAATAGAGGTATGCATGTTTTAGGACTGGACTCTAACAACTACAAGATACATCGTAAGTAATATTACAAAGAAATATTTATTTAAGAAAAAATTAATATTATCTCTTATTATCAACGATCTATCTCTCGTATATGGTTTATTTGCTAAGAATAGATTTTGTTGGCTATGACAAGTCTGTAACAAAACTACCTTTCAAAAAAAAAAAAAAAGTCTGTAACAAAACCATTTCTTCGCTATCAAAGTGAAGAGGAGAAGAGCGACAAGTCAAGATTAATTTGTCTCTCTTAGACATTATAGACCAAATACCACCCTATGCTAAGTTCTTCAAGGACCTCTGTAACAAAAATGAAAAAACAAAGCAAAGACTCCAAAGAAAATCATGATTAGATACACAAGATTTAATTTTCCTCCCATATCATATATGACATGCAACAATAATTATAAACATGGGACAACACATAAAAATAAGTGTAGAAACTGTAAATATGCAACAAAATAATAATAACATAAAAATAAATATAGATATGAAACACTATTCATAACTAAAAAAACATCTAATATACATTATCAACGCATAAACACGGTAAAGAATCCTAATAAAGACTTTGGAATACTATAGAAATATCTTGGGTTAATTTCATTTACATCCCCTGAGGTATGTCTTTATTTTAATCACACCCCCTCAAGTTTAAGTATCTTTATTTACACCCCTCATGGTATAAAATGTCTAAAATGCCCTTGATCCAAACACATCTTAAATCAATTTAATTCTAGAATAGGGTTAATCATATATCCAAACAGTTCTAACCATCTATCAAAACATTTCCACCACCACCACTACCACCTTGTCGCCCCCACATGCCACCACCCCGCTGCCACCACAAGCCCCACCCCCGCGCCACCACAAGCCCCACCCCCAAACCCCAACCCCCAAAACCTAGTCGTCACCCCCAACCCCAACCCCAACCCCAACCCCCAAACCCTAGCTGCCACCCCCTACCCCCCAACCCCTTGTCGTCATCCCTACCCCCCAAACCCTAGCTGCCACCCCCAACCCCCAAACCCTAGCTGCCACCCCCAAACCCTTGCCGTCACCCCTACCCCCCAAACCCTAGCTGCCACCCCCAACCCCCAAACCCTTGCCGTCACCCCTACCCCCAAACCCTAGCCATCACCCCCACCCCCCGACGCCGTCACCACAACACCCCCTTCCTCCCGGCGCTGCTGCCACCAAACCCCCACCCCGATACACACACACACACACACACACACACACACACACACACACACATATATATATATATATATATATATATATATATATATATTACCTTTAATTTCATTTAATCTTTTATTTTCAGATTTAATTTTTTTGAATTTTTAATTTTCAGCTTTAATTTCATTTAATCTTTTTATTTCTTATTTCTTATATATATTTGGATTTGATTTGAACAAGTCTATTTTTTTTTCCATCCAATTGAATAATTTGTGTATATAATAAATTTTGATCTAATAATTTAATTTTAAAAAATAAATTTAAACTTTAAGAAAAGAAATTATTTTTTCATAAATTTATATCAAATATTAAATATGTATTTGTAATTCAAAAAATTAGTTTTTTTGAATTTTATATATTTGTTTTAAATTTTATATGTTTTATCCGAATTTTATATTTAATTTCGAATTTTATAATTTTTTTGAAATTTAATATATATTTTTGAATTTTATATATTTGTTTCAATTTTTTTTATATCTTTTTTCGAATTTTATATTTATTTTAGAAATTTAATATATATTTTTTTGAATTTTATATATTTGTTTCGAAATTTATATGTTTTTTTTAAAATTTATATATATTTCTTGAATTATATATATATTAATTTTATATTTATTTTCAAAATTTATATTGTTTTTGAAATTTTAATATATATATTTTTGAATTTTATATATATATTTAAAAATTAATACAAATTAAATGATTAAATTATTTGAGGGGGTCAAATTGATAAAATAATATATTCTTATTTCCAAATACACTAGGTTATCCCATTGAGGGTAATTTAGGTATTTACAAAAAAAATTAGGATGATGTCATCGTTAAAGGAGTGTAAATGATGAGAATCTCAAACCTGATGGGGTATAAATGAAAATACTCAAATGTGAGGAGGTGTGATTGAAATAAAGATAAATTTAAGGGGGTGTAAATGAAATTAACCCAAATATCTTTTAAGCATTTAGAATATTATATTATTTAATTCCATACTTAAATCTACTCATATATGCATAAATCATAAGTATAATTATAGGCTAGCATTGCATAAATGAGGTATAATAATATAGTTGTCAGTATAAATATCAATAAAAATTGAGTAAATAAAATAAATAAGAAACTTCTGTAAGATTAATGTAGAGGCCCGTCGAATTGTGTATCCATCACTACGTGTATGTTCCATCGCAGTTGTTGTCTAACGCCGTTTACCATCTTGCCGTGTGCAGGACAATTCTCCTAAAGTTGCGCAATTCTCCTAAAATTCTTTTTTCGCTATCTATGTACAAGTTTTCTGCGACTCCAAGATACAACTCTAATAAAAAGAATAAGATATATAAAACACACACATTAATTTGTTCCATAATTGAAATACTTATAGGCTACTTCATATATTGGCTAAGCAACTTATGTCAGACATAAATTTCGAAAATATATATTATATCTAAAAATATAACAAATGCACATAAACTTTATATTTTCAACTTTTAAATTGATGCATACACGCATTAAGAAATAAATAAAAAATCACACATAAGCATCCAGACACGGACCCCTAGAGTTTTAGATAAGTGGGAGCATAATCATTATTATTCTTAATTCAGTGGGGATTTTAAGATTTTTTAAACAAAATTAGTGGTGGCAAAAGTACTATTCTTACAAATTTAAAAATAAATAATAATAATAAAATTCCAATAGAGGCACCGCTCCCACGATCCCAAAGCAGGTCTGTGCCTGTAAGCATCATCAAACTTCTCTTCCCAAAATAATATATGGCCTCACAATTCAACAGTATCAACAATCCTATTTTAGAACAAAAATATTTTTGTAACCCACTATATTCTTTGTACATTAAGTGATGGTTTCGAAAGTCATTACTAATTTTTCGTGTCAGCCTAAATTAATCCAAACATGACACAATTAGTTATCTCAGGATCCTCAATACTAGTCTAATCATACCCTCAATATTAACTCAACAATTATAATAAAACGGATTGCACATGTCACTTGTTTGATTATAAATTCATTAAAATTTGACATTATATTATTGATAAAACGGGTTACACATGTCACTTGTTTAATGAAATTTGACGTTACATTATTTTCAATAGTTAGATATTTAACACAATAATAGATGATGTAAAAAAAATGATATAAATCTCAATATAAAAAGTCCATACACTCCAAATGTTACGGGTTAGGTGTTGCGGTATCTGACCAAAATTTTAATACTAGAAGAGGCAAATACTACCCATATTTTCCCCATGGAGTATTCAACTTCGGACAAAATTGGTCTAATAAGTAGAAAATGGGAAAACATTTCCAATAAGGTTAATTTTATTTACACCCCTAAATTATGTTTAAAATTTATTTTAACCCTCCAACTATGCATAATTCATTGAGGCCTCCTAATTAGGTAAACTTTCATAATTTCCTAATTATTTTTGGGCGTTGACTTAGAAGGAAAATACAAGTTTGTCATTTACCAAACAATTCTATTTTAAGTTTAAATCTATCAATTTGCAGGAATAAGGATATCCTTATTCCAATTTCGGATTTAATTAAAACTCATCCTCAAACACCTATTTTCTTCAACTCCTCTTACAAATCAAACTCTAACCCTAACCCTAACCCTAATCCTAATTTTCACACACCCACCACCACCGCTACCACCACTACCTCCTCTTGGCACAACTCTACCTCCACCACCTCCCACCTCCTCCGTGCCTTCGATCGTGGCTGCCCCTCTCTCTCTGTATATATATATAGTTATACACACACGTGCGCGCGCACACACATACACACAACAACGACAACTGGCTACCCCCCTCCCTCTCTCTATGTATACACACACACACACATATATATACACATGAAATTGGAATTGGGTTTGGGCAATTGAAAGGATAATGAAACAGATTAGGTGGGGATGGTGGTGGGATGATGGTGGTGGTAGTAGTAGTAATGGTGGTGGTGAGAGAAAAATATATTAAATGAATTGAATAATGTATTAAAAATTTTAAATTTATTATTAATTTTATATGAATAAATGTGTTTTTATATTAAAATAGAAATTTGTATATTTGAATATTACAATGAACAAATTGAATATTTTATTTATATAAACAATAAAATTAAATTTATTTAGGACCAAAAATTGCTATTTATGTGTGTGATTTAGTATTTTTTAAAAAATGTGTAAATATTTTATATTTTTATTTTTTGGAGAAGGTGGTGGTGGTTGCAGTGGTGGAGAGAGAAAAATATATTAATTGAATTGAATAATGTATTAAAACTTTAAATGTATTATTAATTCTCTATGAATAAAATGTTTTTATATTTTCCATATTAAAATAGAAATTTGTGTGTTTGAATATTACAATGAACAAATTAAATATTTTCATTTACATAAACAATAAAATTATATTTATTTTTGGACCAAAAATTGCTATTTATGTGTGCAATTTAGTACTATTTGTTTTGAAAAATGCAAATTATTTAGTAAATACTTGTGTTAGTTAAATATGTAAATAATTATTTTTTATTAATTTCATTTACACCCCCTAAATTGAGGGGGTTAAATTGATATATTAAAGTAGGGATAAGGCCAAGGGTAGTTTAGACATTTCACACGCTGTTAGGTCTGCAAATGTGCTAAAAGTGATCAGGAGATCCAAATGATAAAAGTTTGCCTAATTAAGAGGTCTGACTAAAATTATGCAGAGTTGAGGGGTTCAAATGCATTTTGAACATAGTTCAGGGAGTGTAAATGAAATTAACCCTTCCAATAACCACTCCCTTTCCTTTTCATTTTTCATCGAAACAAACAGCCCCTTATCCATTTAGAGAAGATGATGATGGCATTAGCATCACCAACAACAGTTTTTCTTCCCTCCTTCAATCTTCATATGCACGTAATAAACAACATGAGTTTGGCCTCTTCCACACCAAGAAACAATTCTCTTCCTACCATCGTGAGCTCAAGTTTCACAGACAATGCTCGCTTACTTGAAGCTGCTGCCAAGCACACAGTAAAATTAACATTCCCTTTTTCTCAACTACATATATATATATATATATATATATATATATATATATATATATATATATATATATTATATATGAGATTTCATGATTCCTCTGTACCCATTTTTTATTATGCCCAATTTTGTTTCTGTGTTCAATATACTGGAAAAATAATATATATATATATATATATATATATATTATATCTCCTTTCCGCATATTCAGTTTTGTTATGTACCCATTAATCTAACGATTTGTTTAATACGAGAGAATATTATGGTTAATTCAGATTAAGTGTTGAACATGGAAATTTAGAGCTCAATTTTAAATCATTAAATCAACTTGGTCATACCTTTGTACGACAATTTGGAATTATTTGTACGGGCACAGACACATATGTTTTGCCTGGGCAAATATCTCAGACACCCGCTTGCCCTTACAAGAATTTAAACCCTCCACCTAGGGTTTTGAACAACCGAGCCGACTCGAGCTTTTAAATGTTGAAAATAGGTTTATTTATTGAACTAACCTAAAAAATGTGTTCTGCTCGGTTCATTTGCTAAACAAACAAGCCTGAGCTGAGCTTTAACAAATGGCTCTGTTGATTCGCAGCCCTAGCTCCACCTCCCACGCTGGGCTATACCCGTAGGTGGGAATTATACATGCATATATCGAATGATGAGATTTATTGTGTTTATTTCTGGGGTTGACATCATAAGCTACATTTGCACTCGATTTTATTTTTTTTGTTTTTGTTTTTGTTTTTCATGATTGATTTTTGCATTTGTATCGATGCTCCCCTGTTTAGCTAGATGAGGACTGAGTAGCTTGGGATTTACTTTGAAAGGACCGTACCTAGTTCAATAGAAATTCCATTGCTTGAAATTCACTTTTTACCATTTGTTTTTTTTCCAATTTTGTAGTTACTGAATTGTGGTGCTTTTGAAATTTTACTTTTTAGGTGGATGCATACATCAGGAGTGGCATGGTGGTTGGCTTAGGATCTGGCCTTGCTTCTGGTTTGGCAATACAATATTTGGGTCAACAACTTCGAGCTGGTGCCATAGAAGATATAATAGGGATACCCACGTCGGTCCATTTCTTTACTCCTTACCTCCCTCCGAAATTCACAACAAAATCAAAGGCTTTCCTTTCGAACTTTTTCACTTATTAAATAGATTTGTCTGCTATTCTGAGGCACTAAATTAAGAACCGAAATCCCAATTTTTACACTGATTTTACCCTGTATGCGTCGGCAGTTAATTGTCTCTTGTTTCGTAATTTTTTGTTCGGGTAGCAAATCAAGAATGTGGATATTAATATGTTTGATAATTAGCTAATATGTATTGCCAAAATTGTTTGGGACTTTTAATGTGTTTCATAAGCACCTTCTCTTATCTGTTCTAGTCCATAAAAGATCAAGGCAGCACACCATTTTTATGTCATTTTCTGCCTTTGTTTTGTTTTGGTTTTTTGTTTTTATTTTTATTTTTTCATATTATGAGCTGGAACCTATGCATGCATCAATGTTGTGCTGGGTGCTTATAAGACTTTCTATCGAATGTGTTCGTTTTTCAGCAAGTGTAATTAGCATTAGTATGATGCAGATCAGTTGGTAGTGCGAATGAAGCAGCAAGGGCAGGAATTCCATTGGATAACTACCAAGAGTGTCCAAATGTGTGCATTACTTCCGAATCTCCAATCACTTGGTTGCATTTTTAGCTGTGGCTTGTGAGTTTAAACATGTTTTAGACAGTGCTCTTTGTATCTGTATCTGAAAACACAGAGATTGACATACCTTGCTGGTCTATGCTTTTAGTTGATTAACCCGTAAACAACCCAGTAAAAGGTAGGAAAGAGAGAACATTGATTGAAAAATGTATAAATGTTGTTTACTTTTTGTATTTTGATCTCAATGAAGTGAAAGATCAACTGACAATTTGAAAAGCCCAGTTTTATCCGACATTTTTTGATGTTGAATAGCTCCGTTACAAACCACGACAGCATCTTCTAACTAAATTGATATAGATTTTAGTTACTTGCATCTTCAGCTAAGAAAATTTCTCTAAAAATGTTCATTGTTCCAAAAGGTGTCTTTGACATTTCTTAGAGACTGGTGCTTCTACGTGACTGGTTAAATCCATAATTCTGTATAAGTTTCCTTTAAGTTCATACAGTTACCTACCAGAAAAGGGAATACCGTTGCATAATATGTCTTTGCTATGTTGTAGATTGATTTTTCATTTAGCGATGCTGATATTATAGAAGAAGGAACACTTTTGGCAGTAGTTGGCCGTGGAAGAACTCGCGCAGAGGAGTCTATAATACAAGAGAAGGTGAGTCCAAGTATCATTGTTTCGATGGTTTTCAAAGATATTCTTCCTTAATTTATCTTGTGATTTTTTTGATGATCATTCAGAAAGCCACAAGTAATTCTGCCCATTGACATGCTTAATATTTGTATATGTGGATATTTCGCCTTGAAAGTTATTTTGACTGTACATCTTGTCCTTTGGAAGCACTTACCATCTGTGCATTCAAAATTCATCTTCGATTTTGTGATCTTGCTTCCCGGCTAATTTGTATTATCTTTTTCCCTTGCAGACTATTCTCGAAGCAGCTGAGAAGCTAGTATTCCTCGTCACTGAAAAACAGTACAAAGGTGGTCTAGATGGTTCCATTCCAGTTTTAGTCAATGCTGTAAGCTTCCACATATGTAATCTTGGAAGTACTTACCACAATAAGGGAAAAATAACTCGTTTTAACACGTTAACGATATTTTTCAGTTTAACTGGATGGAAGCTGCTGAAGAGATTGATGACCTTTTCCTTGGTGATGCTGAGGTATTATCATTGCAAAATATTGCGACATTACTGAGATGACAATTGATTTACTCATATATATAGACAGTTAAATAACTTTCATCACTCTGAGGCATTCATATCCCTGACTAATGATTTTGTATCTGGTGTGCGAGTTGCCTCACCATGAAATCAAAAACCTTTTTTTCCCCAAATTAAACATTTTTTGATGTGAATGGCTGAAATGCAATTTGTTGCGACAAATTGCATTTCAGATCTGGTAGCGAATATGCACTTCTTGTTTTTATGATGTTACAGAGTTGATGAGATATAAGAGGCTAGTATTTTTTTTTCAACTACTGATTCTTTCTATAACAACGATTTCATCTTAAAATTGAAGGTATGGAGGAGATCATCAATAGGTTATGCAGGTCCATTAGGAGGAGACTTCCCACTAGTAACTAAAGAAGGGCACAGTGTTCTTGATGTCATATTCACATCTCCAATACTAAACCTTGGTAGGGCTTTACTGTCATTACCGTTATCTCTTTTTAAATCTCTCCGTCTAAGCTTCTTGTTGCTTAAAAGGTTCTTGATTTGAATCGCAGCATATGTCGCTGAGAGTCTTGATAAAGTTAATGGGGTTGTAGCTCATGGAGTCATCTCCAGAACTCCGTTAGTATCTTCTTCCCTTTAAACTCATTTCCTTTTCAGTGTAGATGATATTTTTTTGCTTTGTTAACTACCCACGACTTTAAAAGCTTAAGCTGTTAGAGAGGATATAACTTAAATATAATATTTATATCCTTCAACACTACCCCTCACGTGTGGTCTTCTTTTTGGTCCAACACGTGAAACAACAATTTTTAATATATGTGGCGGTGAGGTTTGAACACGAGATTGTATGTGCAGAAAATTTCTTTTTGCATTATAGAAATTTTCCTTATACAACACTTATCCTATTTGGGATGATTATTTCAATATTTATACAAGATGAGGTGGGCTTTTTAGCCCATTATTCTAGGAGGATACTCTAGTGGTCCCATTTTGTCATATTACAACTGTCTTAGGTTAATTGCGAGAATGTCCTCGTAATTTGCTTAGTGAGTAAGCTACAGTGGATGTCTGAAGAGCGTTGGACTTGCTTCTAGAATCCTCCGTGTAGGCCTTCTGTCTTGCGTTATGTGCGTGGGTGCGGCACGGAAGGCTCTGTTGTGCTCAGTCAACTATGCTATGAGCGAGGGTTGTTTGGTGCTTGACAACCTCTTCAAGAAAGGCAGCTTCGGACACTTGTCTTGCTTCGGTTTGGTATCGTTCGGATTTGCCCTTTGATCTGAGGGTGTTTCCTTGGACAGGTGGTTGCCTGGCCACGTGGAAGGTTCTTTTTGTGGGCTCTTCGCTGAATGGGCTTGATATAAATTGAATTTAATGGGCTTGGTACTTTTAGCCTCACACAGATACCTTTTGCTCTGATATCATGTTAACTACATGATATTCTAAAAGTTAAGTTGTAAGAGAGGGTGTAACTTATATATTTATATCCTTCCTTAATATAATTGTGAGGGATTACACCACTTTCGAATGACTTAATGGGCAGGGTCTTTAGTATAAGAAAAATAAGACAACTTTGCATGCATATGTACTGTATATATTATGCTATATATGCAACTGTAATTATGCTTATGCATTGCAAACTTTTAGTAATAAAACACACTTATCCTGTCCTCTAAATGCAAGAATAGAAGCTGTGTTTGTTTTATCCTCGAGTTTTTTCTGAAGGTTTTGAAGAGAAATTTTGTTTTGGTTCTTTCATATTTTATTCATTGTCCATTTTACTTCAAAAACTTTCCACAGATGTGATAACTCTTTGTTTGCTCTACTTCCTTCACTGGTTAAACTGCAGATGCACAGCAGTAATTGCTTCAGAAGATGGGTTGTGCATCGTAGATAATTCGCAAAATGATGCTCTCAAGGACCCTTGATTTCAACAGTATTACTATTAACGTCCTCATTTTTTATTTTTATTTTGTTTTTACTCTACAGTCTATACATAGTCACTCTGGTAAAAGAAGTGTTCGATAATTTTAAGTTGAGGTATTTTAGGATTAGAAGTATAAAAAAGAAAATCAAGTAATTAGCAACTTGCTATATGAGAGTATTATTATGCGGATTTGATTTGATTTGATTTGATTATGTACATGGCCTTAAAAATTGATTTTAGTAACACCCATGCTTATCTTATTTCAGAATCATATGCGAATTAACAATTTTGGCGCCTTTATTATATTTTGTATAGTTCTGATTGACTTGAAGTATTCTATCTGGAAGGTTATTATAGTGTATATATGGCATGTTCATGTGATTTAAAAATATATTTGCCCAGTTGACCTAACCAGAATGAAAAGTCGAAGACAACTAAAATTACTCTCAGAGAAATGACTGTGCAATTAGGAGAAAATATAATAAAGGCACTTACTTTTGAATGGAAGGGTTGTGGTTCGAGTAGAGGGGTGTGTGTAAGTATTCCTTTAACTTCTTAAAATAAAAAATTAAGAGCTACACATATTCGAGCATAACAAATAGGAAAGACCAAGCAAGACATTTTTCAAAATTTTGGTAATTAAATTTGAAAAAAAAGAGAGGAATCTGTGAATGTGTGTGAGTACTTAAAGTTCAAACTAAAATATATATATATATATATATATAATATGTTTTGTAAGTTTATTTTGTAGGTATACAGTAAACTATATGTTTGTATATTAAGTAAAAAATCATGCACAAAGAAGCATATCATTCTCTATTCATATTCATGAGCAAACTTCTACTTGGAATACCGAAGGCTTTGTAGTATGATGGTATCACTTTTCTTCCCAAAATATTGTGTGTGTGTGAGAGGTTAGAGATTCGAATCCCATAAAATTCATATAAAATTCATGTGAGTGTGTGTGGGGATGTTTGAGTATTTACCTACCAAAAATAAATAAAACTTCTAGATGTAATTCACTTGTATATCTTATTTTAGAAATAGCAATGATATATTACATTGAAGTCAAAAGTTTAAAACATGTATTTAATTTGATTATGAAAGAAATAATAAATAAATAAATTGGCGTGTTGACCCAAATTCAACAATTGTGCAGAGAATTATTCATAATAAATTATTCCCACATCGAATTTAACTTTTTGAAATGTGGAATTCTTTCAAAACTAAGCAATTCATGTAACATTAGAAAATGGAGCATGTGCTATAATAGCACACCATTCATATCGAAAGTTATTACAATAAACGTTACAAAGGAAAAAGAAGGGGTACAAAAAAAATTTATTTGTTCACATCTGCCAATATTACATGGAATATTCCTATTCCCTAAACCATGCCAATAACACATAGTAGTGTGTGTTGATCTCACTACTTGAGGAACAAATCCAAATGGTCTATAATTATATTAAAGTAGACATGTAAAAACCAATTATATATATATATATATATATATATATATATATATTTAGTGTTGGTGAAGGCGAATTGGAAGTCCTTTTTCTGGGCTAGGCATCATATCTCCAATAATTTTCTCATTTGGGACTAATAAATCCCATTTAAACTTGGTGACCACATTGTGTACAAAAGCTAGCACTGCCAATCTTGCATATTCTTTACCAGGACACATTCTTGGTCCTCCTCCAAATGGGATATATGTGTATGGAACACGTGCTTCACCACCCTCATACCTTGTTGGATCAAACACTTCAGGATCTTTGAAGTATTTTGGATCCATGTTTGTTGTACTCACAGTCCAATACACCTGATCAAATCAACACTTCATAGATTAGAATATTGAAACATACATATACATATATATATGTATGTATGTGTATATGTATATGTTGCATATATATACCTTCCAGCCCTTTGGAATAGTGTAACCAGCATAGTTGAAGTCAACTAAGGCCTCCCTGAAAGTCCCTTGAAGTGGAGGGTTGAATCTCATCACTTCACACACTGTGTTCCACGAGTACTTCATTTTGTTCATGTCCTCCCAATCTAGTAACTCTCCTGGCTTCTTTGATGCTGCAATCTCCTTTTGCTCTGTTGTTTCAAAAACCAAAAAAAAACCCATTAGATTAGGTGGAATTTATAGGAAGATTTTTGCTTTAGGATTTCAAACGTATGAACACAATAATATGGTATTTAACCCGAACAAGTTGGACCAGTTGAAAAATACTTGAGACTTAAAGACGCCTAAATCATGGGGAAGCATTACATCTCATGTTAGATTCTAGTAGGATATATACAAATAATCTGTTGGCTCCACTATGAGGGACATAATCATGAACTTACCCTATCTGTATGGGAGTCGCTTTACATGGACCCTATGAATTAGTCAGAATAAAAGGCCCAAACACCCCAAAAGTAGAAAAAACACAATATGGTACTTAATTACCTGCTAGGATCTTATTGTAAATGTCAGGTCTCTCTCCCACATACTTCATGAACAAAGTCATGGTAGTGGCAACAGTGCTGTACCCAGCAGTGAGCAGCCCCATCATCTTATCTGCAATCTCGGCCTCGGCCATGAACTGCCCGGTGGGATCACTCGCAACCACCATATGCGACAGAATGTCCTGCATAGGCGCCCCCTTAGCCATCGCAGCCTTCTTCTCCCTGATCACAGCCACCAGCTCCTTCCGAATCGCTGTGGCCGCCTTATTAGCCCTGTAAAATATAGTTCCCGGGAAATTAAAGGTAATAGAATGCATTCCCAAGGTAACATCATCGAAATGGTTCACAAGCCTAGCAATCCTCTCAGGATTGTCAATGCCCAAAAAGAATCTACAAGCAAGAGTCAGCGTTATGGTCTTGCATAGACCAAAGGCCTTCACTGTGTCTCTTCCTTCCCAATAGGTTTGCAATTGTTGCTGTGTCATTGAATCCATTTTTCCCAAGTAGCGGACCAACGCCTCGGGCTTCAAAAAGCCCGGGGATCGGATCACTTTGCTCTCGTCCGTATGCGTTGGGGCCGTGGCCTTTTGCGCCTTTGTCTTGTACGAGCGAAAGAGCATCTGCATGGGGTGAGGACGGAAGGCGGTGAAGAGCTTCTGTTCGTTGGTAAAGAGGAATTTGTGGCCGTTGGGACCGCATATGACAGCCGTCTTCTCTCCAAGAATGTTGGTCTTGAAGATGTCGGGAGAGTATTTTCTCATCCTATCGCCCACGAAAATTTCCGGCTTGCCAAACAGGAATTCGATGGTTTCGCCCATGATAGGCCATCCGTAGCTGCCCGGTGGGAGGTTGGCACCACCACCGGAGCGGCTAGCGAAAGCGAAGAATAGAAGGGTGAGAGAGATGGCTACGAGAGCGATTAATATCACAAAGAGCTCCATGGACGATACAAGGAAAATGAAAGAGTTGTAACTTGTGTGGGTGTGGTTTGGCCGGCTGGGAAAGTGTGGCTTATATAGAAAATGTATCAACTATATTATAGTGATATATCTAAGATTATTAGTATTATTTTTTCTTCCTACGGTTTGATAGCACATCGAAATTGAAATGTATGTGTGGAAATGGTCAATGGTCTTGTGCTATGAATACACATGGATGCATAACAAATAGTTTTACATATATAATTGTATTTATAATGGAAAGTATTGAAGTATATATATAGTAGTATATATGTATCTGATATTGACTTACTCCACCAAAAATCCCCTACCGTAGCATCTACGGTGGTATCTACTTCTTCTTGCATATTCGGCAGCTGGAGTCTTGTGGTGCCATTTCTGTAATAATTCATGGTATTTTTTTTAGTGGCATTAAGTCACATGAATTACTAACTTACTACCATTATCGGTCATATTAACCGCCCTTACGAAATGAAAAAATAAATATAATTTGTTAAGAAGGCTGTTATATAAATGTTAAAGATTAATTGTCTTAAACAACATTAGTTTATTAGGTGATGGTAACTAGTGTCAAAACGTATTTTTTAAGATATACAACTGCAATTATAATTTTGCCAAATGGTAATATGAATACTTAATAAGCTTTAAAATCTATCCATAAAATGCATAAATAATTTACCACAAAACACTTTATCATTATCACAAAAACCACGAAGATGTCAAATGAACAAGATTCATCTTACAAATCACACATAAAGTAATAACAAAAAAATTCTAATTGCATACGTCAATCAGAAGATATTGGATAGGGACCATGGCATGTATCGTCTGATATATAAATTATGTATTGTTCAATTTATAATAATCTTAAAAAATGTCAATATTTATTCAATATTCATTTTTAAAATTATAATTAACGAAATTTTGTATAACGGTGACCGAAATCGATCCTACTAGAACCACGGACTCAATGAGACCAGTACTTGAGTGAATGCACAACAAAAGTTGGTCCATTTCTTATCGATCACGGGGAAGACCCTTGGTGCTTGCTGGACACATCCATCAAAGAATCTCATATGATGCTGTTCTTTTCAAACAGTACAAAGTTAATACGAGGTGTGTGTTTTTGAGTAGTGACATTCTTATTTATTGTGCTATGGTCCATCTTTTGTCAACTGCTAGCTATATATATCTGTAGACACCTACTTCTCATCACCTTAATTGAAAGCCCACAACTTTTAGAACTTTAATTAATTATTTGATGGTATGCATATGTAGCCACCAAAAATCTCTAATTTTTTTTTTTATATATAATTTGGAAAATGAAATAATCATTGGTTGCTTTTGATTGATATCTTTTCTGTTTTTAGAAACACCAAAATAGATTGATGTTGTATTGATACATGTATAGTTGGACAAATTAATCTAACTAACTTGAAATTTGACCCCAAAAAAATATCAATTCAAATATTTAAGTAATTATTAATTACACATTAAAATACACATGGGACCTGTCCAATATTATTTAGGACAATACTTGTGCTCTCAGGAGAACGAAATTCATCTTCTTCATAAAATAAAGAATTTGCCTAATTTATTTTAGAATAATTTGTATTGACACCTCCGGAATTTTAGGTCAATTGCACCTAGAAAGCGATCAACGCTTTTTCGGTCAATCACCCCCCTAAACTTTCAATTTCATTGCATTGACTCCCCCTTTGGGGGATAAAATTACTCTTGTACCGTTTTTGATTTTCTTTAAACTATAGAAATTTTATGAGACTTTGTCCCCACCCTCAAAATTATATATATATATATATATATATTGAAATATATATATATAATTTGAAACAACTATATAAAATTTGAAAACAATATAAAATTTGAAAAATATATATAAATTTTGGGAAAAAATTTACAAGTTTGAAAAAAAAAATATTCGAAAAAATATATCTCTTTTGAAAAACAAAATCTGAAAAAATATATAAATTTAGAAAATATATATATATTGGTAAAATGTCATATCTTTTCAAATAAAGTTAATCAAACTATCAACAAATATTTTATATTAATGCAAGGGTAAAGAGTAATTTTAAATCCCAAAAACCTTACAGGGATGTCAGTGCAAGAAATTTAAAAATTTAGGGGATGGTTGGACTGAAAAGGCGTTGACTAATACCTATTGAACTAAAATTCAGAGTCTCACCGCAAATTACTCTATAATTGTCGTGTTAGGACTTGGGACCCTTTTCGATATTTGATTGTTTTGTTCTTCAGTTCTTCTTGTGTCTAAATATATATATATACATATAGAGAGAGACAGTTGTGCATGTGTTTATATAACACCGGTATAAGTCCGGCAAAGATGGTCAACCAACTCTAGCGTCTTGAACACCCATGAATTCATTACACATTTATCCTTCTGGAACGTTAATATATAAGGTCGAGAGAGATGGCATTCGCCTTCAGAAAACTATTTGCAGACAATTTACATATTCATTTTATGTCACAGAAGTAATCATGTGCTACGACGTACGTACTTTTATATAATATATATATATATGTATATTCGGTAAATACTTTAATGTAATATATTCAATAATTCTAATGTAATATATATTAAATAATTGAAGGTACTTAGTTTTAATAACACTCATATATATATATATATTTATTTATATTTATATCATTTTGAATCGGTTGTATATTCATTCATAATTGAATCAGAAAATTCGTTTCATAATGTTTATCATTTTTGTTTTTCTAATTAACGTTAGAATGGATGGGTTGAAATGTTTAGGTCCAAGGGCGTGATGGTTACAAACAATGACATCTCTTTCCAACCCATGATTTATTAGTCTCTATTTTCACACCTTCAAAATCAATCATGGTGGAGGTTTACCCGGTCATTAATTTTAGAATTCCGAAAATTAATTGAAATGAGCGTAAGCTGTCCCGAATCACCCCGATTGTCAAAAAATAAAAAAAACTTACATATATATTCAACTTACAATTTTTTACAAAAAAATTCAATGATAAAATCAGCAATTTGGTGCCAACGAAAATCAAATGAACCCAACTAAAGAATCATGTTAATAATTGGGGTAAGCTTTTATTTTTAATTACATGCAAGAATTTCGTGTTTTTGTTTATTCTTCTTTTAATTGACTAAGGTGTTGTTTATTCTTCTTTTAATACACTAAGGTGGTGTTGATAAAATTGAAAATTAAGTACTGAAAAATTTAAGATTTAAATTTTAAGTATTGAAAATTTCAAGTGATACTTAAAAAAAAATTATATTTTTTAATATTTTTATAATTTTACGGTCTTCAAACTTGGTGACCCTATTATTTTAAATTTTATTTTATTTTAAATAATATTTAATATTTTTATTATATTCTAAATTCTTTATCAAACTCATTTGACAGAATAAATGCAGCAGACAAGTCAATGTAAAGATGCGATAATATAATTACATATATTTATATGTATGTGCGCGGGTCAAGTGCGCACTCCATCGTGTTTTACACCTGAACCGTTCAACAATCATGGTTTTGAGGTCACTTTCTTCCTGTGCCCTCTTAAAGTCAGTAACTGTGCGCTCTATATATATATATATATATATATAATATTCCAAGACTATATATGCTATGACTTGTTTGTTTAATTAGTTTCACTAGTATCTTTTTCAGATTTCCATCTTTCAATTTCACACTTGGCCACTTTGATTGTGCTGTCATATTTCAACGTTGTACCCCAACTAAAACTTCATTTAATTACATTAATGGAAGGTCTTAGTTTTTCTTTCTTTTACACCAGAGTTGAGCATTATGCATGTTCTAGTGAAAGTTATCTATTAAAGGAAAATTAACAATTATTTTATCATGGAAATAATTTCAAGATAATATGGTGAATGATAGGATGCATACATGAATTGATAGTGTTCATTTTAATAAATTAAAAATAAATAAATAAAAAGAAAAGTGAAAAGGATGAGTGTTGTTTTGGTAGCTAAAGATTGAAATGTGGTTAAAATTAAAATAGAAATTAATTTTATGATATTATCTTGAAATTATTTTTATGAAGTGTAGCATTGCTCATATAAAATATAAAATAAAAATAGTATGAGTGTTTTTTTAGTCAAATGATTGAAGTGATGTTAGAATTTTAGAACTCAAATGAAAACTAAAATATTAAAGATTATCATTTTCTTGATTCATGATATAATTTTAAATTTATTTTCCTAAAGTGTAGCATTGCTCAAATTTTCAACCCAAACTATATAATGGATGTTCACCAAATCAATCATGACATAGTACGTAATTATTTGTACATATATATATTTGACTATACTAATAGAACAAAAAAATGGATAGCACCATTAGAAAGCATGCAAGCTCTGCGACTCGTTTGGTATTACAGTGTTGAATCAGCGCCTCACCAGAAACGAATCACATGTAGGCCATTGACGTCTATTCCAGTTCACACCTGAAAAACATTAAAAAAAATGGTGATAAATTAAATAAATCGAGAGAAAGTTAGAGACAGAAAGAGACGTGTATTACGAACATTGAATGTGATTATATTCTCTCTCGTAGGGCTTGTAATTTACTCCATCTATCTTAAATTATAGGTCCATTTTGGGAAATCTAATTTTTTAAGAGGATGACTTTTATTATAGTATCTCGTAATAATGGTTTATAGTGTATATATTTTATAACTTTAATTATTGAAGGTTAAATTGGTAAATTGATCAAATAAAGTATTTTGACTTTTCAAAAGTGGACACTTATTTTGGAACAATGTAAAGAGAAAAAATAGACCTATAATTTGGGACGGAGGGAATATTTTATTCATCTTTCATTTATTTATTTTTCCCAAGAAGTGAACTCTATTAAATGAACTAATATGTTGAAGAATCATGATGGCTCCAATGATGTCTTCTGTCACATGGTGCCCATTTGTATCCCACATCAGATAAAGATGGAAAGTAAAAAGGGTTTAAATGGGTGGATATTAACTTAATCCATTAATTTAAGTTTTTGGGTCGAACCATGAAGCATCCACCCGTTACAGTTGGTATCAAAGTCAGACCCAGTCTTTCATCCGGTGTCATGCCAAGCGCCCGTTTGGGTCCCCCACACCCGGGTTGGAGTCCAGATCCAAGGTCGGGTAGGCAAGGTGGTCCGATTGCAATGAGGGCATTACGCAGGTTCGGATAGGGGAAAATGTCACAGTGTGCCCATTTGTGACCGAAAAGCTTAACCTAACCCATTAGCTTAAGTTTTTGAGTCGAACCGCGAAATATCTACTCATTACATCTTCCCACCATGGTTCATGTTAGCCGGTGAAGTCTTGAAGTTGGTTGTGGTATGTCAATGTGATATGGGAGGATGACACAGTGGCATAATTCCAATTTTAGAAGTGGGGCTTATGAGTGTTTGAAAAATGTGGGAATTTAATTATAACATCCTTGTGACCTAAGAAGATGATCTGCCAAAGAAGATTTGGATTTGGAGGTCTGTAATATTAAATACGGCCATTATGACTCCTCGAGCAGGGTTGATATTTGTTCTGGTCACAATTGTAATAGTGTTTTCTGCATATATAGGGAAGGGTGTGTCCCTGACCAAGGAAGGCATTCAACCATCTAGCAAGGTAATGGCAAGCTTTGGCTAAGACGAGTATAGGGAAGCTTGTTGGCATGTTTTGACATGATTCGGTGGCACGGTTGATAATGATGGCTCGATGATGACACGGTGGGCTATACTGGAGCACGCATGACTTAGCAAGCCATGTGTGCATGCCCACGAGTATGCTAACTTGCATTTGGCAATGTGATGCCTTAACTTGGCATGCATTGGTGTGCATGCAATGCACTTGGCTTGATAAGCCATGTGCACACAAAGCTTTGGCTAGGCCAACTTGCCCTTGGGGCAAGGTTGTGACACGAAAACAAGCAAGGTTGGGGCTGACTGGTTCAAGACATAGGCATGGCGCAACATGATCTATGTGCCAAGGCATTGACAAAACCAAGACATGGCATGGCGTGGTGCATGCTAGCTGGTGAAGGCACTTAGGTCAAGCTTGGCAAAGATGTGTTCTCATATGTGCAAAGGCACGGGAAGGCTGAGGCATTAATGTTGGCTCAGCGAATACAAGTATTATGCAGTGTGGCATATGCTTAACATTGAAATGGCTCGTGATGGTGCTACTTGGCTTAGACACTTGGGCACAGACAAGGCTGGTCAAGTCTATAGTGTGACTCAGACATGCAACCGGGCAGTTTAGAAACACACAACCACCAAGGGGCATGTGGCATTACAGGAGAATGCCAAGACACCCAGTAGTTGAGAGGGAAACTACATTGTTAGTGTTGGCAGCCTCTGAATGGTGCCAACACTTAGCCTAGGTGGATGGGTTGTCATCTACATAGATTGACAATTTTGTGTGTTTGCCTATATAGGCATATGTATGGAATTTGTATAAGGGATGAATTTTAGAGAGAGATAGTGCTTGTATTCATGTTGTAGTGTGGCCTGAAAGAGAGTCCTTGTACTATTTTGTGTTTAATAGTAAAGGTTGGAAAATCATTGTTGTGGTTTTCTGTAAATTTGTGAGTGTTGTTTATATTACTCTTCATATATACTTTGTGTGTGTTGAGTGTATTACTTGTTGTATCTTAAAGGCATCAGGTGTGTATTGGCTGACTTGGTGAGTGTCTAAGTGTCATCATAGGGCAAAGTTTTGGTGTTGAAAAATGACCCCTATGATACTTGGTATCAGAGCCCTTTTGAAATCTCAGAATGGCTGGTGGAAATGCTACAGAAGCACTGCGAGAAAGAATTGCTCGATTGGAAACCTTGTTGGGTGGTCCATTCTCTGAAAATGATGACCTTTTGTCGGTGCAGACAAACTTGCTTGTTGTGGAGTTGTAGACCCTGTGCAAGTTGACTGAGGAATACATGACTAACATGAATCCCAAGATGAAGGCTGTCTCAGAAGACTTTGTTGCCGATGTTGATGTCTTAAAGGAAAATGTTAGGGATCTGGAGGGAGAGTACGGGCTGATTAAAATGGTTGTACAAAACTAGACAACGGTGGGGGAGAAACCATCGTCTAAGATCAAGATTCCTGAACCGAAGGCTTTTGGAGGCAAGTGGAGTGCCAAAGATCTGGAGAATTTCTTGTGGGACGTTGATCAGTATTTTCGTGCTGCCCATATTCCGAAGGTAAATCAAGTGACAATCACCAGTATGTATTTGACTGATGATGCGAAATTATGGTGGCAGACACGCTTGGAGGACGAGTCGCGCCCAAGAATCAATTCTTTTGCAGAATTGAAGAAGAAACTTAAAAAGTAATTCTTGCCAGCGAATTCAGGTTGGGTGTCAAGGGAGTGCCTAAGGAATCTCAAGCACACCGGTTCGGTGCGTGAGTATGTGAAGGAGTTCACATCCCTAATACTGGACATCAAATAAATTTTAGAGGGTGACAAGCTGTTCAATTTCATAGCGGGTTTGCAATCGTGGGCTCAGATTGAGTTGAGGAAGAGGGGTGTAACTGACCTCTCTTTTGCCATTGTTGTTGCAGACAGTTTGTTGGACTTGCGGATGGAGAAGTTTGATCCTAACCCAGGCAAGACAAAGAAGAAAGGCAAGTTCGGTGACAAGCCTAGGAAGCCACTGGTTGAGGAAGACAAAGGCAAGGCTGAGGCAACAACAAGTCAACAAAAGCCAAGATGTGACTCAAGTTGCTTCATTTGAAAAGGACCGCATGGGGCCAGAGATTGTTCAAGGAAGGAGAAAATGAACGTCATGACAGAGGATGGTCCAGGATTGGAAAGTTCAGATTCGGATGTGGGTGGTATTCCTGTTCGATTGAGTCTATTAATGGTGATGGAAGATGGGCAAGCCGAGGGCCTGCGCACAAAGAAATGATGTTGATATGCAGTGGTGGGTGCGTGACTGCGAGAAAAGGTTGTGCAAGGATACTCACCAAAAGATGGCATTGCCAATGATTTGGTAATTTTAATTTCCTTATGTTTATTGTTGATATGGGTTGCTGACTGTAGAAACAGATTCCATGTTGTTTTATAATTGACTTGATAAGGGTTGATGCGAAGGTTGGGACTCTTGACAAGATTGTTAAAGGCTTGGTCAGAATTGATGCGGATGATGGGATTCTAGACTAGGCATGTGTTGTTTTATGTTAGCCAGGATTGATACGGAGGACGGGTTCGTAGCTAAAGAATGTAATGCACTTGGTCAGAAATTGATGCGAAGTTCGAATTTGTGATTAAGGCAAAGGTGCAATAGTATTTGTTGCAGAGATGTTGTTTGAAGTTGGTTCGCTGAGGTGTTGGTTTTTTACTGATTTTCAAAAACTGAGGTTAAAGTTTCGGGCAACACTTGAGTTGTAATGTGTTAGGTTGTAGCCACAGATGTTAATCACATGATGTATTGGCTCCAACGAGGACGTTGGACTTCTTCAAGTGGGGGAGGTTTGCTACCCGGTGAAGTCTTGAAATAGGTTGTGACATGCTAGTGTGACATGGGAAGATGACACAGTGAGATAAGTTCAATTTTAAAAGTGGGGCTTAGGAGTGTTTGAAAAATGTGAGAATTAATTATAACATTCTTGTGACCTAAGAAGATGATCTGCTAAAGAAGATTTGGATTTGGAGGTCTGTAATATTAAATAAGGTCATTATGACTCCTCGAGCAGGGCTGATATTTGTTATGGTCATAACTGTAATAGTGTTTTCTGTATTTATAGGGAATAGTGTGTCCTTGACCAAGGAAGACATTAAACCACCTAGCAAGGCAATGGCAAGCCTTGGCTAAAACGAGTATAGGGAAGTTTGTTGGCATGTTTTGACATGGTTCGGTGGCATGGTTGGCAATGATGGCTCGATGATGACACAGTGGGCTATGCTGGAGCACGACTTAACAAGCCATGTGGGCATGCCCACAAGTGTGTTAACTTGTCTTTGGTAAGGTGATGCCTTAACTTGACATGCAATGCACTTGGTTCGGCAAGCCATGTGCACACAACTTTTGTTAGACCAACTTGCCCTTGGGGCAAAGCTGTGACACGAAAACAAGCAAGGTTGGTGCTGACTGGTTCAAGACATAGGCATGACGCGACATGACCTATGTGCCAAGGTATTGATAAGACCAAGACATGGCATGGCGCAGTGCATGCTAGCTGGTGAAGGCACTTGGGTCAAGCTTGGCAAAGATGTGTTCTCATCTGCGCAAAGGCATGGGAAGGCTGATGCATTGATGTTGGCTCAGCTAATACATATATTATGCAGTGTGGCATATGCTTGACATTGAAATGGCTCGTGATGGTGCTACTTGTCTCAAACACTTGGGTTAAAAGAAGGCTGGTCAAGGTTAAGGTGTGACTCAGACATGCAGTTGGGCAGTTTAGAGACACACAACCACCAAGGGGTATGTGGCATTGCAGGAAAATGCCAAGACACCCAGTAATTGAGAGGGCAACTGCATTGTTAGTGTTGGCAGCCTCTGAATAGTGCTAACACATAGCCTAGGTGGATGGGGTTGTCATCCACACAGATAAGCCGTTTTGTGTGTTTGCCTATATAGGCATATGTATGTCATTTGTATAAGGGACGAATTTCAGAGAGAGGTAGTATTTGTATTCACGTTGTAGTGTGGCATGAGAGATAGTCCTTGTACTATTTTGTGTTTAATAGTAAATGTTGGAAAACCATTGTTGTGGTTTTCTGTAAATTTGTGGGTGTTGCTTATATTACTCTTCATATATATTTTGTGTGTGTGTATTGAGTGTATCACTTGTTGTATATCAAAGGCATCAAGTGTGTAGTGGCTGACTTGGTAAGTGTCCAAGTGCCATCATATGGTAAAATTTTGGTGTTAAAAATCGACCACTGTGACAGTTCGCTTTCGCAGTATTGATTTCGATAACGATCGTGGTATCAATATTTTTCAAATTATTACAAAACAGGATGATACATAAAGGAACCATGCTTATCACTTTACTATGACATTGAAACTTTTATTAGTACCATCCTATTTTGAAGTCGTTACGTACCCTAATCTTATTTCATTGTTGGACTCTAAATTCATTTACATAAACGAGGCTTTAAGATGAAATCTAGGCCATGTTTGTTTGTTAGTCTTTAGGACTTTTGTTTTGTTTTATTTTTGTTTTAGAAACTAATTTATGTTTGGGTAAGTTAGTTTTAGGTTTTTAAGACAAAACATTTCAAAACCTATTAAAACCAAACCCTTCTTTTTGTAAGTGATGAAAGACCAAAAAAAAGTTGGTATTTCTTGGTTTAGCCCACTTTTTTTTACTTTTCTTTCTTTTTCTCTCTCTCTCTCTCCTATATATATATATATATATATATATATATAAAATTAAAAATTAATATATATTAATATATATAGAATAATATATATTAATAATTTTATTTTATAATAATAATATAAAATAATATTATTAAATATATATAAAAATAATATATATATATAAATATATATAAAATTAAAAAATAATATATATGAATATATATAGAATAATATATATTAATAATTTTATTTTATAATAATAATATAAAATAATATTATTAAATATATATAAAAATAATATATATATATATATATATATAAATATATATAAAATAATATATAAATTTTATTTTATAATAATAATATAAAATAATATTATTAAATATATATAAAAATAATATATATATAAATATATATAAAATAATATATAAAATTAAAAAATAATATATATTAATATATATAGAATAATATATATTTTTTATTTTATAATAATATTAATAAAATAATATTATTAAATATATATATAAATAATATATATATATATAAAAAATAATATATAAAATTAAAAAAATAATATATATTAATATATATAGAATAATATATATTTTTTATTTTATAATAATATTAATAAAATAATATTATTAAATATATATAAAAATAGTATATATATAAATATATATAAAATTAAAAAATAGTATATATTAACATATATAGAATAATATATATTTTTTATTTTGTAATAATATATATAGAATAATATTATTAAACATATATATATATTAAATATATATAAAAATAATATATAAATTCAAAAATAACATATATAGAATAATATATAAAATTCAACAATAATATATAAAATTCAAAAATAATATATATTAATAATATATAGAATAATATATATTATTATTTAATAATAATATATATAAAATAATATTATTAAAGATATATAAATTAAAAAATAATGTATATATAAATAATATATCGAATAATATATATATTATTATTTTATAATAATATATAAAAAATAATATATAATATATATATAATAATATATAAATTCAAAATTAATATATATATATAAATATATATAAAATTAAAAAATAATATATATATTTAATAATATATTATAAATATATATATTTAATAATATATAAAGTTATATACATAAAATAATATATAAACTAATATATATATAAAGTTTTTGTTTTCTCAAACCGGAACAGAAAGACCAGACCGCTTACCAAACAGAGTTTTAGATTGAAGACAAGACCAGACAAGATTAGACAAGATCAGACAAAACCAAACCAGACAAAACCAGACAAGACAAGACCAGACAAATCCCTTTCCAAACAGGCCCTAGTATCTTTGAATATGGTTAGTTTCAATGATTTTTTTCTTCTTCTTCTAGATCATTTTCTAGGATATTGACAATTTACAATAGTCATTTTTCATAATAATCTACCTCAAGTTCCTAAGGTCTCTCTATATTAATTCAAGCCATCATTTAGTTTCAAGTCATATATATATATATATATATATATAATTTTTTCCCCATTTACTAGAAGGTTGAGAGGACTTACTCCAACAATAATAGTTCATAATTCAACAATTAATTTGACTTGGTGGAAACATAAAATAACTAGTTACAGACACGTTTGGTTGCTTCAAATTAAGCAAAACCACTCTTCAGTAGCTGCCTTCTTGGAAGAATATGATTAATGTATGATACAAACATATAATAATGTTATAGATATATTTAACACTGCCATGAGTCCATGACATACACAACCAAATTTTCATTTTTATAATCTTTTTAAAATTATAGAACTCAAACTCCTCCTGTAAAGTTGACTATTTCACAGTTATTTGTGGTTTGAAAAACTGTATCGACATTACTGTAACTTAAATCGTAAGGTCAAAATCCACTTTGTTTTTTCAAGTCCCATGTGAATGGTTGAAACTTGAAACTATTAATCTATACAGATCAGTATACCAACTTAACTACTAATTATTATTGTACTAATTATTCTTGTATTATAATTAGTGACAACTTGATCCCGGTTATTAGTTTATTACTAAGCACGTGTGCTATTTGCATCTAAGAACAGCTAGTGTGATATACAAAATACATATCTTATATATGATTGATCAAAGTCAATGAATTGAATCATAATATAGGGTAAAATGTAATAAACACTCCTGAACTATTACACTTTTGCAATTAATCCCCTAAACTAAAACAAATCCTCTCAAATATTAATTTGTTGCAATTTGTCCCAATTCTATTACAAAAGATTATCATACCCTTATTATTATATTTATTAATTTTTTAAATTATATAAATATCATTTTTTTAGTTAGATTATTAATTATACCATTTACCTTAAATGTATTAAAGTAAATATACTCTTAAATGCTAAAAAAAAAATTATAAATTGTAATTATTTTATTTTAAAATTAATTAACTTAGTTTGATTTAAATAATAAAACTCATGATCTTATTTTAAAAAATTTATGCCAAATGAAAGCTTCATTTTATAGAAATATATTCATAAATAAATTACAAATTACTTAGATAACCATCACCTTTTGATTTTATTATGTTATATATATAAATAGTTTTAATTAAATAGCTAAGCATTTTAAAATTTTATTTAATTCTTATTTAAACAACATAAATAAATTATTCAAAACATAAAATTTAAAAAATCATGTGTAACTCTATATTAGTTTGAATGACGAATATGCCATCAAATTATTCTTAATTTTTTCATAATCTAAGTTAATAAGAAAAATGTGTTGAGTAACATTTATTAAAGAAAAGGCATTTAGGTCATTTACAAAAGTTTTTTAAAAAATTTTGGTATTTTGCAACAAATGTGATAATTTAGGAGGATTTATTGCACAATTTATAATTCAGGGAGGTTATTTTCAAATCTGATCATAGTTTAGGGGTTTATTGCATTTAACCCTAAAATATATGAAACACTCTTTTATATTAATCATTACCAATTCCATTGAAGATCTTGAAGATTTCTAAAGTAGCTAACTGCCAAATTACAGTACTAATTGAGGAGACCTTGGATATAATTAACTTGAGAGTTGAGACATAATTGCTATTTGTTTTAGCATTGTTATGTCTCCTTAACAAATATTAAGTTACCTTTGTTGCATGAACAAATAGCTGGCAATTTTTTTAAATTTTTTTGTGATACTACCAACCATCAATATTTTGTTCTATTTATTTATTAATCGATTTAGTTGTTTATTTTAACAGGGCAACAAAATAAAACTGAAATAATGATTACGGATGACAAATCAAGGACCCTCTGCATATTACTGTGAAGGGCAATGACTCTGAGCCTTGGTAGACTGATCAGTTAAGGTAAGAGGACATGTATATCTATATTTATCCATGTTATAAAAGTACGAAGCCTTTTTTTTATTTCTAAATATTTTTTTGTATTTTTAAATTAAAAATAATATAATTAAAAGTTGTACCTTAATCTATAAAAGTGTGTTTCAATAGGTTTGTTTTTAAATGTACTTATTTAATTTGAATAAAGAGTTACACGAAGAGTTGTATTGATTAATGAAACAAATACATCACTTCACTTTTAATTTGAAACAGTCTCAACCCATATATAAATACAATAATAGTCAGTACTCCATTATCCTTTCACAAACAAAACCATTGAGGATTGTTTATGCAATATTATCTTCCTATGAATTTTTCATATCTCTGTATGTCTTTTATCAAATATTTATATATCATTTAAAGTCGTGATTCCTTTTGCTTACAATATACACACGTATTAAACTTTATCTTTCTATTTTATTTTATCTTCTTTGTACCTATACACATGTATGTTTTCCTCTTTTATTTTATTATCTTTGTATTTTTGTATTAATTATATTAGTTTAAATTTGAATGTTTCTTTTAATTCTTGATATATTAAATTATTTATTTATTTAATTGCTTATAATTATATGTGCATCGCACATGCTCATTACTAATATACTCTCTACGTCTAAAAATAAGTATTCATTTTTACTCTTTTCTTCGTCCCTAAATAAGTGTCACATTTAAAAAATCAAAGCACTTTATTATACCATTTTACTAATTTACTCTTTTATGCATTGAAATTATAAATTATTTACATAATAAATCATCACATTATTATGATGAGACCAATGATAAAGTTAGTATTTCATTCATTATCAATACAACATCTTAAAAAGTTGGATTCTCCAAAATGAACTTATAAATTGGAACATAGGGAGTATATATTTGTTTACAGGACTGCAAATGCTGATTAACTTTTTCTCAAACTATATAATATATGGAACGTTTTGTATTTATATTAGTTCTATTATTTATTTTGGTTATGGATATTCAAATTTTTAAGATGAAAAATTCACCAACACAAAGCTAAAAGCAGAAAAAGAATTAAAAAAAAAAAAACCTAAGGTAGAAGCATATGTGAATAATATCCTAGCTACGCAAAACATAAAAACTAGGGGGGAAAAACAAATATAATTATACAAAATAATTAAATCATATGCTATATTTGTATTCATATAAAGTTTTAATCAAGTGTATTTTGTGAATTCATGGTTCGCCAGCTTAATAATTAATTGTTTTGAATGGTTTGGAAGGAGGTAGACTTGCCGACTAGGGAACAATATGTTCGGTGGGTACATGTAAATAATTAAATGTTATGATCAGAGTCAACCCTAGCAAGCTACAAGTACTTACACTATGCTAGTGAATTTTTGCACTAAAGACATTGAAGTGTGGATTTAAGGCATGCCTAGTTTGATGATGATAAGGTTTTCAAGGTCCAGAATTGCTGCCATAAACAAATCTACAAAAAGACAAATGCTAGTTGGTTATAAATAGTGATTACTTTTCTTTTTAGTGGAAAAAAAAAAAATACTTTTCTCGGATCTTTTTTGAGGAGGGGTGATCTATTAATATTTAAATACGTAATTAAAACAATCTTAAAACTGGAATCGAGACAATATTTTTTTTATAAATTTTGTATCTAGCTTCATTTTTCGAAGATTTTTAAGTTACAAATCATCTCGGGGACCACAAATATTGTCCTCTGAAAAAAGGTACATAGGTATGAAAACACCTTTTATTTTCTTAAAAAAATATTCAAACATTTTAAGAGGGTGATTCCAATCTGACACAAGGTTAGGCCAGCCAGCATTTACCCACCATTTCTTACTGTTACAAGGGATTGCAACCTATGAAGCATGGAGGCGAAAAATTTCATAAAATAGGACACGACACGCTTCCGATACGTTTATAAAAAAATAATTTTTTTTATATATATACTATATTGCATAAATACTTCATTTATCACTTAAACAATGTGAACCAAATAAATTTATAGATAAAAGGAAATAAATAGGTTAAATAAAATGTCTAACATGTTCAAAATTCTTCATTTCAGTATCATCCAAGTAATCAAATGGATCTCTCTCAACATCAGACATTTTAGTCTCTCTCTTATTATATTGTAGAATTTTTTTTATTGAAGACAAAGATTGGAATGTAAAATTACCAAATTTTTGGCTCTTTGTAGTGTTATGTTGTTCTTGTTCAAATAGTGGGTAAATGAATAGGTGTTCCAATTCTCTCACAAGATAAGGAGGAATAAAGATGTTCAAGTATTTTCAAAATCAAATATTGGATTAGTGGTGTTAAAGTTCTATAAATAATCCACCAAATTACCAGTTTCAGAAGTTCTTTATCTTTCATGGTCAACTTGTGTAATCTGTAATTAATTTTATCTTTTGGTTATTTATTGTAAATAAATTTTCTCTCTCGCTATATTGTAATTATATCTCATTTAATCGTTAAATTTGTAATTTTTCCAAAATTAAAGATGTTATTAAAAGTGGGACGCGACAATATAATAGAATTTTATTTTTCTGTCTCAATGAAATTTAGAACAGTGAAGGAAGTTAAAATCAGATTAGCTTTACAAAGAAAGGCAGCAGTTTAGTAATAATTTTAAAAAAAAAAAAAACAAAAAAAAACTTATCTTTATTAATATTAGAAAAGGAAAATGATAAACAAAAACTTCAATATTTTAATGAAGTTCAAATCTCCATATAAACAAATAAACTTTTGAGTTTTTACCGAGGAAAAAAGTTAAAAAATGAATATATATTTACATATATATATATTTTAAATGGTAACTCATTTATTTATGTCAATCATATTTAATGGTCAATATAAAAAATGAATATGATTGTCTTGCTCCTTGGGGAGCAAGAGATTATTTTCGTATATATATATATATATATATCTTTTCTACATAGATCATAAAATGGGATATGTAATCCACAGAGCCCACTCAAGTGCTCAAAGCCCATAATAATCCCATGACATCGTGCTATTTGGGCCTGAGTCAACGAGGTTACGAGGAATTTGGTCTAGATCGAAATCATCTGCAGCATCAGGCCCACTAGGCCCAACAAATTCTAAATTCTTTGTCACAGATCACCCCTATCACTATGGAACTCGGTCTAGAGTCTTAACTTAATACTAAATTGATGTCAATTAAACATAAAATCACCTTTAAGGTTCTACATAAGTCACAAAAATGGGCTATTAATTTTTCATTCAAATTTCAGTAATATAGTTCTATCATAAGAATATCATATTTGAAAATTTTCTCAACACCAAAGTGATGTCAAAATATTTAAGCGTGAATGTGTAGCAACAAATTTCGAGTCTGAAATTTAAGAGAACGAAAATTGTCACAAATAATTATTTTATTAATTCGTTGAAAATGATAAGTACAATCTTTGTGAATATGTTATTTGATTCGATTTTCTTATTGTTCGGATTAAAAAGCCTTCAGAGCTTAATCTTGAATCGGGTTATTGAGAGCAATCCAAGCATAGTCAGGGTTTGATCTTGAATCAAATTTGTGGAGGGTGATCCAAGAGCCGTTGATGCTTGATATTGAATCGGATTTATCTTTGATTTCTAGTCGAGTACTGATGAAGTTTGCTCTCGAACTATTGTATTTGATTTCTTGAATTTGTTGAGAAAAAATGGCACGAACTTCGGTATGCTTATTGTCTTTCGTTTTCAAGGCTTGAATTTATGTGATATTTTGACATTGTCGAACCACGGGAAAAGAACGGCACGATTTCGAAGTGTTTATTGTTCTTTGTATATTTTTTCGTTTGAGGCGAGAAGAGACCGACAAAACTTCTAGTTGATTCTTCAAACTTTATTGAATTGTTTAAGAAGAACGGCACGAACTTGAGTTATTTGTTAATCTTTTGGTTGAAAGAGTTAGGCAAATATCTGGGGTTGCAGGGCTCTGTTTTTTTTCTTCTCTGGAAGACTTCTGAAAATCTTCACCTGAAAATCTTTTCCCCCCAATTCTCCTTTTCCCATTGTCTCTGTTTATAGGACACGTGTCCATTAAGATAATTAAAACATATTTAAATGTATATAATTATCCTTATAGTTTTCAATGATAATTATTCATTAATTTGAATTTATTAAAGATTAATTTCACAAAACCTCCCTATACTATTAAATTTAATCAATTAATTTTCACTGTGTTCACTTTGTCCCATATACTATTTAATTTTATCACTATGCCCCATCCCCTCACATTTTAAGTCATAATACCTAAACTACCCTCAATAATATAGGAGGTTTTAGTGAAATCAAGCCTTTAAAAAAATTATTTTTCGAAAATCAATTATATTTTTTGTAAAAACTATAAATTTCAAAAATATATATATATATTTCGAAAAATATATATATTTTGGAATATATATACATATTGGGAAATATATATATTGGAAGATGATATATATTTTAGGAGATATATATATATATAATTCATCAAAAATACATATTTTTCGAATTGTTTTACAAAAATATGATTTTTTTTCTGAAAAATATACATTATTTTCCAAAATATAAAAAATATATATTTCGGAAAAAAATTATATTATTTTTGGAAAAAATAATAAAAAAAATTCCAAAAGAAATTATTTTTTGTAAAAAAATCATATTTTGGAAAATAATATATATTTTTCTCAAAAATATTATTTTCGGAAAAAATTCATATTTTGGAAAATAATATATATTTTTCCCAAATAAATTATTTTTCAAAAAAAATTCATATATTTTTAAAACAATTCAAAAAATATATATTTTTGACGAATTATATATATATTCCGAAATATATATCATTTTCCAATATATATATTCCCTGAAATATATATATTTCTCGAAAAACATATTGTTTTCGAAAAAAATTTTTCCGAAATATATATATATTTTTTACGAAAAATATAATTGATTTTCGATATATAATTTTTTTAAAGGCTTGATTTCACTAAACCCTCTATACTATTGAGAATAGTTTAAGTATTATGACCTAAAATGTGAGGGGAGGGTGCATAATGATGAAATTGAATAATATATGAGGCAAAATAAACACAATGTGAGTTAGTTAATTAAATTAAATAGCAAAAGGATTTTTTGAAAAATTAACCTATTTATTAATGATAATTATCATCTCAAGTAGCTACAACAGATTTGGACCCTCAACTTTAAACTAACCCAATGAACTTTGGGGTAAGTAATATAATTCTTGGGCCGTGCTTTTATTTTGGACTATTTGGACTTGAGCACAATTTTGATGTCCACCGAATGAAATTAAAATTTCATAAGTATTCAAAAAGAAAATTAGTGGACAACAAAAAAATGAGATTATACCGAGTTAACATTTTTGAGATGTTAATTTCAATTGGATTTGTTAAAAATAAAATAAAAAAATCAGATGTCTCCTTTGAACTATTTTTGTAGGAAAGTTTATTTGGCAAATGTAATTTATTTCTAAATATACCTATGCTTCACCTTGTGCCTTAGATCAAGTGTAGTTTCTAGAAAAATTAAAAAGTGAAATCATGAGCACAATATTATCATGACACAAGGACAGGAAATATAGACTTTATCCAAAAGGGAAATTTTAAAAAAATATATGAATAACATCCACTAAGGATACCTGATAAAGATCTTTTTAAAAAGTTCTTTAATTAGTAAAACTATTAATTTCTATTAACCATCAACAATACAATATTGTCATCTTTTTGGTACTAAAAACACAAGATTACAAGAAACTGTCTTTTTATAGCTGAAAACTTCTATCTGCCAAAATTATTCTAATTAGGGATAATTACAGATACCACCCCATGGTTTTGTTAAATTATGCCTGTACTTCCTTTAGTTTTGATAATTTCTGCTACCTCCCCTCTAGTCTATATTTCATTATAAATACCCCATTCCGACTAACTTCCGACAGTTTTTCAGTGATGAAATAATTATTATACCTTCACTTATTTGTAAAGATATTTATACCCATATAAAAATTACATGGGTATAAGAATAATTTTATATTTCCCGGGGAAGAAGTAGCATTAATTATCCCTTATAATTATTAGGGTAAATTGTTTAAAACCCCCCTCAATTTTACTCTCTTTCTCTACTATACCCCCTCAACTAATTATACCCCCCTAAACTTTCATTATCTTGCATCATGGACTCGCTCTCAATTTTTTTTACCTTTTTACCCTCCAAATGTTTTGTATTTCCACCTTACCTTTAATCATATCCTTACTATTATATTTCTTAATTCTTTAAATTACAAAAATATTATTTATTTTAGTTAGAATATTAATTATGCCATTTACCTTTAATATATTAGACTAAATATACTCTCAAATGTTAGTTTTTTTTATAAGTTCTAATTATTTTATTTGTAAATCAATTAACTTGGTATTAAATTTTAGTTTGATTTAAATCATAAAACTCAATCCTAATTAATATATTCATAAATAAATCACAATTTATGAAAACAATATATATATTTCGAACAAAATATATATATTTCGGAATATATATATATATATATATATATATTGGAAAATGATATATATTTCGGAATATATATAATTCGTCAAAAATATATATTTTCTGAAAAATAATTTTTTGGGAAAAATATATATTATGTTCCAAAATATGATTTTTTTCGAAAAATAATTTTTATTGAGAAAAATATATATTATTTTCAAAAATATGAATTTTTTTCGAAAAATATTTTTTTTGAGAAAAATATATATTATGTTCCAAAATATGATTTTGAGTCATAATACCTAAACTATCATCAATAGTATAGGAGGGTTTAGTGAAATCAAACCATCAAAAAAATTATTTTTTGAAAAAATATGTATATTTTGGAATATATATATTGGAAAATGATATATATATCGGAATATATATATATGATTCGTCAAAAGTATATATTTTTTGAATTGTTTTAAAAAATATGATTTTTTTCTGAAAAATATACATTATTTTCTAAAATATAAAAAATACATATTTCGGAAAAAAATTATATTATTTTAGGGAAAAAAATCATATTTTGGAAAATAATATATATTTTTCTCAAAAAAAATTATTTTTTTGGAAAAAATTCATATTTTTTTAAAACAATTCGAAAAATATATATTTTTGACGAATTATATATATATTCCAAAATATATATCATTTTCCAATAAAACTTAATCTGATTTAAATCATAAAACTCATTATCCTAATTAATTTTTTTTTTTGCCAAATGAAACTTTCTTTTCATAAAAATATATTCATAAATTGTGATTTATTTATGAATATATTAATTAGGATTGAGTTTTATGATTTAAATCAAACTAAAATTTAATAACAAGTTAATTGATTTACAAATAAAATAATTAAAACTTACAAAAAAAAAAATAACATTTGAGAGTATATTTAGTCTAATACATTAAAGGTAAATGGCATAATTAATATTCTAACTAAAAGAAATAATATTTTTGTAATTTAAAGAATTAAGAAATATAATAGTAATGATAGGATTAAAGGTAAGGTGGAAATACAAAAAGTTTGGAGGGTAAAAGGGTAAAAACATTTGAGGGCAAGCCCATGGTGCAACCTTTTATGAAATTTTAGGGGGTTCTAAGCTCATTTCATAGTTGAGGGGGTATAGTAGAAAAAGAGAATAAATTTGAGGGGAGTTTTAAGCAATTTATCCTAATTATTATTATTTTTTGTTGTTATTATCTTGGTCACTGTCATTTCATACTTGGAATTTTTATTGGCTATTCACACACTAAATTTGGTATTGTGCTTTATAGATCATGAATGACACCAAAGAGAAAGGGATTATAATAATCATGGAATCAGATTCTCATCACTCCAGCTACTGTGAGCATACAAAGAACTCTCAAACGACTCTTTTGTTTTTTTTATTTATGCAAACGCTTTAGTGGAGAAAGGAATTATAGCATGACCCACCACTTGGACTTGTTTGGCGAGATGGAAACACCAAGAAAATTTACTCAGAAAGTGCATAGAAGGGAAAAGATTCCAGTAACATAATCCTTTTTAACTCTTCCACTAATTCAGCAGTTGCAAATTATTTTTCATCCCAGGGAAGGTGGAGTAAATTTAACCAAAAATATAAAAACACTCTGTGTGTGGTTGCAATGTATGGGGAAATTTAAAATTATTTTTATTAACAAGTGCGTTTACCTAAGCGTTGCCTACATAGACCATGCCCGAAATAAGTTGGAAGAGAATTTTTTGTAAGAATATCTGTAGGATTGTTCATTATTGACATGTTCTCGACAATAACCATGTTGAGTGACTTGTAAGGTCGGGTAAGTTTATGAAAATTAAAGTGGTCAAACAAAGACATCAATAAACTTCGTCAAATTCAAATTAAGCTTAAAGTAATAAAGATAAAGCAAGTTTGAGCAAAAAATACATTTCGGAGGGCATAAATGATATTTTTTGGAGCCGAAACTTCGAGAAACATATCATTGGAGTCAAGGGGGTTCAAATAAAAGAAAAATTAGGAAAAATAGTTTCTATGAATTTTGCTACGCTTACAGTAATTAAAAGTGACTAGAAAATTGAAAATCCACGCTTGACGTATGCTTACACTTAAGCGTAGGGCCAAATGTACTACATTGACGTGCAAATTTAAGCCTGGGATACTTCCACTTGTTGCGACCTATTTTGATTAGGGTTAATAATGGAGGAATTCTAGTTGGAAAATGATACAAATTTATTCAATATATGATTCCTTTCTTTATAAATAAGAGGAGTTTCTACAGATTTTTGGTGTGACTTTTGTAAGATCTCTGCAATACTTTCATAGATCAGATCCGTTTGCAGAGAGAGAGAGAAAAAGATCGCTTAATTATTCTATATCAAGAGTTTCTCTAGTTTTTGGTGATTATTTAATTGTGTTTCTACATCGAAGATCTTTATGCACAATTGGATGATCCATTGTTGAAAAATCATCACACCACATATTGCAACGTGATTGCATCGATCCGTTGAAAAGCGGAGATCGAAGCAGGAGACTTCGTGGTTATTTGATCCATTGAGAAGCAGAGTCGTCAGAGTACGGAGCGGAGCGAGAGCTTCGTGAAACGCGAGTGATTCAAGTCTGTCAGATATAGAGTGAAGAAATGCAGATCAAGAGTGATTTGTAAGTCTAAAACTTCATAAAGTTTGTGTACTTTTTGATTCATAGTGCATCGATACCCGAGCGTATCCGTGATTTTTACTTGGAACGTTTTCAAGGTTTTTCACATAAAAATATCGTGTGTTGTTTCTTGCTTTATTTTCTGCACTTAGATTAATTTTTGCATGATTTATCTTGTTAGAGAATTGGATTAAAATTGATTTTTTTGTAATTATTTTTATTTTGTCAATAAATTCATAAAAAATCTATTCACCCCCTCTAGGCTATTTTCCTTAGTCACCTTGGTAATATTATTTTTGAAATAATAATTAAATTGTACGGACTAGAGAGAGTCAGGAGTTATTTGACAAACCTAGAGCTGTACTATTATTCATATCTTTTTTTGTTCCCTGAAATAAAAATGTAATACTGTAATCTTATATTAAGTAAGAATTAAGTGTGTAATCTTATATTAAGTAAGAATTAAGTGTGACACCCAGGTACTTTTACATGTGCTTTTAGAGTGCTCAACACACCACCGTCCTAATTAGTCCACACAAGAGTCCCATTCTCTATATTTATATAGGTAAAGTGAATTAAACCGGACTATTTTCTCTCTTTCAACTAATCTCTCTAAATTACATTTTTTACAAAAAATTTCCTAAATTATCTCAATTTTTACAATTCCGTCATAACACGGTTAGTTAAATTAGGATAATTTGTACTCAGATTTCCTGAAGTTTCGGTCAACTGCACTCGCCCCCTGAGATTTCATTTTCTTTGCAATGACACCCCCTGAAGGGGAGAAATGACCGGAAAGCCCTTGTGTTGCCTCCCTTATTTCATGAGACAAATATCTAGGTGGTGAAATTACCTCCATGCCCCAAGATGAAAACCCTATAATGTATATATATCTATAACAACTATTCTAAAATGTGAGGGGTTGAGAATATTTTCAAACATTTTATTCAAAATAAAAATTAATGAATTAATATGTATTAGTTAAAGTACAACTCTAAGGAGTATGACAAAATGATATAGAGTAAAAGAAAAGGGGTTGGAAATATTTCAATACTTTTAAAAAATAATAATAATTAATTAATATGCATTACTTTAAGTGTAAATCTAATGAATATTTCAAAAGATATAGAGTAAATATATACGACAAGGGGTTATAAATATTTTCATATATATATTTTTAAAAATTTAATTAATTAATATACATTAATTGAAATGTAACTCTAATGTATATTTCATAAGATATAGAATAAAGATATAAGACAAATATATTTCGGTAAGAAAGAATAATATAACCTAAAATACAGAAATCTGTATATTTATTTATCTATCTATCTATATATTATTAATAAAAACATAAGAACTGTCTAATATTTCGATTCATTATCACATTTTACAATATAAAAAATTATAATAAGTAAAGTTTGACATTATTTAAAGTGTAAAAATTAATAAATAATACACCATTTGTCATATTTTTATAAAAATATAAAAAATTACAATAAGTAAAGTTTGTTATTATTTTATAGTGTAATGTCTTAAATTAATTTTACACAAAGAATAATAAATTATAAACCATTTGTAATATTTTTATACATTTATCACCTCTTACAACACAACAAAAATTATAATTAAAATGTATTATTACTTGTTTAAATTGTAGGAGTTGTATATTATTTATTTACAAATTAAATTAAATTATATGAACTCACAAATATTTTATACATGTATCACCTTCTAAAATACAAAAAAAAAATTATAAATAAAGTGTATTATTATTATTTAATGTAAAAGGTCACAATATTAGTTTTAGGGAAAAATTTAAAAATGAAAACTTTTGGGGCCTATATTACAAAAATGACAATTTTAAAAAAATAATTTAAAGAAATGTGGTAATATTTCAAAAATCATTGTATCCAAAGTACTTGAATTTTTTTTCAAATTGAGCTTAAGACACAAGGGTTGTTTGGTCCATTAATTTAGCCAACATGTCTTTTACACTAAAGTAAGGGCACAAGAGTCATTTCATGGGGTCTTCACCCCTTCAGGGGGGTGTCAATGCAAGAAAAATAAAATCTCAGGGGGCAAGTGCAATTGACCGAAACCTCAGGGGATCTGAGTGCAAATTATTCTAATTTAACTAACAGTGTTATAACGGAATGAAGTGAATTGTAAAAGTTGTGATAGTTTAGGAAGTTTTGTGTAAAAAGTATAGTTCAGGGGGTTAGTTGAGAGAGAGAAAATAGTCCAGAGGGGTTTAATGCACTTTACCCATTTATGTATATACGTATATGTACATGTATTTGTATAGGTCACGGGCGAAAGAGGTAGTCAGAGCTGAGAAGACCACTTTTGGGTTGGCACATCTTAAAAAATTAGAACGTTGGGAAGAATGGACAAAGCACTATTGCATAGAAAAGGGAAAGCGGATACAACCCATCAGCCCACCATCATTTTCCATTGTGCCCCCACCATATGACCTCCTCCCTTCAACTTCGACTTAATCCATATTAGTTTAATTTATCATTAATAACTTTTGTAATCAAAGGTTGTATTAATCAGTAACATGAAGGGAGGAATTAGTGAATATGTGTGTGAATACTTAAAACTAAAAAAAAAAAAACATATATATATTTCTCTTTTCTCTATATAAAAAACCATACACTTTTTTTCCTCTTGTCACAACATGTAATATTTCCATTACCTCGCATTGCACTTGCAAGATGATCAAATCTAAATAATTTCTTTTTAGTTTCTTATTGTAAGGACTCATCAAACACATTTTTTTTTTTTTTTTTTTTTTACGGATATTCAAACGGTCGCTTTGGGTGGAACTCTCTTTATAGCTAAAGATTCACACACTTCTTGTTAGAGACTTCATACGATATAGTAAAGTAAAGACTGAGAACCACTAATATCAATTGATAATTGACAATAGTCTTTATGCTCAAAAAATAAAAATTAATAAGTACGATTAAAATATTATCACTATATACTTCAATTATTTGTCATCAAATATTTGGTTGAAGTTTACAACACCTAATAATACTCTTATTTTTCTCATAAAATTATAATTGTTTTATTCCTTGATTTGGAATGTACTTCAATTGCTTATAGCATCCTCGCATGAGAAGAGAGATAGAATGTTCTCGGGTCTCTCTCCTATAGAATTAAATACATCAATTTAGCTCTTAATTGTTATTTGTGAACAGATAAAGAAAAATAATAAACCAAAGTAGAGTTATCACACTTTTTAAGCTTTTGCCACCACACTTGAGTTATTTAAACAAGAAAATGATGCTTCAACAAATAAAATATTACAAAAATAAACTTTAATGAAAAGGACACAAAAACACTCAACAGTCAAATTTGGAATAAAACCAAAATAAAACGTTCCAATTTCTCAATATTTTTGTCAATAAACAAAACGTTCATATTCACAGTTCCCAAGAAAATTCACTCCCTCTCTCTCTCTCAGTGTGTACAAGAGGGTTCCTTTCTCTAAGAAAAAAAAGCCCACATTGTTAGGTTTGATGGGGTTTTGGAGATCCTCTGTATAACTATGTATAGTAGCTATTGAAGCAAGGTCTCCATTTTTGTGGGTTTTGTTTTGTGTTGCTCTGCTTTATTTTGTTCCTCTGGGCATTAGACAAACCAGAGGCTTGTGCTTGGACATGGGTGGTGGTTGTTTTCATTGAAGACTTCATTTTTTCATCATTCCTCCTCCTTTTGGGGTCTCTCAGTGTTTGTTTCCTGGGAATTTTTTTTTGGGTCTGGATTGATTTGTAGTGTTGACAAATGGGGAGCCTTTATGGGCTGCAATTAATGATGGTGCTTTGTTTGGGGATGTTCATTGGGTGCAGCTGGTGTCAGGACAATGCAGATGCAATTACTGCTGTGTATATTGTCACTATGAAGCAAGTACCTGTAGCTTCCCATTACTATGATGAATTTATAGTGGAAGATCATGGTTCTTCAGGGGGAGTAAATAGGATGGACACATCAAGGTACCATCTTTATGTTTAATTTGTAACTTCAATTTTTTTTTTTTTTTGTTGAATTTATTGTGGGCTATGATGTTGAGTACTCATCAGCTTAAATTGATTGTTTTTTGTTGCTATGTGCTTGAAATTAGTGTGCTTTTCTATTGTTCTTAAGTTGCATTTGCAATTTGTTGTTTCATTCAGATAGGGTATGTGAAAATAGGGTATTTGTATTGAGTTTGAGAGGGGTTTGTTGGAGTTTCTCAATCATGTTACCTTTTTAAAGTTAAAAGTTCTAATTTTTGGATAGTTAGGTCACCATGTCATTTTCTTGATTGTTCTCCTTGTTTTGTACTGGTCAAGTTATTGTCTGTTAAGGCATTTTTAACAATTTTTATAATTGTTTTGTTTGTGTTCTTTTTTTTTTTTCATTCTTTTTCTTATTTGTCTTTTACTATAGTATCTGAAGATCATTACCAATAGTAATAATATGAACAATCAACTGATCTGATTCTGATTCTAAGTACTTGTATAATTGCTTCTCTGTTTACCCAACACTGATGATTATGTTTGGTATTAGAGTTTATGCTTTCCCTATATTCTTTTTTCCTCTATTCTCTTTCTCTTTTAGTTTCGAAAATCCGTTTTTGTTGATCTCCAAAATTGTGGAATCTCACGGTGTGATCATGCTTTCTGTTTTGTTTCCCAATTTAGGAATATTTCAAGGAAAGATAAGCAGTATGGTTCTTATGTTTCCCGAGTTCATGATTCATTGTTGAGGAGGGTTTTGAGAGGGGAGAGATACCTAAAGATATATAGCTACCACTATTTGATCAATGGATTTTCCGTGCTCGTTACGGCCCTGCAGGTATAGTCTTGTGTTGTTGAAATGTTCATCATTATCATTTTAGAAATAGCAATAGTAGTTTCTTACCTAGCTATGAGTGTGTGTGTGTGTGTAAATTCAGTAGTGTATACAGATGTTGATTCTATAATCCTCCCATATTCAAGGAAACTTCCTCATGTTGTCATTGATGCTTCTTCCTTTATAAGTAGTTATTGATCTTGTAAAGTTGATGATATTTCAAGGCTGAGAAGTTATCAAGGAGGAGAGAAGTGGCAAATGTGGTTTTGGATTTCTCAGTTAGAACTGCAACTACGCATACACCACAGTTTCTGGGACTACCTAAAGGGGCTTGGGCGCAAGAAGGTGGATATGAGTCTGCTGGAGAAGGAGTTGTGATTGGGTTTATTGACACCGGAATCGATCCAACTCACCCTAGCTTCTCTGATGAAATATCTGGAAATTCATTTCCAGTTCCGGAGCACTTTTCTGGCATTTGTGAAGTCACTCGCGAATTCCCATCTGGGTCCTGCAACAGAAAACTTATCGGCGCTCGCCATTTTGCAGCATCTGCTATAACCAGAGGAATTTTCAATGCATCTCAGGACTATGCTTCACCATTTGATGTTGATGGTCATGGGACGTGAGTAACCCTTATATTTGGTCAAGTTTTTTTTCCAGATAAATAGTTGTACTGATTGTAGCTTTTGGCGCGAGTCTCTTTTCTTTGTGCTGATGGTTTAGAATTCGGGTTTGCAGGCACACTGCTTCCATTGCAGCAGGGAACCATGGAATTCCAGTGGTAGTCACTGGGCATCACTTTGGGAATGCTAGTGGAATGGCTCCTCGTTCACAGTAATTGATCTTAAACTAATTCTGTTTTTTTTGTTTTTCTGTAACATCCCTTCACTTTGCTAAAATGCTCCACTTGTCTGTGTCTTGTTAGCTATACTTCCATGGAGTAGAGCTTGGCACCACTAACATCTTTCCTTGGACCATAGTTACTTCCATGGAGTAGAGCTTGGCACCACTAACATCTTTCCTTGGACCATAGTTACTTCCATGGAGTAGAGCTTGGCACCACTAACATCTTTCCTTGGACCATAGTTACTTCGCATTACAATAGACTAGGCGTTCCTTTCGATGCAACATAACTCATTTATGATGCTGCATTTGCCATATAATATTTGGACATACAGAAGGAATTAAGACTGGCGGGGTTGGTTAGGACTTGGTAGGAGTGAAATATTGATCTTGCCAAACTTTGTGATTCATGGCTCAATATGAGAAACTCTGGGCTACTCTTTGGAACTGAAAATATTTGGGTGAATGATACTGTTCTTTCGCTTATTTAGATTAGTGTTACTGAGGTTTGGGAGATTACTTTGATGGCATACCACCACCTCCACAGTCCACCTCTCCATCGCCTTCACAGTACCCTCAACTTCCATTAACCGTGGAAATATGTTGTCATCTTCACAGCCCCCTTCTTCACAGACATCCATAACCACCTATGAAGCACGGACACGACATGACACGGACACTGCAACACAGTAAATTCTTAAAAAATAGGACACGACAAAAAAATAGGCGTGTGTGCCTTGGATACGTCTATAAAAAACATATATTATATATATACATATTATATTGCATATATACTTCATTTATCACTTGAACAATGAGAACCAAATAAATTTACAAACAAAAATAAACAAATAGGTTAAGGGAAATGTAAATTCTTCATTCCACTGTCATCCAAAGAATCAAATGCATTTCTCTTAACATCCCACATCTTAGTCGATCTCTCCCTCGTTATATTGTGAAAAATTTCTTCATAGAAGACGAAGATTGAAATGTACAAATACCAAATCTTCGGCTCTTTGTGGTGTTATCTTGTTTCTCTTCAAATAGTGGATAAATGAATAGGTGCTCCAATCCTCTCACTAGATGAGGAGGAACAAGTATGTCCAAGTATATTCAAAGCCAAAGATTGGATTAGGGGTGGTGTAGTTGCATAAGTGACCCACCAAATTTACCGGCTCCAAAAGTCCTCTATCTTTCATGAAATCAACTGATCCACTGCATGTCCAATGAAAAAAAAAAATTCAGGACACGTTTTTGGCGTGTCCGAGTGTCTGTGCTTCATAGATAACCACCATTATACGACCAACTTCAAATTCTGGGCTACTGGGGGAGTGGGTGGGGGATGGTTGCAAACAACTAAAGAGAAAAGGTAGTGTTGGTGAATATTATTAATCTCAGGGACATGTCATTTCAATTTACAATATTTTTCTCTAAATATCATATATTTGAAATGTCATCAAATGGCATCCGTTTTTCTTTCTATTCTATTTTCTTTCATTCTTTTGCTCAAGTACAGCATCTCGCTTTTCAGTAATTGTCAAATCTTAGATGTGGCATTTCATTTTCTAATCTTCTTCAAGTATCAGAACACAACTTGAATATGATATAACATATATTTTCTGTCTTCAACAAGCCTCTTTCGTTGACACCTAACAGTTCTTAAATAGTGTTATGCTTCCTTTGAATTTTTTTGTAGAACAACAATATTGCGGTTTGACACCCGAACCAAAAATGTCTACTGGGATATATCATGTAAGTTATATGGGATCGGACTTGGATAAATTTTCTTTTCCCTCAGCATTCGTCTGTGTTCCCAGTTTACATACCTCTTTGTGTGTATGATGCAGCAGAAGTTATATGAGATAGGAGTTTTTGAGAGATTAGAGAGGAGAGACGTTGAGGGGAAAGAGAGAAAGCTGAGAAAGAAAAACGTAGAAATGCAATGTCACAATATAAATAAAAATTACTCAATTCTGTTTACATAAGCCTGTATATATTTTCAGGCACCACAAAGAATCCTTAAAAGAAATAGTTCTGAACTAAGTTCAATTTCAATAGAAAACCCTCCAAAATAAAAATACATATAAAAGTTCAAAATTTTCTTTGTGTCTGCGCATCACGTAAGATTGTGTAACATGAGGTGAGTGACATCCAATATAATCTGCATCATTAACCAGATCCGGATGTTTTACAGCATTGCTGTTTACAAGGCGCTGTATAAGAGCTTTGGAGGCTTTGCTGCAGATGTGGTTGCTGCAATAGACCAGGTATGTTGCATGTGGTTTTGATCTATTTTTTCAGGAAGAATTACCTTCTTAAAAAATAATTTACATTTGAGCAGGTTGAGAACCTTGCCACTATACAACTCCTGCCAAGTAGATTTTGTATGTCCAGTCTTGCTTTTCTGTTGACCTTCGTATTTTTTTTAAATTTTGGCAATAAACTTGTTAACTTATTTAGTGAGATGAGTAGGAATGAGGTTAAAGTTTTAAAATAGTTGAGATGATTCAATATAATATGCTTTGGATTAAAAATGGAAAGATGATGGAAGGATTTATCAGTGAAAGAACTTGCATTAGGTGCATGTTTTTATATCTACAGCGCCTATACGTCTTTATTTCCTTATCTGTATTACGTGTTTCTTACACATACAACACAGTGCAACTGAATTGTCTGAATACTGTACGAAGTACTTGTTCATACCTTTTCTGATTTCAAGTCATACTCAATTGCGGCTTCTGTCACCTCGTTTTATACGTTTCTACTCTTATAATAAAGAAGCACTGTTGCTTCTCTAAGGTCAGATTTTAAGATCTATAATTGGTGGAAGTTAAAGATAATAAAAAACATTCTTTGAGCTGCATAATTCTATCAACTGAATTTTTTTTGGATATGTTTAATGCTACTGTGATGAAACACTTCTGTGCATGGTATTTACATGTGCTATAAAATTAAATGAACTGAAAATTCTGGACAATCAACTGTATTCTGTTTCTATCATACCTTTGTTCTTCCATTTTACCAATATATGTTTGGTTGATTGCCGGAACCTTCACTAAACATTGTCAAGATTGATTCAGTTCATAATCCTTGAAGTCCAATTTTGTTTATTTCATTTTTAAATAGCCTTACAGTTGTGATATAACATAATGTATTCCCTTACTCAGGTGACACGCACAACCACTCTCTAATCCTTATTTATAAATATTTTCTGTGGTTACTACCAGCCTATGTTGTGATCTGCAGTCTTATTTGTAGCTGCTATTCATTTAATGCACTGTGTTTCACTTTTCCATTATTGATCCACAGGCGGCTCAGGATGGAGTGGACGTTATAAGCTTATCAATCACTCCCAACAGGCGCCCTCCTGGAATTGCCACTTTTTTTAATCCCATTGATATGGCGTTGCTGTCAGCTGTTAAGGCTGGTATATTTGTTGTACAAGCAGCGGGTAATACTGGACCATCACCCAAGAGTGTTGCTTCATTCAGTCCGTGGATCTTCACTGTTGGTGCTGCCACTCATGACAGGACCTATAGTAATTCTATAGTTCTTGGCAACAATGTCACTATTTCTGGTGTCGGACTTGCACGTAAGTTGAACTTCCAGATTTTCTTGGTTTCTTCATCTTTATTGTTATTATTTTTTTGATGTTATTTTCTTTTAGAAACAATTTGGAAAACTCTGTCAACTGTGTAATTTGTCCCTTAAGTATTCAGTCTGCAATAATTAGAAAAGCTGTTTTCTTGTAAAATTTGGACATGCATATATCAATTTGGGATATATTGGAATGCTGATTTTGGAAGTATATACCCAACGTTTAATAAATCTGTCAGATGCTTTAATGAAGTCAAAACAATCCGAAAATTCATACTTTCTAACCCCTGCGAAAACACAGGTTATTACAGTGCATGGCCAGCAATATATAATGCCATTATTGATGCTTATCTTAGGATGTCTACTTTGTTCAAATTACCGCTTATGTAATACAGTTATTATATATTGAACATGTCCTTCGCAAACTTACTACACATTTTAAATATTTATTTTTTCGTATGCAAGTAGGTACACTGTCTCTCCTTTGCAGTACTCTGGTATTCTAGTGCTTAGCCATAAACTTTTGGGCTGATCAATAAATTTTAAATGTACGTAGATTTTGTATGTAGATAGACAGATGCTTTGAGACACTCTCCCCTTGTTATCTATAATTTCGTATCCTATTGCTCAACCTTAATTTAGTAGAATGATACTTCAGACTCTCCTTCCCCATGCACTAGTCTAATCATAAGAGTATATAAATTCTATTGGTCAAATTTGGCTCGATCAATAGTTCCAATGAGTCTAGGCTCCTCTTTGTCTCAGTCTCATTTGGCATCCAGTGTTACTATATTTATTCTTCAAAGCCCATTACTTAGTATGAGAAAGGACAGTTTGAGATGCCTGCATAATTTGTTTTACAATGTTAACCGCAATTACACCTTGTGATATCTCACATCACGAAATAAAGTAAAGTAATTGTTTTTTCCTTAGAGACATGTTGATGTAGAAACGCTGATGCATCAACATCAATATGCAATATGACTATCCAATCCTCCAGCTACATCCACCGGTGAGCTTCTAGGACTAGAAAATCATAAAAGAAGAAGAATATCAATAATAAATCAATATTATTGTATTTTTGTGTGTGTTGTAACAATACATAAAGGGCCTATATATATAGGCCGAGTATACAAACATGTTTAATAAGAAACCGATGTGGGACACATACTATCTATTTTACTAACACATAATTAGAGCACCTAGAATCTTCCAACAGTAATCGTGTGCTTCAACACTAGGTTGCCAATACTTGTGTCTTATATTGGCAAATAAATTGGATGATGAACCTTTTGATGAATGACAGTCATGATTTATATACATTACCATTAATTTGTGCCTCTCATCATATAAATACAGACATATAGTTTGAGGTAATGTTTAAGTTGTTTCTTTTTTCAGCTGGTACAAATGAAGATACAATGTACACGCTGATTTCAGCACTTCATGCTTTGAATGACACTACTGCCGTGAAGGATATGTATGTCGGTGAATGCCAAGATCCCAGTAATCTAAATCATGATCTTGTCCAGGGGAACCTCTTAATCTGTAGCTATTCAATCCGTTTCGTGCTTGGGCTCTCCACCATCAAACAGGCCATGGAAACAGCAAAAAACCTCAGTGCAGCTGGTGTTGTGTTCTATATGGATCCTTTTGTCATTGGATTTCAGCTCAACCCAACTCCAATGAGATCTCCTGGCATTATAATTCCATCTCCAGATGATTCTAAGGTCAGTTACACTGCGTGTATGCGCAATTGCTTGCGCTTGTCATGCATGTATATTTTTTTTTTGTGTGAAAACTTTTATAGTAATTCAAGTGGAGGTGTTCAAATACTATTCCTTTCCTGATATCTTCCTGCGTGTGTTATCGGGCACTTACTAATCTGTTTATACTCTAAATGACAGATCTTCCTTCGATATTACAATTCTTCCTTAGAGAGAGATGGACTTACAAAGAAAATTGTTAAATTTGGGGCAGTGGCAAGCATTTCAGGTGGACTAAAAGCAAACTACAGCCATTCTGCTCCGAGAATCATGTATTACTCTGCTAGAGGACCTGATCCGGAAGACAGTTTTCTTGATGATGCCGAAATATTGAAACCGAACCTGGTTGCTCCCGGTAATTCTATATGGGCTGCTTGGAGTTACCTCGCCACCGATTCACTTGAATTCCAAGGTACACGTGAAAAACCCAAGACACCATTTCCATTTATGGCATATAAAGGTGCTTTTCTTGAATTTATTTTTTATTATGTACCATTAAATTTAATAGACTTTTTAGGTGAAAGCTTTGCAATGATGTCTGGCACAAGCATGGCTGCTCCGCATGTTGCTGGACTTGCAGCCCTAGTTAAGCAGAAGTTTCCCTCACTTAGTCCTGCAGCTATTGGATCTGCACTTTCCACTACGGCATCTCTGTATGACAAGAATGGTGGGGCCATAATGGCTCAGCGTGCTTATACGAACCCCGATTTGAATGTATCTCCTGCAACACCTTTTGACATGGGAAGTGGTTTTGTGAATGCAACTGCAGCACTAGATCCGGGTCTTATTTTCGACTCGAGTAAGTATTTTTGCTTTCATGACAAATGTCCTTTAGTAAGTAAGTTCAGGAAAAATGCCAACCTCAAAGCTCTCATAGGTGGGAAATTCACTTAGAAGACATGCAACTACAATCTGAGCATACTTCAATATCATCTCAATTATGCCTTTTGCACTTTTGGGTTATGAGATCTCTGAGTTCAACTCACATTCATTTGACACGAACCACTTGATTTAAGACAACAAATGATCCTAAGTAGAACTTTGAAGTAAAAGTGACACAATTTTAAAGGAGATTGGTTGTTCTAACTTTGCCTACATGAATTTTTTTTACAATGCTGTAAAAGAAGTTTTCCAATATAGTAAAGCATGTATAACAAGGAATATGTCTTTCAAGAGCGCCACAATTTTGAATAATGAAGCCTCTCTCGATGTTGTTTTTGTACATAAGAATTGCAAAAGCTGCCAAAACATGAAGAAAGAAAAAAAAACAGATTATATGCTCGATAAGGGTAGGGCTGTATTGCATACTTGTTCCCTTTGTCCTGTTTGACTGTTTGTGTTTGTATTGTATTTTAGTGTCATCAGTTCTATTGTCCATGAACTAAATGCTATTCATTCTATATTTGATGTATTTAACTTTGTAGGTTTCGATGACTATATGTCATTTCTCTGTGGCATAAATGGGTCTGCACCTGTGGTTCTAAATTACACTGGTCAGAGCTGTGGGATTTCTACCCTGAATGGCACAGACCTGAACTTGCCTTCAATCACAATAGCCAAACTGAACCAGTTTAGAATGGTCCAAAGAACAGTAACCAACATCGCCGCCAACGAAACATACAGTGTGGGTTGGAGTGCTCCTTATGGTGTTTCTCTGAAGGTGACTCCATTGCACTTTTCTGTTGCAAGTGGGGAGAGACAGGTTTTGAGTGTATTCTTCAATGCCACATTGAACAGCTCTGCAGCAAGCTTCGGAAGAATCGGACTCTTTGGACATCTAGGTCACACAATTAACATTCCTTTATCAGTCATAGTTAAGATCTCAGATAACACCACTCATAGCTGAGGATTAAGTGCTGATAGTTCTTTCTTTTTACACTATATTTTGAGTTCAATCATGTATTATTGTTGGGAGGATGTCCGATTTTTTTATTTTTTGCTCCTGTAAATGCCAAAGCATCTCTTTGTATGTAGATAGAGTGATTGATTAATGATAAATAATTGTTATATGTTGTTCTCTCTCTGTTCCTCATGCTCAATATTATTGAGAGATTAGCCTGTTGCAGGTATTTATACAAGGCTCAAACTAGACTATTTTAGTGTGGCTTGGACGAGGTTTGTCATTCTCAAGCTTCGGTTATGTTGGTCTCAAGAAATTCGGCTCACAAGTGATTCTGGCTATTTGCAAGCTTCTCATGCTTGAATGTATCTCATGAACTAAGAATCATAAATGGTGCACATGTAATGACAAAATGGGCTGCAGGTATTTCCAATTAACTCGGACCAAAAGTTATGTGCATGTCGATTATTGCATAACTCATCAAGTTCAATTCATTTCATTTCTGCTGCATGCTGATATTAGTTATGTTCTTCCTTCATGTTACTAATTCTTGAGATTATTTGAATGCCGTTACCAAGATATCATCCATAACACAAACCATTTGTCTTATATTAGTTATGTATTATATGCTTATTCTTAATTCTGCTACTACTTGCCTTTTCTTCTTATAATATTTTTGTATTTAATCTATTGATAGATGGTCTGCTATGATAGCTAAATGAGAGATCTTGGAATGATTAGGCTACTTGGCCAATCTTTTCACACCACTCTTGGTGAGCTTGCCTTTTCTGCTTCTATTTATTGTGTTTTCTACTCAGAAATTGAAGGTAGTTCATTAATGTTTGAAGTAACATCTCTGATTCAGTCATTAAGATTATTGGAGAAGCCTTTAGATGGATGCTGAATTGTTGTAGAAACATTCTATATACTTATTTCTATAGGCAAAATCAAAGGGCCAGATAATCCACGAAGCTGTTTTTGCGTTTCTCCTGGGTGGTCAACTATTGGATCCCGCCATCATTTTCAGAAGGACAACATTAACCCCAGAAGGACAACATTAACCCCCTGTTGAAGGAAATAAATATTTAAGTTACACCCTCTTTAACAATTTAAATTTTTAGAGTAGTTGGTAGTTTGCATATTGTTTCACGTGTTGGACCAAAAAGAGGCACACGTAAAGGCATGTTAAAGGAATAATGTCATATATATAATAATGAAAAAAAAATGTCATATATATATATATATATAGATAAGGCAGAAATAAGTATCAAAGAAAATATTAATATTGCAATCACAATTTCCTTGTTTAATTTATTAATGAGGAAAAGCCACTACTGCCCACAAGCTGAACATGCTTCCTCACACACGGATAGAGAACCCACAGTGTACATCAATATATGCACTCAAGCATGCCTACAACTGAAAGCCCTCATCTTGAACTTCATGGATACCTCTCTCCCACACCCGGAACCTCTAGTCGAGGCCGGGAAGGAAAAGCAGGCATGGTTGGTAGGTTCGGAATCAACGGAAACTTGGGAATGGTAACTGGGAAGCTAGGAAATAGTGATATAGGTGTAAGGCTTTCCCTCCAAGGGTCCTTGGACATTATGGGCTGTGTATATATCGGCAATGAAGGTTGCATGGGGAAAGAGGATGTTGGCTCTTTCTGTGTTGGCGCCGAAAAAATAGGCTGAAGAAATGAAGGTAATTCCATGGCGAAACGCAGAGATGGCTTCTTTAGGTCAAGCAAGCGGCGACATGTCGCTGCACACGAGCTGGAGCTGCATAGAAATATGGTGACGAGGATGAGCAAGTGAAGGAGGGTGTGTTTTGTTGAGGCCATGAGGTTGAGGAGGAGTGCATGTAGCGAAGATCAGAAGATTGCTCAAGTTTTATATATAGGTGGTGTGTCTGTAAACACACTGAGTGTGTGAGGTTGTGTTAGTTCATGCGTGGTGCTGGGTGTTCATGGTATTCATGCAGGTTCTCCTCTTGACCTATAACAGTTGACTAGAATTTTGTGTGGTTAGATGCATGGTTGTTATGAGTCAAAGAGGGAACAAAATGAATGCTTGATATATATATATATATATGTAATTTGGATCAATTACTTTTGACTTTGATTTGACTTTTGGTGGATTGGATTCAATTAAAATTAGTGCTTGGATGGATTGGATTCAATTAAATTAAATTGAACATAACTAGCCTCAAATAGTTATGTGTTCTTAATAAACCTCAAACGTTTTAGTTTTACTTGTGTGAGATTTGTCCAAATTTCAAGAGAGTTAAGTTGAATTTACCCTTTAGTATATGTATATAATTAATCTTTTTATTTTGTATGTTGGGAAATTTCATTTAATTTGTAGGGTGCAAATTATGAGTTTGTTGCATGTTTTGAAGTCAAATGCTCTGGTGATGGTGGTATAATCCTCTACATTAGTTTTGAGAGATCAAGGATAAGAGTGGTAAATCGGTAATGGTGGGGTTGATGCTCAATCTACATCTTTTCAAGCTAGGATTTTCGACAAAATTCAAGAAAAGTACAGAATTTCTGTCCAAAACCTACTAAGTATTGTCCTGCCTCTCACAAAATTTGTTCTCCCCAATGATGAAAAATATAATTTATACACAGTGACTAAAATTATTTAAAAAATTTAACATTGCTTCATATTTTTTTTATGGGTCCGTTTGACAATCCGGTTTTGGTCTTGGTTTTGGTCTTGGTCTTGGTCTTTGATTTCAAGACCAAGACCATGTTTGGTTGCCCGGTTTTGGACTTGGTTTTGGACACCCTAAAACCAACCACTAAAACCTGGTTTTGGCCCACCATTTTTGACTTTTTTTTTTCTCTCTCTCTCTATATATATATATATATATGGCCGAAAATATGAATTATTTTGAATTTTTTTTTATATTTTTCGGAAAAAAATTAATTTCCGGGAAAAAATTAATCATGTGTCTAAATTGGATCATATCATCGTAAATGATGTACTTGGTCCTTATGAGTCAGGATCCAAGTATTTTTTATTTTTATAACCGTGATGTTCAGACCAATTTACGCGTACCTTGATTAATTCACGGGACCTATGCAAGACTACCCTCCACACGAATCGAGTAAGGCTCAGACTATGTCCATGGTCATGGCCCTAACAAATTATTTGCATATAACAGGAATCGAACATGAAACCTTATGCTAGAATTTTTTTTGGGTAAATCAAATTTATTAAAACCCCAAAAGAGCTACAAATAGTAAGGCCAAAGAAGGCCACAAAAATAAAAAACAATTCTCTGTACAAGAGAGCAATTGCTAAAGCAGAAAGAAAAAACTTAATCCAAGCACATACCACTTGGATCAAGCAGAAACTAACCAAAGCTCAAACTCAAACAAAGGAAAAAGAAACAACATCAAATAGAATCATTGAGAACAAAACTTGGAAGTCTCCAAGAGGCAGCAAAGTCTCTCCCACTAGAGTCATTTTTGAACTTCATGGAGATCATCTTGAACCTAATGCAGCTTTACACCTTGTTCCATAAAAGCTGAGGGGATAGGAATCTTTTAGCAAAGATTCTTTGGTTCCTTTCGCCCCAAAGAAAATAAATTGCACCAGTAAAGCATAGCCTGAAGCTTAGAGCCATAAGGGAGGAGGTTTTTTCTGCCCAATGATTGGCAGCCCAGGTGATAATGCTAACAAGGGAAGGATCCCCAAGATAGACACCACATTTATCTTGGCAGAGTTGCCATAGCTTAGATGAGTAACTACACTCAAAGAAAAGGTGAATGTGACCTTCATGATGATTGCCACATAGCACACAACTAAGGTTAGTGCCATTAGGAATCCCAGGTTTGTCTTTGGTGGCAAGCCTATTATTCACAGCTAACCAGGCTATAAAGGAATGCCTGAGAATGTTATTTGGGAACCACAATGAGTGAGCCCAGGGACAAAGAGTAAAGTGGGGGAGAAGGGCATGAAAGGTTTGCTTGAAGTTGAAGGTCCCAGAAAGGGATAATGTCCAGGGGGGAAAGTTGTCAAAGCAGCCCCTAGGAGATCTGCTCTTGAGAATAGTAGGGATTCTCCATTGTTGCCTTCTAATGATGCTGGCAACAGGTCTGTTATCTCTCCAAGTGATCAAGCTTGAGTTGGTTCTGTCAACATGGTTGTCAAGAGGCCCATAAGGGAGCCTAAAGTCATGCCATAGAGATGTAGGCCCTGTTTGGTAGGTGGTTATGGTTTCACCTACTCTGGTCTGGTCTTGATTTTCAGGAATCAAATCATGTTTGTTTGGACTAGTCTTAAAATTTGAAACCAGATCAAATAAGACCAAATTGAATCATAGATGGTGTTTTTGGAACCAGTTTTTTTGGTGGTTCCACATGGTATGGTCTGGTCTTGGTAACTAAAATAAGATTTTTGAGACCAACGATTAAGACCACCAAAAATCAAAATTAAAAAAAATAAAAATAATATACAAAATAAATTAAATAATCCATAAAAATAATAATAATAAATAATAAATTAAATACAATATTTAAAATAAAATAAAAATAATGAATAATAAACAAAATAAATTAAATAATACCTAATAATAATAATAATAAATAAATTAATAAATAATAAATTAATAAAATATATTTCGAAATAATTAAAAATGAATAAATAATAATAATAAATTAATAAATTAAATAAAACATATTTAAAAATAAAATAAAATAATCAATAATAAAAAAATGAATTAAATAATACATAATAATAATAAAAATGAATATAATAATAATGAATAAATAATAAATTAATAAAATATATTTATAAATAATTAAAAATGAATAAATAATAATAATAAATTAATAATATAAATAAGAAATTAAATAAAACATATTTAAAAATAAAATAAAAATAATGAATAATAAACAAAATGAATGAAATAATACATAATAATAATAAAAATGAATAAATGAATAAATATGATAATAAATATATGAATAAATAATAAGTTAATAAAATATATTTATAAATAATTTAAAATGAATAAATAATAATAAAAAGTTAATAATATAATAATATAAATAAATAATGAAATGAATTAAATAATGAAATAATAGTAAATATAATGAATTAAATAATTAAATAATAATAAATAATAAATAAATGAATAAATAATAAATGAATAGAATATATTTATAAATTAATATATAAATGAATAAATAATAATATAAATAATAAATTAATAAAATATATTTATAAATGAAAAAATAATGATATAAATAATAAATTAATAAAATATATTTATAAATGAAAAAATAATAAATAATAATTAAGATAAAGTAAATAATACATAAAAATAATAAATGAATATTATAATAAATAATAATAATAAATAATTTTATTTTTTTAAAGTGAAAAGATCAGACCAGATCGCTTTACCAAATATGGTCTGGTTCAATGTTTGTGAGACCGTGACCATCAGACCAGATCGTTTACCAAGCAGACTTTAAGTTCAGAATCTAGACAAGTCAAACCAAATTAGACCGGATCAAACCACACCAAACCAGACCGAACTAGATAAGACCGCTTACCAAACATGGCCGTAGTCTTGCCATTACCAATGTGGTGCTTTATAAAGTTCCGGGCAATGTTTATGAATTTGAGAATACTTTTGAAATTCCAAGAACTGAGGGGTGAGGCTTTAACAACCCAAAGACATTTGTTTCTTAGGATATAAGTATGCACCCAGTCCACCCAGACAAAATTCCCAGAGTTGTTGACAATATTCCAAACGTGTCTAAGATTTGCGACTCTATTGAGACCTATTGACAATATTCCAAACGTGCCTAAGATTTGCGACTCTATTGAGACTTATCAGGTTGGGAATTCCCAGAAATCTAAGTATTGTCCTTAATTAATTATTATTTATATTGATTATAGAACATTTTTGAGATTGTTTCCACTTTTTGCTACATGGGATATTAATTACCAAAAATAATTATGCGGATAATAACGACCTTGTTATTTTTTTTTATATATTTTTTATTTTTTCCAATGTTCTAAAATGCGTAACTCCCACTAGGATTGGGATTGGTAAATCCGACTACGATTAGGATGGGCACCTATTTCCTAGACTATACTTAGTTACTTTAGGTCTTGAGCATGCAAAGAAATATATATATATATATATACTGAAATATTACACGAGCGCGCGCGTGGAGACCATTATTACTGAAAAATTACTTCCCCCAAATTAACAATATACACAATACTCTTGAAGACATAATCAGTGAATAGAAGTCGTTTGCAAAGTACATCAAGAAAAAAGCGCGCCCAAAGCAATGGTGATTAACAATGCAACAGATAAAAGTAACGAATCAAGGGAAGAAGAAGAAGAAGAATCACAAGTTATACCTTTGGCTCACTTTTCCCAACATATTCTTATCGAAATACTCTCAAGGTTGCTATAAGGGCCAAAAATATTAGGTCCACTTGAAGCTATAACATGTCAAGCCCAATGGCTAAAACCAAAATATTCTAAGAATAATTTTGGTTTAAAGCCAAAACCCACTATTTTAAGAAGTGGGAGGTTGAGAAAATCATGTAGATCACGTACTATAAAATTAGGGACATGATTATAGAGAGTGGAGAGATTGGTGGGCTAAAAAGCACACCATATTCGTGTATATATATGAGATCAAAATCATTAATAAAGCAATTATGAGTGTATGCAAAAAATAGCATCCACACTTTGGTACCGTCCGTGAAAACGATAAATGTTCCAATTGCTTTTATACCCATGTCATTCTGAGATGACTTATCTGCCATCTCTCTCTCTAACCAAACGTTCGTTTTTATTTCCAAATTTCAATAGTTCCCTTCATATACTGATATATACATATACATTTACATATATATATATATATTTGTATATTTACATCCCTATATGTGTTGTCAGAATATTTTAGTCTTTCTATTTATTGACCCTAAGAGGAATCAATCAAAACCTCTCCCCCTGGACACAAAACACCAAAATGGGTGTTGATTGTTGAAGAAATAGTTAGAGAAGAAGGAGGCGACCCCGTTCTGGTTCCACCTACCACTTTCTCCATGTTGAAGATGACGTCTACATATATGAGTTCAATTTTTCCAATTTGAAATTGAACTAAGGAGCAGACCATTCCAAGAGAAACTATCACGAAGGCTTTGAAATTTTCAGCCGCAAAAAGAAGCAAGATTGAAGAGCGGGCGACCTACCTCTTCGACGTGGCCACCAATGGCCGAAATATTGCCCCGACCTTGCAACTCAGCCGCGGCATGAGGAGGGGTGCGAGTTATGCAACTCAGCCACTACTTAATCGACCGTATTTATAAATATGTTTTTATCCCGTTAATTTCTTTACTATGCTCTATCTTTATCATAATAGAGCTGCTTTGAATATTAGAATAAGGATAATAATTTGCAACTGTGACAAATGCTTATATGTTATTATGTAAATAATAATAATAATAATAATAATAATAATAATTGTGACAAAAGAGTGCACGTTGAGTTGATGTTCTACTATTCCCCAATGTTACGGGTAATATGTTATAGGCTGGGGAAAGTTTAAATAAACATTTTAAACACATACTTGAAACTTAAGATAGAGACATGTTTTCGATATTATGTACATGTCTAGCATCACATGTATCACTAGTGTTTATCTTTAATTTCTATTATCATATTTCCTATGTCATTATTAGGATAAGGATGAACAAAAATTAATTGGGATGAAAAGAGTCAAGTTTGTATTTTATTATCACATTATTCGGTGGATAAAAAGATTATTTAGAGACATGAGGAGTACTAAGTGCATATTTGGAACTTGGAAACTTTCAGAATTAAATTAACACTGACTTTTTGTGAATCAAAGGAACATATTTTAAAGATGGCCATGAGCATCAACACTATTGCACCTGGTTTTCTTGTCAAGCTTTGATAAAGTCAAATCAAACATCCTCCAAAGTCAACTTGTGGTCCTAGCCTTACTGAAGAATTAAAGATTCTTTAGAATATTAAAGTAACTTATGTACCCAAAGTTACTGATGTGCATGAGGGCTGCCAGGTTTCTGTTTCAAAAGCAAGAAAAAGCAACATGGGGGCCGCAGTTGTACAATGGGCACGCCACCTTTCTCTACCACCATCAATCACTACCAATCACTGTCCTCCAACTCCCGCAAAGACCAAAAAAGAATTGGCTCATGTGTCACGCACGAATTTATCAGATAAATATTTATTACTTGTTATTTTTACAATAAAAATATCCTATCATACAATATACTAGTTAAAAGTCCAATCTCCAATTTAATTGGGCCGTTCCAAGATAAAAAGAAAAGTATAACGTATTCTACGTATATGCTTCAAATATAATTTTGCAAAATTAGAATAGTGGCAAATTACATCTAAATGTCTCTCACTAAAATCAAAGTGGCAAATCACCACTCATGCCGATTGCTAAGATAAAAAAGGACAAGTGGCACAGAAAAGCCAATCGCCAAAAAATCGAAGCAAAAGGCATGAAGAAAGGTAATTGCCAAGATTAAAACGAGAGGCACGAAGAAAGTTAGTTGCCAAGATTAAACCAAGCAAAAACTTTCTAGAGTACGCAAGAAAAAAATTATATATATTTAAATGCAAGAAATCATGAATATAGGGGGCCGAGGCCCAAAAGTGGATCTAAGAACTCTTCTGATTGGAAACTTGAAAATTTTGAATGCAGGAAAATACTCAGCATGTGTTCTAGCCCAAGTGAAACTATAAGAGAGCCTCAACAAAAGAAGAAGATCGGACAATCCACATTCGAATCCAACCCATATGTATTGAGATGGGTCGAATTCGGAGGGGCCAGTGTAAGAGCCAAAAATATTAAGCCCACTTGAAGCTATAACATGTCAAGCCCAATGGCTAAAAGCCCAACCCATAAGCGAAATATTCTAACAATAATTTTGTCTTAAAGCCAAAGCCCACTATTTTAAGAAGTGGGAGGTTGAGAAAGGCATGTAGATCACGTCCCATAAAATTAGAGACATGATTATAGAGAGTGGAGAGATTGGTGGGCCAAAAAGCACACCATATTCGTGTATATATATGAGATCAAAATTATCAATAAAGCAATTATGAATGTATGCAAAAAATTGCATCTACACCACAAAATCTCTATTGCGATTTAAGTGCGTGTGCAAGTCATGGCGCTCTTTGATCTCCAAGCGCTATTTCATCAGAACTTATTGGAAACATCAAGTCAAATAGTTGGTTCTTGCGAAGGTCAGTTTAACCGTTTAAGGTAAAAGTTAGGAAAAATTATGGTTTCATATATCTATTTAATTTGTCAACTAGGAAGAGGCATGGAAGCGAGCGTGCACAAAAAAAAAAAAAAAAAAATAATTCTGACAATGAATAACGTATTTATTTGCTTCAATATAAGTTGTATGTGCCATACTTATTTAATGTCGTGTTGTGATTGTTCTCTATTCTAGGCTAATTATAATGAAAGACAGAATTATTGGTGTTTTCACATACTTACAATTTTTATTAACAAACAATTTCATAAAAATGAATATGATCACTATTAAAAAGTAGTTGCATGTTTAATTGAATTTTATGTATATACATAGGTATGTACTTATATAAAGAGTTGGATCTAACTCTTCAAATTTTAGTTGTATGTATATATATAATTATTCCAAACCGTATATTTCTTATTGCTATCAATCTCTTGCAAGTCTCGTAATCAGTGTCTACATGCTACTGTCTAAAATCTCTTATGCCGATTAGAGAACACCAAATTTAAAATAAGAAAAAAAAAAATTAATTATCTAATTTCAAAATTTAAAATTAGAAGATAGTTATTTCACTTTTTTTTTTTTGATAATCGTGATGTCCGGGCCAACTTATGTGTATCTCGATTAATTCACGGGACTTGTCCAAAGGAACCCCCACATGAATCGAGTAAGACTCGGACTATGTCCGTGGTCGTGACCCTAACGAATTGTTTGCATCTAATAGGAATCGAACATGAGACCTCATATTTCTTGAGGCACCAAGTCCTAATGGGCCTAATGAGAAGCATTTTTCCATTTGGAGGAACCATAAAATGTCTCTATTGTCTATACATGTGCCAACATTATTAAAACCCAGTCAAAAGGAATTTGCTCAATGAAGAATGTCACAAAGAAAACAAAGCTAGCATAATTGGTAACTTTTTTCTCTCATTTTTAATGTCAAGTTCTCACAACATTAGGAATTGGCCAGTAAATTAAAGGTCCAAAATAGTTCATCTTAGGATTAAGTTTTTTGAAAATTTTACCACAAATTTGACCTTAATCCCATAGTGTCCTTTCAATCCATTGATAAGATTAAGGCTTGTTTGGAAAGCGGTCTGGTCTGGTCTGTCTGATTTGGTCTGATCGTTTATCTGAAACTCTGTTTGGTAAGTGGTTTGGTCTGGTTCCAAATTTTATTGAATGTATATATACATATATATATACACACACACACATACATATAGAGAGGTGGCGTCGGTTCTAGTGGTGGTGGAAGTGAAAGTAGAAGTGAAACCAAATTAACTAACAAAAACCAACTTTTTGTTGGTTTCAAAAAACTGGTTTTTGGGGGTTTTTGGTCTTGGTGGTTTGGTTTCATTTTTGAGAGACCAACCTTCCCAAACATGGTATGGTCTCAAAAATATGAAACTAGACCAGAAAAACTGAAACCAAACAGCGAACCAAACTGCTCCTAAGACTTAAGTTTTCATTTTGTTCGCTCCAAAAAATAATCAGCCGTAGGACCGGGCCAATTTTCTTGTTTTTCGTAGGGTGTGGGCGTGCCAGAACCGGTGATGGAGTTTAATCGGTTCAAAAGGAACGGGTTTTCGTCTCTTTTGAACATGTGGAATAGAATCAGGCGATAACTTAACTCTCGTGAAGGGTTTTGATTGCCTCAACAAAGAGGACTTTTCATAACCGAAAGAAAAATAGCAAAAGGGATAGAAAATAATTGAAAGTGAGAAACAAGGAATTTAAAGATACTGAGAATTGAAAGGAATTAAAAGGACTGTTGTAAGAAATTAAATGGACTGGAATTTAAAGGAATTGAAATAAGTAGTGCTGATAAAATAAATATTTGCATAATGAAAGATAAAAGGCTTCTAAACGCAGAGAAATAACATTGTTTTTGTGTTTGGTCGGAGACTTCTAAAAAGGTTGCTAAACGCAGAGAAAGAACATTATTTTTGTATTTGGTCGGAGACCTCTAAAATAGAGGTCTGCGTACATTATTTATAATATAAAATTCTAAAAGATAACCTAGAGATAAATAACTAAAAATAAAAGATAAAACAACCTAAATTCTAAACCTATATAAACACTAGCATCAACTCAACTATAACTCATTTTTCAATAATGTCCAATACTCCACAACTTCTGTAGTCTAGATCGGCAAGAATTTCTTTCAATCAGATGGGTTCAAAGCTGGGCCGAAACTCTTTTACAAAAAACCATCTTCTTGGCCCAAAGCTTCATACCATTTTCTGGCCCAATTTCGGCCTATTTCGCGGCCCATTTCGTGCCAAGTCACCACCTTTGCCTTGCCATGTGTGTTGGCTCATTTAGGCTGTCAACAATGCCCCCTAATTCCAATACCATTTTTCTTCAAAAATATGGTATATTAGAATTTTCCTTATCCCAAATTGATGTCAACACAACTCTTGTATCAACCTTCCTTGCCCCCCCCCCCCCCCGAGTCTATCACTTGGAAATAAAAAATTAATGAGTTGGTTCCAGTGCTTTATTCATTTAAGATCAACATTAAAGTGATCTTTATTCACCTAATCCTAAACCTAACTTACTAAAAAGTGTTTAGCATTCATCGACAGTGGATCAATGAACCCATACAAGACCCCAACACACAAAGCTTTAAACTTTTGTAGTGGGAAACAAAGACGATCGGCTGGAATTAAACAATTTTGCAAAGTCATGTTAGCCGAGCTTATTGCCAGTTCCATTCGAAGAAGGACACAATACCCATTTAGATTTTTCGTGACAAGTGCTCTTGAAAGTTTATATCTTTTTATAATTTCAATTGTATTGGTTGAAATTATAAAAAATAAAGTTCCGCCTTCCGTCAGATTTTCCTCATAGGCCGAAACCCAACTAGTTTCGGCCACTTTAAAGTTGGTTTTTGCCGCTGCAAATTTGATATCGACTGCTACAATTCCGATATCTGCCTCTGCAATTTTGACCGCTGCAACACTAATTTTGGCCACTACAATTTTGGTCAGATTTGTTTTAGTCGCTGCAGTTTTGGCTAGATTATCACTACTAGCCGAAACCTTATCAATTGGCTTAGTTTCAGCCAATCCTTTCTCGGCTGGATTGGTATCGACTGCCTTGGTTTTTTCTGCAACACTTCCAGATGCCTTGGCATAAACCAAAGTGGTTTCTGCCACCTCCTTTGTTTCTGCTAAAACTTTAATTTCAGCAACAATAGTTTCTTTTTCAACTGATGGGGGCTTGTGCAAGTTGGCCATCGGCTGCCCCCCTTGTCTTAAAGGATGTATCGACCGACTAGATGAGGGGCTTGCATATATTTTTTTCAATAAATCATTAAGCTTATAAAGCTCATGTTTCAACTCAGCATAACTCTGTTCCCTCTCAGCATAATATGCTCGTCTTTAAGCGACAATCACTCGACGTTCGTCGGCCAACAACCTCAACTGCTGTAAGGTGTCACCAAAAAATGCTTGTGGTGTTCGCAATCTTCTCTTGGCTATCTAGTGGTGTCCCACCGTGCGTGCCAAAATATGTTGGCTCCAAAAAATAATCGGCCGTAGGACCGAGCCAATTTTCTTATTTTCTGTAGGGTGCGGGCGTGCCAGAACCGGTGACGGAGTTCAACCGTTCAAAAGGAACGAGTTTTTGTCTCTTTTGAACATGTAAAATAGAATAAGGCGATTTACGAGAGAGATAACTCAACTCTCGTGAAGGGTTTTGATTGCCTCAACAAAGAGGACTTTACGTAACCGAAAGAAAAATAGCAAAAGGGATAAAAAAGAATTGAAAGTGTGTAATAAGGAATTTAAAAATACTGGGAATTGAAATGGACTGGAATTTAAAGGAATTTAAATAAGCAGAAAAAACATTATTTTTGTGTTTGGTCGGGGACATCTAAAACAGATGTCTACGTACATTATTTATAGTCTAAAATTATAAAAGATAACCTAGAGATAAATAACCAAAAATAAAAGATAAAACAACCGGTCTTTCCAGAAAAGTACTCCCATCCCATATCCGTTATTGCCTTCTTTGATACTGGTGCTACCTCAACTATCATGAATCCAGCCATCTTACCCAGATCTTACTGGCAGTATGGAGAAACCTTTACTATCACTTTGCAGAGCAAACCAATATTGATCCGGCAGTGTCCAATACTACAATTCATTTTCCAACAGTGTCTAATACTTCACAACTTTTGTAGTCTTGATTGGCAAAAATTTCCTTCAATCAGATGGGTTTCAAAGCTGGGCCGAAACTTTTTTACAAAAAACCATCTTCTTGGCCCAAAGCTTCATACCATTTTATGGCCCATTCCGCGCAATGTCACAACCTTTGCCTTATCATGTGTGTTGGCTCATTTAGTGTGTTAATACATTTAAGATTGCCATTCCACATCATGTCATGTCTAAAGAGTACAGCATAACATGGTTTCTTCAACCATTCTTGATTTTGGGGTTTACTTAAAAAAAATGTTAACGAAGACCAAGTCCTAGGTTTAGTATGCAATAATAAATAAAATGAAATTAAGACAATGTAGCATGACATAAACTAACATGACATTATGGGTCTAATATAAATGTAACAATATTATTCTCATTTCCGTTTCATGAATGGTGAAATCAGACTCTCTTGGTAGAATGCTGCCGTAACAGATGCACATTTTTCCACATTATGTATGCCAAGATTTCTATTTGTTTCCTTGTTGTGATTTATTGAACACTGAGCTTCATCATTCGTCAAAACACCCAATGACTTCAAGATAGGCGAAAATCGAAATTTCATATCAAGTTTAGTCCAAGACTGGTTCACCCCATATTCCTTCATGACCCAAAATTCATCACCAAAATGTGGCAGGAAACAAAGGCATCCTTCAAGCACCCCTAATTGGCATCCTTGAAGCTCCCAACTCGTATATTGGTACTCTTCAAACAAACTCGGGATACAAGTAGGCAAACTAATCTTCCACAATTTCTCATCCTCCCCCAAACTTAGAGCAATTATCTCTAATGCGCTTTAAGCCAATGCATGGCTCCATTCAGCTGTGTTCCATTACCCAAAACATCAAAGTCGTCGTGTTCATTGTGAAAGTTGTCGTGAATTATTCTCCAATGACCAATTCTGAGTGAAAATATATAGATTTTATTGCGATTCCTTGCCACAAGTTTGTAAACATCTGAGCAATGGTCATAGCCAAATCCGAAAACATTATAATAAAATGTTGTTATTCCCCTCGACTCCCTTGTTGAAATATTGAATACATATACTGAAGATCGTACCCGCATGCCTATCAGCCCATTGCAAGAACCAATGATTCGACATGGAGGTCGACAATTAGGCTGAGGTTTAGCATCCGGGAACAAAACACGAGTGTCTTTTAGCACAGGGTCAATACCGATTGATCTAAAACTTGCACCGTAGAGACCGTGTGGTTTGGCCGATTGCGCTATGAGTATTGGTTGTTGTTTTTGGATGTTGAATGACTGATTGAGGTGAGTCTTGATGAAGTAGGGGTCGGAGATCTAAGAGCGCCATGACTTGGACACGCACTTGAATCGCAATAGAGATATAACTGGCAGTTTTGAGAGTATCACCACAAGAAGATGTTGAGGAAGGTAAGGCAAGAGCATGGCTTTCTTTCTTATTGATTTATTTCGCGAACTTCTTCTCTTCATGATCACAATATATATATATATATATATATATATATATATATATGTGTGTGTGTGTGTGTGTGTGTTGGCGTAAGAATATAAGTATATCTTCTGCACGTAAAAACTTCTCAATAATATGTGTGCATCTAGTACTATGTAATTCTCTAAATGCTAGAACACAATTAGGGTTAGGTGACGAATAACCCTAATCCTAGATTCAAACAATAGAAATTCCTCAGTAGACTTTTTGTTTCTTTATTGGGCCGTTGGATAAGTGGGCTTTTTAGGGAACATGCCGGCCCAATAACTTGAAGCCCAGTCTGAACCAACACTCATAAAACTGGGCTATGTTAGTATGCTTATTAAGGGGCTGTTTGGTTGATGTTTTTTTTGCTTATGTTTCGTTATAGTTCACGATTTTAAAAGTAAAGCGTGTTTGGTGATGATTGTTTTGCTTTCAACAGTGTCAAAGCATTGTTTTCAAAATGGTCAAATTTGAAAGTTCCAAAATTTCTTTGTTACTAGAAATTATTTAGACCTAGTCCACCACATCATTAAACTTATTTGATCTCAACCAATTATTTTTTAACATGATATTAATAAAAAAAATTGACAAATCAGCGCATAACCACCTCACCATCACCATGCCTTCACCCCAAAAAAAACTCACGGTTACATCTTCAATTAAAACATAAAACTCTAGTTCGGAGGACGGGAAGGCGGCGAGATTGATGATGCCAGATTTAAATTTTCAGGTGACCATGAGAGAGCCAGAGAAAGGGGCGAAGGCCTAGTGGACCCAAAGACCGAAGCTGCCGTTACTGGAGTAGGCGGTGTTGAGACTAGAATATTGCATATTCTGGGCATTAGACTTTTTCATTAGATATTTCGAAGTGTACACTATTTTGTTTTACAAATCATCAACTATGGAAAAACAACTTCCACTGAATCCATTGTTAGTTTCTTTATTATATTATTTTGGTATTTTTACCCAAATGTGTGTTTAAGCATGTTACAAGGGCCTTAACAAGAATATGAGTTAATTCCAAAGATTTAGCAAAAATCCGGATTCAGAACAGTATTTAGAAGCATAGAATTACGCAATCTGGACAACGGTACAAGTCAACAAAGCATATTTTCGCAAAATAAAGAAAATAAAAAATCAGGAATTACCGATCGATCGCTGATTTGCCGATCAATCGGTGGACGATGACTCTGCCTTGAAAAACATGCTTAAATCAACTCCAATTTCTGTCTCCTTGTGCAAGCAAAGTCAGAGGACGGTTTGGACAATTCAGCTCTACTGGGTCCCTATTCCAAGCCAACTTGAAGACCAAGCAAGTACATGTCATGATTACATCACTTTTTGTCTATAAATATATGAAACCTACGTGAGAAGAAGACATCTCTTGAAGAATTAACAATTCAAAATTCTCTCCTTGAGAGAATATTCTCTCAAGACTTCTCTTTACAATTCAAGAACCCAATAATAGATTAAACCAATCATAGACATGATTTTTACATCAATGATCCAGTCTTCTCCTACCATAAACGCTTAATCGGTATCTAGGATTTCCAACGAAACCCTAGCCGAGTAATGTAGAACTTTAATTATTTTTATTGCAAAGATGGGAAGGTAAATAACACTTATGTGATGATTATGTAGTGAAAGAATGAATTTGATTAATTAAATATGATTCTTTATTGATTATCTTCTTGTCTTATTAATCTTAACCAACAATGTTTTATCACTAGAAACTCCGAAAGTTTAACAATGATTTTTACATAATGGTTTTTCGTGGTCATGATAAAGTCTTGTATTTACACAATTCATGTTATGAGAAGATGATATAGACATGCTTTTATTTTATGTTAGTAGGAGTAGTTTAGAGTAGATGCAAGCACTAATCATACTTTAATCGAAGATGAGTTGTAGCAAATCGGACCGATTGCATCTCTTTGGGGATTAGGCAACTGCTTGTAGCGTTACTAATTTGATTCACATAAGTTGTATCTCCTTCTTGCAATTTAATGATTAAATGACTATATCATGAAACTAGTTGTGGAGTTGGAAATACCCTAGACTTGTTTATATTGAATTTAACAAATATTTAATTATTGCTTTGTTTTTTAATTTGTTTAGTGATAGAAACAAAACCAATCAAAATATGGCCTACTTGGATAGGTGGTTTTGGGTCTGGTTTTGGTTTTTGATTTCAAGACCAAACCATGTTTGGTTGATGGGTTTTGGACTTGGTTTTAGGCTTTTTAAAACCAACTACTAAAACCATGGTTTTGACCTACCAATTTTGACTTTTCTTTCTCTCTCTATATATATATATGGCCGAAAATATGAATTATTTTCAAAAAAATAATATATAATATTTGGAAAAAAAATTATTTTTTTAGGGAAAAAAATTATTTTTTCGGGAAAAAATTATAATTCAATTTGCTTAATTGTGATAATTTGGAATACAAATTTGATCTTTATGGTTCGATAACCCTCTCAACCCAACTATACTATATACTACTCGCATACTTGCGATTGAGAGATAAAACTAGATCGTGACAATTCATCATATTTAACACTTTTATTTTCACACGATTTGGACCGATCATCGATCTTCTGCATCACCTCTTCATCGTGATCTCAAATCTACAACTCAATATATAAGTCAATCCGAAGATCAAATATGGTGCTTGTTTTTGGTATAGCCATGGAATCTCCATCATGTTGTTATGGGTGCGTTTGGAAAGCCTGTTTTTTGTATTTGTATTTGTTTTTTTTAGCAAAAAACTAAAAACAAAAAAGCTTTTGGATCAAAATTTGTATTGAAAAATAAAATGGTATTGGTGGGCGGCGGTGGTGGCCGGCAGTGACCGATGGTGGTGGGGGGCGGTGGTGGTGGGTGATTGGCGGCGGGCGGAGGCGGTGGCCGTGGCTGGCGACGACCGGAGGTGGTGGGGGCTGGCGGCGGCGACCGGTGGTGGGGGGTGTTGGTGGTTGGTGGTGGAGGTGGTACCCTAAACAGTGAAAAAACTCAAAAAACAACTAAAAGTTGTATTTGGTGTTTTTACCACTTTTATCCACTATTCACATAAAACAATTTTCTTGGGAAAAAAAATTTGAATAGTAAACGCGTTTGCCAAACGTGTTTTTATTTTTGAAATGAGTGAACAGTAAAAAAAGAAAATTGTTTTCTGTGTTGCCAAACGGACCTTATGTCTTCAATTCGACTCAACAATCATAAGCAACCAATCAGTTGGTTACCACATCAATGACTCTTTTCGGCAACTTTGTTATTGACTCTTTTTGTATCCAAAGTCTACACTTTTTTACTAGATTTATTGGCTCGAGCCTCCTTCATAATTTTATCTCCAAACTTAAAATGTTAATTTGAGTTTGCGGGGGGCTATTAAATTATATTATATTTTATATTATTAACACATTAGGGTTTAAGCCCATTAGATAGGTCCATCTATATTTATATTAGAATTAGAATTTGTAGACGTCCCACCCTAGTTACTTGTTTTATCCTGACTTGTTCTCCACTCCAATTATCTGTTATTTATACATGTCATATGTTGCCCCCTTGTCTTGTAATAACCCATTTTTAGTATTTTGTTTACTCTCTTTTTTCCTCTTTTTCAATAATATAATTAATAATTCAAAATTTCACATACATATATTTATTTACAGGGTTGTTCAAAATTGGTTTGGTTCCTTAAAAAATAGGAACATGAACCGAAAAAAAGCTACAAAAAAAATTTCGTGGAAAGCTACCAAAAAGAATATTTAATTCTTGAAAAAATTATATAAATTTAATTTTTTTATAAGAAAAAATTAAAATAAAGTGAGAACAGTCAAATTATTTGTTACATTTGATATGACTTTCACTTAGACCGTACCAAATCCCAAAAAGAAATAAATCGTGAAAATCTATGTAAAGCTACCAAAAATATAAGTAAAAAAGCTACCAAAACAATTTTGTGAAAAGCTACCAAAAATAATTTTAATTCATGAAAAAAAAATATAAATTTATTAAATTATAAGTAACATTATATTGAATTACGGATTTCACTAAATCTTAGATCCCTCATCCTTTCTTTCTCTCCCTTTTTCTCATTTTGTCTACAAACCAAAATATTAACATATATAAAATTATATTATCTATTGATATTTGGTATTTTATATATATATATTTTAAAAATGATAGTAGGAATCGGAACCGGAACCAAAATTTTGGTTCTGGTTCCTATTTTTAAGAAATCGAACCGGTTTTGAACACCCCTAGAAATAATATATGTGTGTGAAGTTTTGAATTATTAATTATATTATTGAAAAGAGAAAAAAAAAAGTTAACAAAATACTAAAAATGGGTATATTACAAGACAAATTGGCAAAATGATTAATATTTTTGTATAAAACATATCCAATGGGGGTATTTTGCAACTTTTGAAAAGCACATGGTACTAATTTGAAACTAAACAAAGGACTTGGGGGTATTTTATAACCTTTGAAAAACATAGAGTAATGATTTGGAACTAAAAAATATTTCTGCAAAGCACATGTGAGCATTATGTACTTTTGCCTAAGGCCCTGTTTGGTAGGTGGTCTGGTCTGGTCTTGCGTTTTATGGGACCAGACCGTGTTTGGTAGCATTGGTCCCAAATTTTTGGTTAGACCAAGTAAGACCAAATGAGACCAAAATGGCTTCATTTCAAACAAAAAAAAAGGTGGTTCCTGGTGGTCCGGTCTGGTCTTATTAATAAAATATATTCATAAATAATTAATAATAATAATAATAATAATAATAATAAATTAAATAAAACATATTTTAAAAAATAAAATATAAATAATAAATAATAAACAAAATGAAAAAAATAATACCAAATAATAATAAATAAATTAATATAATAATAATAAATAAATGAATAAATAATAAAATATATTTATAAATAATTAAAAATGAATAATTAATAATATAAATAATAAATTAAATAAAACATAATAATAATAAAAAATGAATACAATAATAATAATAAATAGACTAAATAATAAATAATAAAAATAAATTAATATAATAAATAATAAATTACATAAAACATATTTAAAAATATAATAAAAATAATAAATAATAAACAAAATGAAATAAATAATAATAATAAATAAATATAATAAAAAATAAAAATAAAAAATAGATATAATAAAAAATAAATATAAAAATAAATAATAAGTAAATACGATAATGAATAAATACTTCATAATAATAATAAAAAATGAGTATAATAATAATAAATTAATAAAATATATTTTTAAATAATTAAAAATGAATAAATAATTTATAAATAAAATGAATTAAATAATGAAATAATAATAAATAAATAGAATATATTTATAAATTAATATATAAATTAATAAATAATAAAATATATTATAAAGTGAAGAAATAAGAAATAAAGAAATAAATAATACATAAATAAATATTATAATAAATAATAAATAAATAGTAAGACCAGACCGCTTACCAAACAGACTTTTCCAGATCAGATTAAACCAAACTAGACCGGACCGGACCAAAATGACCGCCTGCCAAACATGGCCTAAGGATATTACTCCAAATAGTATTTCAATCTGTTAAATTAAAATATTGAGTTTGAACTTTAAAGCTTCCAGAACTCTCTACAGTTGTAACCTAACAAATCTTAGGGCCTGTTTGGCAAGCTTGGTTTTGGTCTTGGTTTTGGATTTTAAGACCAAACCATGTTTGGCAAGCCGGTTATGGAGTTGGTTTTGAGCTTTTTAAAACCAATCACTTAAACCTGGTTTTGGCCCACCAATTTTGACTTTTTTTTTTCTCTCTCTATATATATATGGCCAAAAATATGAATTATTTTGAAATTTTTTTTATATTTTTCGGAAAAATTATTTTCAGAAAAATTTATTTTTTCGGAGAAATTTATTTTTCAGAAAATATTTATTTTTTCGGAAAAAAATTAATTTTTGGAAAATAATCATATTTTTTGGAATTTATATTTTTCGGAAAAATTAATTTTGGGAAAACATTTTTTTTGCAAAAAAATCATAATTTAATGTAATTTTTCAAAAAATAAATTTTCGGAAAATATTTATTTTTGTAAAATATTTATTTTTTCGGAAAAAAATCATATTTTCGGGAAAAAATTAATTTTGGGAAAAAATTAAATTTTTCGAAAATAATTATTTTTCCCAAAAAATTATTTTTTAGAAAATATTTATTTTTTGGAAAATAATTATTTTTTTGGAAAAAATTAAATTTTGTGAAAAAATTATTTTTTCAACAAAATTTATTTTTTGGAAAAATTTATTTTTCGGAAAAAATTAATTAGTTATTTTTCGAAAAATTATTTTTTAAAAGTAATTTTTCCCCGAAAATTACTTTTTTTTCCAATTATATATATATATTTTTCATATTTATATATTTTTAATATATATTAGTATATATATATAATTATACCAAGACCAAGACCAAAATCAACTCCTTATCAAACATTATATATTGATTTTAGATTTACCTAAAATCATCCAAGACCAAAACCAAGTTACCAAACGGGGCCTTAACGTAAGCTCAAAATGAGCCAAGTTGTTGACCTCAAAACTTACTAAACAAGCCATATGAGTGAAGCACATACTTGTGGACTGACTAAGGCTTAAATTCAGTTTTAAAAGAAGTTATCAATATCAATATCAATATCGTGTAATAAAATCCCCTCCGTGCCGTGAATTAGCTGGTGAGGGCCCCCCAAAATTTTCCATAAATTTTTATAGGAATCCAAAAACATATGTATATTAGATAAGCTCATAAAAAAATTGCAATCCCCCCTTCCCAAATTTTCTTTAGTAGCCCACAAAAATATATTTTTTACAAATAAACACATAAAAATTGCATTGAGTTTTCTTATATATATATATATATATATAAATATATACTAGGAGTAAGTATGTGCTCTGCACATGGTGAAAGACTCACGGTGAATGAATAAAATGTGAAAAAAATACAGAAGTTTAATAATTTTGATAATTTAAACTTACATATGTATTTAGTAAAAGAAAAATATAATAGATAGACATGTACTAATTGTAAAGTTTATGTAAAAAATAGGGTTAATTTTTTTTTAAAAAAACCCCTATACTATCCAGTTTAATCAACTAATTCCTACTTTGTCCACTTTGCCCCCATACTATTCAATTTCATCAATACGCCCCCTCACCTCACATTTTGAGTCAAAATGCCTAAACTACCCTCAATAGTATAAGGGGGTTTAGTGAAATCAACTATTTAAAAAAATTATTTTTCAGAAATCAATTATATTTTTCGCAAAAAAATATTTTTCGGAGGGAGCATATTATTTTCCAAAATATGAATTATTTCGGAAAAAATAATATATACTTTTTGCAAAAAAATTATTTTTCGGAATTTTTTTTATCTTTTGGAACATAATAGTATATATTTTTCATAAAAAAAATATTTTTCAGAAAATATCATATTTTGGAACATAATATATATTTTTCGCAAAAAAATTCATATTTTGGAACATAATAAATACTTTTTCGCAAAAAAAAAAAATCGTAAAAAAATCCTAATTTTGAACATAATATATATTTTTCACAAAATAATTATTTTTCGGAAAAAATTCATATTTTGGAACATAATATATACTTTTTCGCAAAAAAAATATTTTGTGTAATATATAATTTTTTTGATAAAAAGAATATATTATGTTCCAAAATATGAATTTTTTTCCGAAATATATATATTATGTTCCAAAATATGATTTTTTTCTGAAAAATATATTTTTTGTGAAAAAATATTTATTATGTTCCAAAATATGAATTTTTTTTCGAAAAATATTTTTTTTGCAAAAAATATATACTATTATGTTCCAAAATATGATATTTTTACGAAAAATAATTTTTTTGCAAAAAATATATATTATATTTTTGAAAATAATTCATATTTTGGAAAATAATATACTCCCTCCAAAAAATAATTTTTTTGTGAAATATATATATATAATAATTTTTGCAAAAAATATAATTGATTTTTGAAAAATAATTTTTTAAATTGTTGAGTTCACTAAACCCCCTTATACTACTGAGGATAGTTTAGGCATTTTGACTCAAAATGTGAGGTAAGGGGCCATAATGATGAAATTGAATAGTATATGGAGCAAAGTGGATACAGTGGAGTTAGTTGATTAAACTGGATAGTATATGGGGGTTTATTGAAATTAACCTTAAAAAATATGATAATTATATAGCAAATAGTTTTAAACATAATAAAATTATTGAATAAAAGTTGTAGTATTAAAATTAAAAGAATTGTATACATAACATAATTATTACATAGTATTAAATTAAAATAGAAATATAACAGATATATATATATACGAATGGTAGAGGCATAATAATTATATTTATACAAAAAGACATATTGGTACTGTGTGGAGATTGTGTATATCAAATTTGACTCCTATTTATAGACCGTATATGACTATTGTAAGAGACATGACTTATAACCACACAACATTTCATCATAAAAGGTGTGTTTTATAAATAGTATGTTGAATTCCAAATAGATGTGTCTTTGGTTTAATTTCAAGTGATATGTCTGTTTATAATCAACCAACCAAGATGCACATATTTAGATAATTAATTATATATATTTTTTGTTCATAAAATATTTAGAAATAATAAGAGGGTGTGTCTTATAAATAGTTGGTTGAATTCCGAACAAATGTGTCTTTTGGTTTAATTTCAAATAATATGTCTATTTATAATAAACCAACCAAAAAACACCTATTTAGATAATTAATTATATATATTTTTATTCATAAAATATTTAGAAATAATAAAAGGGGCTTCGTACATTTGTAAATAGTATAGATATATATATATATATATATATATACATATTATATCGAATTCCATACTTACATGGAAGCTCTCCCAACAATCTGACTGTATATATATAAAATTTGGTTTTTTGCAGCTAGCGTCTTACTACAAGGCTGCGATAATGGCGGATAATTCTGCTTCTCAATCCTCCTTTGACGGCAAAAGAATTCTACTAATTCAAGAAGATATAGAAGTGCGGTGCAAAACCTACTAATTGATTAGAGATAGTTTTGACTTTTGAGATTGTTTCCAATTTTTTCCAGATGTAATAATAATTCTAATAACAATAATGACCTTGTTAACATTGCTTTACCAATGTTCATGCGTAACTTGGACTAGGATTATGATGGGTAATTCGACCATATATATATATACACACTAGTTAAAAACTACGGAATGAAATTCCATTAAAAAAATATATAAACCTACAACATACAAAAAAAAATTTAAACTCAACTAAATGAATTGTACAACATAAAAAAAAAAATTAAAACGAAAATTCAAAACCACCAAAATACCTTTCATTCTCTCTTTTTTTCAAACTCACTCAATGTGAAGATGGATATATAAATTTACAAAATCACAGCAGAGTAACAAAATAGAATATCACAATAGCAACAATAAAAGATAAATTATAAAAAAGTCATACTATAAGATGAATCAATAAGTACACAAAAGTAATAACAAATTATAACAATAAAACTTTAAATACGATAAAATATAATAAAAGAATTGCAATTAGGGACTAAGAGAGAGGCATGAGAATAGTAGGGTTTAAAGGGAGAGACGTCAGGTTATTTATAGAGTTATCATTTGGAATCCTATTTAAATAACAATCAAAATTACACTCTATTTATTATTATAGTCTATTTAAGATTATGATTAGGATTGCTACATAGAATGGTAGATGGATTTTTTATATTCCTTTTTTTTTTATACCTAATTAGGATTAGGATTCTTAATTGTCATTAAATTATAGTAAGAGAATGAAAAAATATATAAAAAATAATTTAAGCTTTTAGCTTTGTATCACAATCCGATTTTTAATTTATATATCCATTGTAATTAAATATAATTAAAATTCAATTGGATTTTAGTAATAGAATTTGAAATTACCTAGACGATCAATGAAAATAGCCTAGAGGGAGGGTAAATAGGTTTTTTGTGAATATATTGACAAATTAATAATAATTGCGGAAAAGTCAATTTTAATTCAATTCTCTATCAATCATGCAAAGATTAATCTAAGTGCAGAAAATTAAGCAATAGAGACACGCGATATTTTTATGTGAAAAACCTTGGAAAGACTCCAAGTAAAAACCACGGATACGCTCCGGTATCGATGCACTATGAATTAAACAGTACATAGACTCGATGAAGTTTTAGACATACAAATCCCTCCAGATCTGCCTTTCTCCACTCGACATCTGACGACCTTGAATCACTCTCGTTCCATGAAGCTTTTGCTTCGCTCCGTACTCTGATAGCTCCGCTTCTCAATGGATCAAATAACCATGAAGCCTCTTGTTTCGATCTCCACACTCAAACGACTCCGTTTTTCAAATGGATCTAAGCAACCACGTTGCAATCAGTGGTGTGTTGATTTTTCCAGCAACTATGTCATTCAATTATGCATAAGATCATCGATATAGAAACACAATTGAACAAACCCTAATTAAGAGAGAACAAGAATATCTTCACTCAATGATTTTTTGTCTCTATCTCTGCAGAATAATATGAATTTGTAGAAAACTTGCAGAGATCTCTCAAAGGCTCTATAAAAATCCACCTCCCAAAATCTGTAGAGAGCCCTCTTATTTATAGAGTAGGAAACCTAGTTTTGAGATAACTTATTCCCCACTTTGATTAGGATTCCTTCTTTGTGTCAAACCCTTCCAATTAGGAGTAAAACTGACTTATATTGATATACAAACATGTATATAAGTCAATAAGTCGTAGCCACATCATCAAACTTCAAGTTGGGGTCAAATTTGACAATTCACGAAATCTGCAATTTATCCTTCGCTAGGCACCTACGCCTTAGGCGTAGATACTTTAGTCAAAACCACTTTTGTTGGGAATGGTACCAAAATGTCTCTCTTGACTCCCCGAGACATTTTGCTTGAATTGACTGCTTGGAAAAATGCCGTTTTTGCCCTCCGGGAAACATTTTTACTCAATACGCTCACTTTTGCACTTCACTTGTATTCTTGACTACTTTAATGCTTGATTTTGCCTTTGTCAAAACTTGTAGATGTCGTTGAATCCAAAATGACCTATCTAACACTCAACATGATTATTGTCTAGAACATGCCATAAATAAACAATACTCAAAAGTGCTCTTACAATCTCCCCCTTGGCATTTTTGAGAAAAAATCATGTTTTACAATATAGTCTCACAAATAACAACATAACATCTATACCTATGAACACACACTGCCAAACATAGATATAAACTGTCTACCAATCTTGTAACCACAACACTGAACAAACCATTAAACGCAAGTGTGAAAAACAAATAAAAAACGATCATAAGAAAAACACAATATTCATGTAAACATAATGATCATAAAACACACACTCCTTCTCTCACTTACTCAATACTTCTTCCCCTAAAACCATTACTTCCTCTTACTCAATATTTCTCTCCCTTTTTGTCACTAAAATGACAAGGAACAATAAAAACAATCAAAGCACATGAAAGAAATAAGGGAAAACTTCAAAATAAAAACCTAGGAAAAGATCACAGAGGAGACATGAGAAAATCTAAGTCAAACACTAAATACTAAGATAAAGTACTCTATAAGATTATGTCTAGATTCTTAAGTATAAAAAATCTCTACAATGCATAAACTTACAACTAATGCATGAATAAAAACAAAAAAGAAAATCAACCAAAAATCTTTTTGTTCTTAGAACCTTGTGAGCAGGGCAGTAGAGACAATGAGTTAATCATTGACACATCATATACTCATATTTGACTTAGATATTATACACATCCTCCCAACTACGTTTTCGTCTGGGCCATTGGAAGTTTATCCGGTTGTTAACTTCAGGGTCCCGGAGATTAGTCGAGGTGTGCGTAAATTGGCCCGGATCACCTTGGTTACCCGGAAAAAAAAAATTATAGCTTATGAAGCAAATTCTGTTAAGTGATGAAATTTTATTTATTCCCCTTGCACTAAAAGTTTTGCTCTTACACTTGTTGTACAGGTCCGGTGAACAGCCATGGTCTTTATTAAATATATATGGCTGCTGGTGTCAGTGAATCCTAACACATTTCTTGGTTAGGAGGAGTTGTATTCCCTTTTGGTTGTATTAAGGAGGAATGCCTATTTTACCTTGTAAACATCTTCTTTTTGTTAAATTGGCCAATAAAGATGGTATGCATTCCAAGTGTTGTTGTTTCATGATTTATGATCATTCAACATCTTATTTGTAATGGATGAATTGCAATGTGGTGGAAGTTTGGGTTTTTTTCTATGCATGTAATTACGATTTTTACTATATATCACCATAATCTAAATATATTTTAATGTTCGTACTCAATTTATCTGCCAATATAACTATAGTTTTTATTCTTTTTACTGACCGGAGATTCTGGCGCATGAACAAGTGTAGGCCTGTAGCACGCCTTTCACTCAGTAAGAAATGTTTTTCTTGGCGAAGCTAGGAAAGTACAGTTACGCCACTTTCTATAGCCCCTCTAATATTTGTAGGTTATTAGTACCAAGCGTAACCGGCTATTGTATTGTGATTAGACCAGTAAACGGATCAGAATTGAATCCAATCCGTCCTAATCCGAATCCAAATCCGATAAGCGTAATACAACCCGATTCGATCTGATAATCCGACGGATTTTTGCTTATTTAATCTAGATATGATTTCTTTGATATTTGGATCTCCGATCCGATAACCCGATCCGATTATAATTTTTTTGAAAATAAAATCAATAAATAATATTTGATTTTTATTACTATTTTATGAAAATTAAAAATCAAATTATCTATTTATACTTATAAAGCATGTCCATGACAAATATGAAAATGAAATACTAAACGAACGAAAATTTAGAACATAATAAGAGAAACTAAATACCATATACAACTAATAACATAATTATATACATACATATATATATATATATATATATATATTAAGTATACTACATTTACTACTCAACATTTATATATTAATAAATAATATAAAAATTTGAAGTATAAATATTGAAACACTGAAATTTATCACACTTTTAATACTAGTATAGTTGTTCATTCATTATTAATAAATAATAAAATAATTAAACAATAAACACTTATATATATATATATGTATAGTACTAAATATATATACATAAAAATTCAAATTTATATTGATATATATGTATATATATATATATTATAATTCAAATATGATTAATCTAGGATCGGATTAACATAAATCCAAATCCAATTTGTTAAGAAATTGGATTATCGGATTCGAATCCTAATCGGTTTATCGAATTTTTTTTTTGCAATCCATATCTGTATAATCGGATTGTAACGCCCCGAATCCGAAAACCCGGATAATGACTTAAATTTAATTAAAATTTATAAAATATCAAATGGCCAAACTAGTCAACTGTAAATAGTAAAAATTATAGGTCCGAGTCCATTTGTAAGGCCCAAGATCTGTTAAGCCCATGTAATTGTAAATGACGAATGACCCATGTATTTAACCCATAAGATAGAAGCGGGCCCATCAGTATTAGGCCACTCCCATTAAAAAAGGGAGTGACAGCCCACTACCTAAAGGGAGTGGTAGTTATTGAAGGAGTGGGTCATGACCCCATGTATTTAGGCCATGATCCTTGAGCTTAAAAATATATAAAGGACCTTGAGGTCTAAATAAAGATCATCTTTTTGGTGTGAGTAAAATTTGACACATACATTTGGCGCCGTCTGTGGGAAGCTTCGAATTTTTTTCCACTTTCAACAGTTTAATTTTTTGAAAGAACATGGTGTATACTCGATCAACGAACAATGACTTCAGGTTCGAAGAAGTCATGAGGCGGTTGGAAGCTGTGGAGCAAAGAAATGCAGCCCTCAAGCAACAGAATGCTGAGCTACTCCATCGAGTGGCTCAGGGCCATTTTCCTCTCCAAAATTCTAATCCAGTAGATGGCACAAGGAATGATGAGCCAGATCCCTCCAACTCCCATCGAGAACGAAACATATCGACCACCCAAAGGGACAAGGTGCCGAGGGAAGAGGAAGAATCCTTTCATCCCATAACAAGGGAAGTACCAGCAATGCATGTCCCGACCCAGAACGACCTGCACGAAATGATTGCCAAAATCCAGAGAGATATAATAAAGGATTACAGACCCCTGATGATCTGGCCATTCATGCAACAACAGATATGACCCAATCTCCATTCACAGAAGAAATTGAAGCAGCAGAATTCCCGAAGAAGTTTGTACTCCCAACTTTTACACTCTATAATTGTATAAAGGATCCACTCGATCATATCTACCAGGTGCAGACCAAAATGACCGTTTATGGGAGGAACCAATCCCTTATGTGCAAAGTCTTTTCGACAAGTTTGACAGAGGCACCACTTATGTGGTTCAGGAAGTAGTCCCCCGGATCCATCAGTAGCTGGAATGACCTCTGCAGGCGTTTTATCGGTCAGTACTTCAGCAACCGGAGGCAAAGAAAAATGATATCAAGCATTTTTACCATGACCCAGGAAAAAGGAGAGAGCCTCAAGAGTTTTTTATCCAGATTCAACGTGGATATGTCTTTTATTGATGACTGCGACCAATTGTCAGCAGTAGAAGCATTCCGTATATCGGTCATCCCTGGCACAAAATTCCACTATTCACTAGTAAAACGACCCCCTGTCAACATCGGTGAGCTCAACTCCAAAGCACAAAGGTATCTCAGAATAGAATAATAGGAAGTAGTCAGACAGAGAAGAGCCTCACTGGTAACGGTGGAGGCAAAATCCAAGGAAAGCATGAGGGACCAGAGGCCTTAACGACCCGATCCACCTCGGCAAACCTCATCATCCAGAAATTCAAACAAGAGTCAACGGACGGAAGAAAGAACCACTTCGCTCAAAACAAGCCTTGGAAAGCTCTTCCAAGAAAACAAAAACAAAGGGATTTTCAGACCACCTCCACCGATCAGACAACCGATGGAGTTGAGGGACATGACCAAGCACTGTGCCTTTCACAGTGAGTATGGCCATCATACCAATGACTGCAGGAATCTTTGAAGGCAGGTCGAGGCAATGATCGCCAAAGGTGAACTTGCAGACTACATAATGAAGGATCAGCCGAGACCGGATAAACCACACAGGACACAGCCGAATAAATCTGCAGCAGGACAACTAGTGAGGGTCATCCACATGGTCCAAGGAGGTGAAGAAGACATGGAGGCCGAAGAAAGAAGAAGGTCAAAGCTAAGAAAAACACACAAACTCAGGCGAGTCGGCAAAGTTTATCAAGCAACCATCATCCAAGGAGAGTCACGAATCACATTTTCAAAGGCCGATATGTAGAACATTCAGACACCTCATAAAGACCCACTGGTAATCACTCTTCTGGTATCCAATTATCTGAACAAACATGTGATGATTGATCCAAGAAGTAGCACCAACATCATGACAAAATAGGCCTTCGACAAAATCGGAATTGATGTATCGCAGTTTCACCCGGCTCGAATACCTCTTGTCGATTTTGATGGATGACGCGTGGAGCCAATAGAGGCAGTTCATTTGTCAGTATCGGCGGCATGCCGAACCTTGAAAGAAGCTTTTGTCGTGGTAGACATCATGCCATCGTACAATCTATTGATGGGACGAGGATGGATCCACCGGATGCAAGGTGTTCCTTCAACCCTTCATCAGGTTATGCGGTGCCTCAATCCGAATGGAGTGGACGTGATCGATATACCTAGAGACTAGATAGCAGCGAAGGAGTGTTATTCAGTATCCCTGAAGGATCTGAATCCAAGGAACAAACAAGCCATTGAAACGTCAAATAATGCCCTATACAACGAGAAATAACAATTAAAGTCAGACCCTTCCTCTGAGGGTCAGGAGACTCAGGCAACCACGGAGCCCCTAGAAGAGGTGAATGTTAGTCAGACGGACCACACCAGAGTTATATTTATCGGCTCATACCTCCAGAAAGAAGAAAAGGACAAGCTGATCCACTTCCTCCAGTTAAACTTAGACGTGTTCGCCTGGTCTCATCTTGATATGTCAGGCATGGATCCCTCGGTCGCTCAGCATAACCTAAATGTTGATCCAGATATCAGACCGGTGAGGCAGAAACATAGGAGGTTCGGGGTAGAAAGGAACCAGATCATATTCGACGAGGTGGGAAAGCTGCTAGAAGCTAGATTCATAAGGGAAGTGAAGTACCCATCATGGATGTCAAACGTGGTGGTGGTGGTAAAAAAGAAGAACGGGAAATGGAGGGTCTGCGTGGACTTCACCAATTTAAACAAGGCCTGCCCGAAGGATTGCTTCCCCCTGCCGAAAATTGATCAGATAGTAGATGCCATCACGATATGAAAGACTCTCTTTTCTTGATGCATACTCCGGCTACAACCAAATCCCGATGAATCAGGCTGATGAGAAGAAAACAACCTTCATTACCGAGGAAGGTACGTACTGCTACAGAGTAATGCCTTTTGGACTTAAAAATGCAGGTGCCACTTATCAAAGGCTTGTCAGAAGGATATTCAAAAGTCAGATGGGGAAAACGATTGAAGCCTACATAGATGACACGGTGGTAAAAAACATAAGGAAAGACGACCATCTCAAGCACCTGGAAGAAGTGTTCGATGCACTTCAAAAATACGGGATGAAACTCAATCCATCCAAGTGCTCGTTCGGAGTCTCATCCGGAAAATTCCTTAGGCATATCGTCAACCGAACAGGAATTAAGGCCAGCCCATCATAAGTCAAGGCTCTAATAAGCTGCGAATAGCTAAAAATGCAAAAGGAGGTTCAGATTCTAACAGGAAGGGTAGCCGCACTGAGCAGGCTCGTGTCCCGACTGACAGACCGTTGCAAACCATTTTTTCAGGCAATTAGAGGTGGAAAATGAAGCATTTCGGGACCAGAACAAGCCGAGGCCCTTCAAAAATTGAAGCAGTATTTCCAGAACCCACCAATCCTCGCTTCACCAAATCCAGGAGAACCACTGCATCTATACCTTGCCATATCGCCAGCCTCAACCATTGCAACACTGGTGAAGGATGACAAAAAGTGCCAGAAGCCAATCTTCTTCAGCAGCAAGTCCCTATTTGATGCAGAAACCAGATACACTATGGCGGAGCGAGTTGTTCTTTCTCTAATCAATGTAAAGAGGTGACTGAGGCACTATTTTGAAACCCATCCAATCGTGGTGCCGACCACCATGCCTATAAGAACCATCATGTCCAAACTTAATATGACGGGAAGAATAACCAGATGGGCGTTGGAACTCGGGACATTCAACATCACATATGTGCCAAGAACAGCCATCAAGGGTCAAACCTTGGCTGATTTTCTCCTAGAAGCAAAGCCAGAGTCAATCCTACAGGACCCAGATGAGCCCGAGTGGACGCTCTATGTAGATGGATCAGTTGGATCAGCAGGTTCGAGAATTAGGCTTGAAATTATAACACCAGACGGAACCCGAATCCAGCAATCAATCCGTCTGGAGTTCTCTGCCACCAATAATGAAGCTGAATACGAGGCACTCCTGGCTGGGCTGCGACTAGCTCAGAGCCTATGTATTATAAGGCTCCGTATATTTAGTGACTCACAACTGGTGGTCAAACAAGTTCAAGGCGAGTATGACGCAGCGGAAAAATTGCAGCCCTATAAAAAGCTGGCTCAGATGGAGCTGGACAAATTGGAATAGTATACCCTCAGTCAGATCCCCAGGGAGGAAAATGAAAATGCAGATCAATTGGCCAACATGGCGTCGGTCAATGATCAGGATTTGACCAGAGTCGCCCCGATCGACTACCTTGATGTCCCAAGCACCCATCAGCCAGATGTCATGTGCGCAATACCTTGGGAGCCGAGTTGGATGGATCCCATAACAGAGTACCTCAGGAACGACACCCTTCTTGATGATAAAGTAGAGGCTCGGAAAATTCGCATGAAGTCAGCCAAATATGCCTTGCTACACGGCCAGCTTTATAGAAGATCTTTCGGGGTCCATACCTTCAATGCCTCACACCTTCAGAGGTATCAGCCATAATGAAGGAAATCCATGAAGGATCGTGCGGAAATCACTCGGGGGGACGAGCATTGGCCCACAAAGTCCTAAGCCAAGGATACTTTTGGCCTTATCTCTCCCAGGATACTAAAGCTTATGTTAGAAGATGCAAGAAGTGTCAGTTCCATGGAGACTTCATCCATCCGCCACCAGAACTACTGAACCCCATTTTCAGCCCACACCCATTTGCGCAATGGGGGATCGATGCAGTTGGCCTGCTCCCCATGGCTCTTAGATCAGTGAATCAAACATTAATAGCGACTGATTATTTCACAAAGTGGGTTGAGGCACAATCTTACTCCACCATCACTCACAGGCATGTAATCAAGTTCATATGGACCAATATCATCTGCAGATTCGGAGTGCCGAGGGTGATAGTGATCGACAACGGAACAAATCTGGATAATCAGTGGACCAGACAATTCTATAATGAACATGGGATTCAGTTAAGAACTTCATCGGTCTCATACCCTCAAGGAAATGGTCAAGCCGAAAGATCCAACAGAACCATACTGAATACCCTGAATAAGAAGTTAGAAGACCATAAGGGAGTATGGCCAGACAAACTTCCAGAGGTACTGTGGTCTTACAGAACAACATCAAGAATCCCTACAGAAGAAACACCATTCTCAATGGCATATAGGACAGAAGCAGTCATTCCAACAGAGCAAATAGTGCCAACAGCCGGAATGGAGCTGTATCAGGAGGAATTGAACGACCAACAGCTGGTTGATGGACTGGATCTGCTTAAAGAAAAACGAGATCAAGCCGCCATCAGGCTGGCAGCCTACTATCAGAGGGTCAGGAATGCCTTCAACAAAAAAGTCAGACGATGAGAGTTCCAGGTGGGCGATATGGTATTAAGAAAGATGATCGGGTTAATCGGAAAGCTCAGGGAAAATTGGGAAGGGCCATACACAGTCACAGAGGTCATAGGACATGGGGCGTATCGCCTCAGGAATAATGATGGCAATATGGAACCCAATTCACAGAATGCCTCACGACTGAAGAGGTACTATCATTGACATTCATTTTGTTTTCAGAATAATGAAGCAGAGGCATCTAAGCCTAGCTTTATTGATATGTTTTAAAATTTCCATGTTTGCTATTCTGACTCAGTCAGATGTTGTTATCTTTGTAATTTCTTGATTATAATAAAATATGGTCATCCTTCTTGCAATCAAATAGCCTGATTCATAAAATATCTCCTAAGCAGTGAGATGATAGAGGCTTATAAGCCTGACTCACTTCCAGAGGAATAAACTAATTCCTAAGTGGTGAAATGACAGAGGCTTATAAGCCTGACTCACTTTCAGAAGAATAAAATTTAAAAATATTTCCTAAGCAGTGAGATGACAGAGGCTTATAAGCCTGACTCACTTCTAGAGGAATAAACTAATTCCTAAGTGGTGAAATGACAGAGGCTTATAAGCCTGACTCACTTTCAGAGGAATAAAATTTAAAAATATTTCCTAAGTAGTGAAATGATAGAGGCTTATAAGCCTGACTCGCTTCCAGAGGAATAAACTAATTCCTAAGTGGTGAAATGACAGAGGCTTATAAGCCTGACTCACTTTCAGAGGAATAAAATTTTAAAATATTTCCTAAGCAGTGAAATGACAGAGGCTTATAAGCCCGACTCACTTCCAGAGGAATAAACCAATTCCTAAGTGGTGAAACGACAGAGGCTTATAAGCTTGACTCACTTTCAGAGAAATAAAATTTAGAATAAATCCCAAGTAATGAGATGACAGAGGCATATAAACTTGATTCACACTTACAAAAAGGGTAAAGTATTAAAGTAGAGGCAAGTTAGCCTGATTCACATCAACAGAGGCAAATAAAAGTGCATATTCCATTAATAAGCAAAATTGTTGTCTTGTATTACAAAATTGCCCGAAGGACATAGTATAAAGTACAACATTACAAAATGAGTATAGAAAAGCCTAAGTACGGCTTGGACTGCTGAAGTCTTTCCCCAAGGAATCTACATGTGTGGTCGGAGGGAAGAACTCTATAGAGGAGTTGAGAGGGTCAGCAGGAAGATATCCTTTGAGGAATTCAGTGAAAAGGTTCTGAGCATAACTAGGCTCGGGGTTGGCATATGGCTTCTGAACCCCTAACTCTTTATCCATGGCATCAGGATCCTTAATCTTCCTCCTTACTGGATCCTTCTCTCCAATAATGAAGCCCTTCCGCCAGAATTCACCAGCCACTATCCTATTCATCCTTGAATAGTGTTGGTGCATGTCAAGCCCACCTTTCTTGCACATCTCCAGAGCAGACTGGGAGATGCCAAACTGGTGTTGAAGAACCTCATGATCTGATGCAAGCTTCTTATTTTCACTGGATAGCTTAGCATTCAACTTTTTTGCCTGAGCAAGTTCATCCTCCAATTGAGCAGCCCTGAACGGAAGTTCCCTTAGCTGGGCCTTGAATTGGTTCTCTCTGTCTTCCCCCATGGCCAAGTCGGCCTTCAGACACTCGAGTTCTTCACATTTGCCTCGTGAGCAAGGCATAATGCGTTGACACTGAAGAGAGCCTAAAAGGAAATTTTGAGGCAAAATGGGTCAGCATTAAATAAATAAATAAAAAGCAAGAATAAACATGAAATCAAACAGACACATACCCCCAGTAACAAGCCTAGAGTTCGATCCATAATGCGGTCGGGGTTGGCCTCTCTCTGCATCTCGAGCTCTTCCGGCGTCCAGAGCTCCTTTGCCCGAGCTATTATTGCGGACATTGATGTAAGGCTGGAGGTGGACTGGTCAGAGGAAGTAGAATTCTTGCCCTTACCCTTATGCTTTCTTTTCTTACTGGGTCTTTCTTCTCCCACTAGTCTGGTTCGGGCAGAAAAAGTATGGAGCAGTTCAGGGATGGTGGTCTGCACAAGTGCAGACCCAGTAGTATCGCCCACCACGGCAACAGTCACAGCCTGATGTTCGGGATTTAGAGGCACTTCTTTTTATCCTGCTGGTGGCGCAGCTATCTCCTCTACCTCATCATCATTATCCTCAATTACTGGTCTGATCGGATCCATCATGATTATGTATTTGACTTCTAACCTTGATATACCCTGCAAATTGGCAGGAATAAGCAGGTCAGCGCATGATTTACGGTCCGACCAGACCTTAGATTTCAATAAAGAAAAACGGGCCTCTACGTCCTGAGCCACAATGTCTGTATCATTATAACCTAAAGACTTATACACAAAATCCGCTCTGAGCTGATCACACCCATAGCAGAAGCACAACTCCTTATGGATAAAACAAAATGGCAGAAGGGCCAGACACTTAAAGACACTCGGGATCGGCCATTTTCTAGAGTATGGACAAAACCAAGCCCCCTTTACTAGAACCATCTTCTCCTTCCAATACTTTTCCATTTTTTCAGTCCCATGGCAGATCGCCTAACCCTTGAAAGGGTAAAAGTTGTACCTCCCTTCACAATCCTTCAAGTCCATAATTTTATAATAAAGGAGAAGATCTACAAGACCCAAGAACAACTTTTTATCTATGATCATCATTGAAATTATTCGGAGGAAATTTGGGTTGACTTGCAGAGGGGCTATTCCTAAGGTGAAGAAAATGAAGTGAAAGAGAGGGTGAAGAGGGAATCGAAGCGTCTTTATCTGAAGAGCCGACAATAACACCTCATTCGGACCCACTCCGTCACCCATCCTGAAGTCATAAGAAGGATCATATTCCATCAAGATCACCTCTTTTGGGATCTTACAGTCCCTCCTCAGACTTTTAATGTTCACGAACTTTCTTTTATGGGCTTCAAGAGGCTCAGCTATGAATGGGGCTAACTCAGTAGAAGCTCCAATCAAGACGCCTTCAGGAGCATCGGTCCTTACAGGATTAATTGGAATAGAAACCCCAACGAGCATAGTATCTAGAACAATTGCCTGATTATTCACTCCAGAAATAGTAATTCCCTCATGAGCGTCCGATCCAATAACTCCCAAGCCCGATAGGTTCAGACGACTGGGTATAGGCAAAGAAGGAGGTGGAAAGGACGAAGAAGATGGGTTTGCAGAAGGGGGACTGGGAGCATCAGATCCCCCATATTCCTGAGGAATTGTCCCTTTGGTCGATCTTGTGGCACTACTATCAGACATGATGAAAAGAAAATGACCACTTACACAGAGAAAACTGGGGAGAAGAAAGAGGAACCTCCGACAACCAAAATACGAGCAACAGTGAGAGCTTGAACACTGCTAGGAATTGCTTACAAGATTTAAAAAGATAAGAGTAAAACATGAAGCCATACAGGGGTTTATATACACCCGGACATGCCAACAACCATCATTAAATGGCTGAGGAGGTGCGCCGATTCCCAATGCCTCAAATACAGTGAATGGCGAACCAACAGCCGCATTTATGAAGTTTAAAAACCACACGTCTATTCACAATGATGGTGGTGACGTCAGGGCGCACAACTGTATAGCATTAATCACACGTGATTCAGGTCAAACCCATAAAACCGTATGTCAGACCCGAATAGGGCTAATGTAAATAGTAAAAATTATAGGCCCAAGTTCATTTGTAAGGCCCAAGATCTGTTAAGCCCATGTAATTGTAAATGACGAATGACCCATGTATTTAACCCATAAGATAGAAGCGGGCCCATCAGTATTAGGCCACTCCCATTAAAAAAGGGAGTGACAACCCACTACCTAAAAGGAGTGGGTAGTTATTGAAAGAGTGGGTCATGACCCCATGTATTTAGGCCATGATCCTTGAGTTTAAAAATATATAAAGGACCTTAAGGTCTAAATAAAGATCATCTTTTTGGTGTGAGTAAAATTTGACACTTAGATCAACCAACACTATTTAAATGGTACAATTCACTAGCGCGGAAGCAAAATAGAAATAATAAAATCACACACCAATCCCGAAAACAAATCAAATTACAACACGAACACACTAGTCCAAAGCCAAACAAGTACGAATCATAATAAGCACACAATCTCCATTATTACATAAAGATGTAATTATTATAGGTTCAAATTCCATAAATTTTCAATAGCTCACGCATCATCCACCAACGGTTTTTTTTCTGAAAAATGTTAAGGGGTGAAAAATCAATGAAGCATAAGATTCCGCAAGTATGTAAATTAATGAATACGTATAGGGTCAATTCTCTACCCTAGTCCAATGTCATGATATAAATGCATAAGAAATCACAATATAAACTCATGTAGAATAATTTAAATAATACCATCAAGATAATTTAAAAGTTCTATAATCACGAAATTAAAACCAATAATCTCAATACGAACTCAAATCCAACTATCACAACCGAGATAACATTAAATTCAAAATCATCAAATGGGGAAATTATGTCGTGAAACAAACCCTAGGACATGAACTACCTGTTCATCTGCCTAGCCGTCTTGGGGCTACTAACCCTATTGTGACGTCAGCCAATCACGCGATAATTCAAAGACTTGCACCCTGGGAGCTCCTTTGTCCCCCCATTGCTCACACCACACGACCATTTCCCAAAATCAACAATCAATCCACCATTCACAATTCACAATTCATAAATGGCATTCACATGCGCATATAAGTAATAAATATATCCGCACTCCATGATCCACCTAATAAAAATTCTATCGTGGCATGAATCAATGCATTTAAACACATTAATGCAATTTCACAACTCATGTCAAAAATAAAACAATATGATGATGAATCTATATATAAACATTAAAATGCATAAATGAAGATTCTTAAACTCACACGATACCCTAATAAATCCCTACCTCAAACTTGATAAAATATCCAGTAAAATACCAACAATAAAACAATATGGTTGTGTAGAGAATGAAGAAACGAACGGTTCTCCCTTCACGCCTTCATTTGTACCATGTTATGCCCGAAACCAATTAACACATATTGAATAATTTTTATATACATTACCATATTTATTTTTATAATACGATTTGCCAATAAACATTCTGATATATATAAATATCTACTCAAAAATATTTGGGATTAATAGACAAAATTTAGCTACTTAATTAAGAATCGAAAAGTTCGGTTTCGAATACTATAGTAAAACGGACAGCAGGTAATCTATGATTTTTAGAAACATCTACAGGTTTGATAAAAATATGAAATTTACAGGATACACTCCAAACCTCTACGTAGGTCTACTGTAAAATTTTCATAAGCTTTAATCAAAGGACAGTGGTCCAAAATAATTATAAAAGACAGCTTTCCTAACAGTTCCGAAAACTGAACACCCTTTACTCTAAGCTTTTTACAAAAATATACATGAATAATATGACTACCAAGATCTCCAGATTTACATCTTATATACTCAAGATCAGGTGATAAAATTATAAGTACAAAATTAGAATTATAGATAGCTCAAATTGGTAACACAAGTTTCGGTTTTAAACTACGATTGAAACTGAACAGTTACTACTTAACAATTTTTCTTACCAGTATAAATTAATTTAAAATTCTTGATCTTTAGTACATATGTTCTATACATATACAAAATCTTATAATAAAAGTTTCATGATTTATAAGAATACGAAACCATATGAAATAATTGACTAAACCGAAACCAAAATCGGATCAGCAAGTAGTAAAATATCACTGGATAGCCTAATTCCGTGATTTTTAGAAAATTAAATATTTATCTAAATGATCTGACTTTTTGAGAGATGATAATAAACATAAAAGCATACTGTAAAAGTTTCAAAAATTTATAAATAATTTAACATGGTCTATAAATTGCTCAAATCGAGTAAAACCAAAAAATGGTCTGCAACAACAACAATATCCGAATAACATGTTTTTCCTAGATTTTTAATTAAATCTATACTTATCTATAAATTTTGAAATTTTCAGGAACATATAATCACATACCTATATATGATCTGTAAAATTTTCATAAACTAATTTTGATCTGTACATATATTATAAATTAAAGATCTAAAACCTTGATTTTCACTAAACATGTAAACTAGTAATCTGGAATTTTTCTCTCTATCACTTCAACAGGGAAGGCGGTTGTACGAGAGCCCAACTTGAAACTCCGTACGCCATGACTACCCTTGAGTCAAGAAAATATAGCCTTTACCTGGACTCCTAACTCACATTTGTCGGCTTTTTAGTTCCGTAGGCGTGATACCTCCTGGCCAGTTGTTGTGATGATCTGACACAAACATCTACTCGTGCCCCACGCACAAAGGAAGTAGACCACACCAAATGAACTCTCTCTGCCAATGGTGAAACCGTGCACTACATGCACCAACACCCATGTGCTCACACGACATGGTGTACAATCAAATCATATCTCAATCATAAATATGTAATACATCATATTTATAAAAATACCCACATGGTAATATAAGTCTCAAAATCTCTTTTCATGCTTTAAATACAATAAAGCAATTAAATCATATGAAAACAGTTTCATATACATTTCATGTTTTCAAAATATATTTTCTTTAATTCCTTAAAAAATATTTTCAATTTCAATTAACATGCTTTTTTAAAATAATTTAAACAGATCATCCACGTAATAAAAGGGGACATAGAATAGCGTCTAAGTCTCTCACGTCCAACGTTTACAAAATCTTCTAGCTCATTTAATTCTCAAGGGAATTTCTAAGCCGCATATTCCTATTCAATTAAAATAGGAATTAATATAATCACATAGGAAATAATTTAATTAATTTTCTTAAATTAATCCCTAAGTCCAATTCCGATTCTAAACGAATTATAGATATTTAAATTAAAGACTTAAAATATCTATATTAAATTAAATAAGGGTTTTACACCCCTAAACTACTTCAATAATGCGGAGTGAGAAATATAATTTCCCACCTAATTTACGTTTACCGAATAGCCCAAAACAGCACAGTACCGGCGCCCGAATATGAAGCTCGCCGACCAAACTCGTCCGGAAACTATTTTGAATATATCAAAATGTCCGTCTCGACAACCTATACGATATATACGAAGCCCTATTAGCAATAGGTTAATTAATTGGGTTAAATCTAAAATACCCCAAATGAAATCTATAACCTATAAATACGATTTCCGGACAAACCATTCATCCTAAATTCATGAAATTAATGTATGACGAATACTAGGTTGAGACGAAGCTACTCACCGAAAATAGGCTCAAACCGATCACCGGAAGGTCGCCAAAAAATTGGCCGAAGCTCCGGTCGGACTCCCCTATCGCGCGGACAACACCACCCCTGCGCGAACCAGCTGCTGCGACCCACCTCCAGCCGCGTCGTCCACCGTCGCGCCACCAGCGCCGCCGAGCCCTGCCATAGCCACCGCTGCTCCTGGCCGGCGTCACCTGTCCTAGCCGCGTCTGCTATGGCGACCAGCTGCGACCACCGTCGCGCCTCTCTCTAGCCGGTTCCTCTCTCTTTCTCTCTCTCTCTGCCGGCAACCATGGTGGCCGCCGCCCATGGAGAAGATGAAGTCGCCATGTGAAGGAGACGAGGCATGAAGCAGAGGTGTAGTCGTGGAGAAGGAGATGCACAGGATTGGTCTGTTGCGTACACATGTATAGATATATATAACCTAATTGCAAAAGCAACCCTCTAAATGTCCATAATTGCGAAATAACCCCAATACTATATATATATAATTATAATTAAATATATATATATATATACAGTAAATCCCAATAATTATCGGGGACGTCCAAACATAATCTCGTAAGCCCGAAATAATAACAGGACGTCCAATTAATTATACCGGGTTAGAAACCCAAACGTCGGAACACTAAATGCCCGACCCAATTAAAACGCGTCGTCATTCAATCAAAACACTAATCATTAAACGTCGAATAAACTAACGTCGAAACGAGACCGTGTAATTGACAACAAGAATTCGCGTAGTCGTCAAAGAGAAACCGTAAAGTCATCCAGTCGACTTTAAAACTAAACACGAAAAATTTATAGGTATCAAATACCAAGAATAAATAATGCGTCAAGAACAAGTGACGTCATTACCGAAATTAAATTAAATATAATTTCAGGAAAAAGGAAAATAACACGGGGTGTTACATAGTTTTTCTGCACTTCAAATTTTAGTTGAACCTTTTTGTCACCTATGGAAATGAATCAGACTAGAGATTGTGGTTAGTAGCCTTAGAGATTGTGGTTTGCAGCCTTGTGATTGTGGTTAGTAGCCCTGTGATTATGGTTAGTAGTTTGGTGATCGTGGTTAGTTGTGTGAACTCTTTTGAAGATTTGAGGTTAGGGATGGTTTTTGTGTCAATTGATAATTGAGGCCTTAGAGAAGGCGAGTGATGAGTTGTGTGAGATTTGATTGATGAGAAGAGGTTATGATTAGAGATTCATTAAGTACTCGAGGTACTGTAGTCTGACAGTCTTGATTCTTATGTTTAGTCCTTTCCCTTAAGCATTCCTGGTACTGTGTTTTGTAAAACTAGTACGTGGTCGTTGACTTGTATGTCATTCCTTGAGTTGTCGGTTACGGTGTGGTGTCGAACCTCTTCCTCGTGGTGTCATTTGATTTGGTGGAGTTGGAACGGATGGTTGTCTTCCGTGAGTCCAACGTGTTGTTCTTCCTTTATTGTCCTCTCGGACATTACAGGAATTCATAGAGTTGTGTTTCTCTTATTTGACTGTCATTTCGAAAACGGTGTTTTCTATGTTTTGAAATAAACTCCTTGTTTTTAAAAGGAAAAACCCGTTTTCGTCCACCCCCGTGGAAATGAAAAGTTTTAACACTTTGTAAAACGATCTTAGGATCTTCTTTGGAAATATTTTTAACTCTAAAAGCCGGTGATGGCAATTGACGGAGACCGGGGGCAAGACGGTCATTTTTACTCTGTGATTTCTTAAAAGGAAAACTATTTTATTACTTTTCTTGGGATTCTGAGATTTCGAGACTTCTTTCTCAATATCTCATCTTGTAGAGTTTTGAAAGGTGTTCCATTGTTTCACCTTTGCTTCCTATCATTTCTAAGTCTCGGGTATGAGGCTTGGTGTTGTTCAGTGCACACATATAGTGTTGCCCTTCCTTTCTTCTTGGTTTTTGACGTCACCACTTAGGTGATTCGAGTTGTTCCACATGTTGTGGGCATGGATACCGAGTGGATTGGGTTCCTTGTCTAGCTGTTCTCCTTAAACACTTGTGGTGTTTTAACCTTGACATTGTTGTCTCGGTTATCTGTTGGTTTAGTATTGGGAAGTCTTTTCCTTTGCTTTATTTCGGTGACCATTAGGTGGTCGTTCTTGTGAGTTGAGTTTGTGTACTCCTAGTGATTTGATTGGGTTTTCCTCGCCTACAGTGAGAGCGTTAGTGATATGATTGACCTATCGATGATAGTATTATGAGGTCGATATGATTTATGGTATGATGATATGATTGAGATGATCTAGCCTTTGAGAGGTAGATTTTCCTTAGGAATGGGATGAGGTTTGTATTATATATATATATATATATATATATATATATATATATTGTACATTTACAATATATATATATAGACGATGATTGTGTTAGTACGCAAGGACGTGAGTATTTTTCCTCCTGTGTTCTCGGGGAGTGAGTTATGAGTATTCCTTGGTACTAGTGGTGGATTTTGATCCTTGTGGATATTAGAGGTGAGTGTGATTCCCTCTGTTTAGATTTTCTGGTTAGCGTTGTGAGCGCTGGATGATTGGTTAGATTTGACATTAGTGTCGTGTACCTAGTGTACGTTGGTAAGAGTAGTGTAGACTACTGGTGTTGGTACTTGGAGTACGAGTCTTAGTTGTACATTACAAACTCATGTTGTGTATTTATTCTTATATATATATATGTGTATATATATATATATCCCTGTTATATACTTACGTACGGTAGTATATGAGCGTGTGCCTTGGGTTTTGCGTGGATGGGATTAGTTGAGCTATTTATATTTTATTAGACGGGTTAGCTTTACCTAAACTATCAGAGGATGTGGTAGTTAGGATATCCTTTCCCACTGAGCTTATTTGCTCACAGGGGTATGTCACTTGCCCCCTGGTATTCACACGCCAGGTTGCAGGAAATATACGGCTATGAGCAGGATACAGTGCAACGGCAGCTTTCTTTTGTTTCCTTGTTACAGGTTTGGAGTTGCGTTGGGTGATGCGGTTACGGTTGCAGCGCGACTGGGTTTGGGGACGGTAGTATTCTTCTGTCAGCTTCTTTACCCATTGTTATGGGATTATTATGTATCTCTTTTGGGAGCCAGTCTGTTGGCATATCCCTATTGATGTATTCTTTATTTCCTGTACTTATTCTTTCAGGATGTATTGTATCTATTCCGCACAGTTAGGTGCTTTTATGTATTCTTATTCGAGCAATTGTGGCTCTGTTGATTTTAGAGGGTTTGGAAGGGTTTTGGTTTCTTTCCACTACCTCGGCCCTAGTAGGATTGATGAATGTGGGGCTTGGAAGCCATTGTGATTATTGAATTGCTTTGGGCAGGTTATTGTGTTGTGTTTGGTTGTCCGGATGTTCGATTCACAAATGGAACTCTGCCGGATTTTTGTTAGATTTTGCTGCTTAGTTTTATTATTCATTTGGGTATTAAATATACCATTTTTATCATTAACCCATATGTTTCCTTGGTTAATGATGTCTTAGTTGGTCATTCGTGTTAAGGATCACATCCTGGATTCCTTGGATATCCCAGTTCGGGAGTCTTAGGGATTTAGGAGCGTGTCTGTTGGTATCTGAGGATACTCTTGTGTTTTTAGTATTCGTGTTGGCATGGAGTATATTCTTATTGTTATTCCATGTACTTCTTTGTTATTGTTGACTCTAGTAGTCGCTTGGTTTGCGTCACCCTTTAGGGGCGTGACAACATGGTATCTGGGCATTCATTGCAACCCTTTATGGGTGTTTGATGACTGAATGTCTTTTGGTTCTCGTTTCTTTTTACTTCCGCAATCACTCCCTTAACTTTTAGGCTCGGGTTTCGGAGTCCTAGGAATTTGGGGCGTGACATGTACCATGATGATTTTTGTGGGGACTAGACTAAATTTAAAACAAAAAGGGTCTAATCGCCAAAACAAATTGATGCGTAAGTCTAACGCAATTAAATGTATTTTTTAAACTTTGAAAATGATTTTTTGCTTTAACTCAATGCAATTGATTATAGTGACTCATGTGGTGTTTTCATGATAAGATGCATGCAACTATTTGATGGCAGAGATAAAATATCTTTCAACACGGTGAATGGTAGATGGTTTTAGAGTTTTAATGTGTATTCAATTTTTTTCCTTGCAGGAAACCCCACACGATCTTAGAAGTCTAATTGTGTTAGACCTTCTATACCATCCGTGCAACAGTTCTAGACATATATTTGGGTTTCTTGATTGAAGGATGTTGATGTATTTTGTGCATATAGACATATATTAGGTGCATATTGGTTGTGCAATTTTTGTATGTCAGTTGGTTATTGCATATGTATTAATTTGTGGGTATGTAATAGAATGAAACAACAACACCATGAGCAATTTTTGATACTACAAATGCAAGAGTAGTTGACTGGAATTGAAGCATTTTTTTTCATCATACCTATAAGCTTGTACAGGAAGCAGTGATATACTCAAATTCCACAGTGTCTTATGAAGCAAAAACAAACTACATGCAACCAGTTATTAAGAAATAAATAAAATTAAAACTTACCAAATTCAACAACAATCTAACCATATGCCACATGCTAACTACCAAATTCAGCAAAAATAAAATAATTTGAAATGTTTGTAAATGTGATTTAATTAGTCCCCAGGTGGTAAGGATGATCCTGGGAAGTTATAAAATTACAAAAGAGCTTCCAAAAATTTTTAAACATTAAATAAAGAATAAAATTGGTCAATTCAGCAACGTTAATACCAAATAACGTATATACAGAACCATATTTCGCAGTATTTATAGCATATGCAACAAATACACTAAAACCCAGTAACTATGTACACTTAAACTATTGGATGTCCTTGAACCCCCACTGCAAATAACTTTATTGGGATGCATAAAAGAATACTGCAAATATTATAAGTAATTTTAAAATGTGGAGTTAGAGCTGTAGAATTAAAATGCAGTGTTGGTTTTACCAAGTGTAGTCAAGATTTTATCCAAATGCAACAACATAAGGAGTCTCATTTCCACCAGTGGACTGATAATTGTGCATCACTATTTATAGCAGACTTAGCAGAGTCAGTACCAAACTCAATGGGTTTACAACCATATACATGTGGGTTTTAGATATATATTTTTACCAAATCTCCATGAAATATATCTCCAAATAGTATAACAAACATGCCAGCAAAATAAAATCATACATATTTCAGTATTCGAAAATATGAAGTATTTGTAAATGGATAAACCACAAGTGGCAAGATACTAAACCCTAACCCCCAAAATACCCTAAACCAACAATAGAAACATATGTTTTCAAATGTCGTAGCAAAAGCCAGTACCAAATTCAACAAAGGTCTAACTAGATACCACATGCTCATTACCAAATTCAGCAAATCAAATATTTTGAAATGTTTGGAAATGTGATTTTATTGGTCCCCGGGTAGTAAGGATGATCCTGGGAAGTTATAAAATTACAAAAGAGCTTCCAAAATTTTTTAAACATTAAATAAAGAATAAAACTGGTCAACTCAGCAATGTTAATACCAAATAACACATATACAGAACCATATTCCGCAATGTTTGTAGCATATGCAGTAAATACACTAAAACCCAGTAATTATGTACACTTAAACTATTGGATGTCCTTGAACCCCCACTTCAAATAACATTATTGGGATGCATCAAAGAATACTGCAAATATTATAAGTAATTCTAAAATGTGGAGTTAGAGCTGTAGAATTAAAATGCAACGTTGGTTTTACCAAGTGCAGTCAATATTTTCTCCAAATGCAACAACATAAGGAGTCTCATTTCCCCCAGTGGACTGATACTTGTGCAACACTATTTATAGCATACTTAGCAGAGTCAGTGCCAAACTTAGCGAGTTTATAACCATGTACATATGGGTTTTAGATATATATTTTTACCAAATCTCCGTGAAATATATCTCCAAATAGCATAACAAACATGCCCGCAAAATAAAATCATACATATTTCAGTATTCAAAAATATGAATTATTTGTAAATGGATAAACCACAAGTGGCAAGATACTAAACCTTAACCCCCAAAATACCCTAAACCAACAATAAAAACATATGTTTTCAAATGTCGTAGCAAAGCCAGTACCAAATTCAACAAAGGTCTAACCAGATGCCACATGCTCACTACCAAATCCAGAAAATCAAATATTTTGAAATGTTTGGAAATGTGATTTTATTGGTCCCCATGTGGTAAGGATGATCCTGGGAAGATATAAAATTACAAAAGAGCATCCAAAAAATTTTAAACATTAATTAAAGAATAAAACTGGTCAACTCAGCAACATTAATACTAAATGACGCATATACAGAACCAGATTCTGCCTTTTTTGTAGCATATGCAGCAAATCCCTTACCTTAGTATCTATTAATTTATTAATTAAAATTATTTCTAACTGAAGCAGTGTTACAACTAAAAATCAAACCAATATACAACATCATTACACCCAAATGCAACAGCCCCTTTTGAAACCCTAAATTACAAAAACCTCTTTTTTTTTTATCTCATTCCATCCACTTCCCGCTTCACTACAGTGTGCATCCAACACATCCATCCTCTTGTTCAACGATTGCAGAATTTACCTCCAAGGATTAATCTGTTTTCTTCTCCTTCAACTTCCATGTTATTGTCACTAGGTAAATGTCTCATATTCTTCTACCTTCCATTTCAAAATCCCTAGAAATCATTTCATGATGATTTTATTCTGATTTAAGCAAATACTTCAATATATAGTAGGATTTTGCATTCCATTTTCTATGGGTTTAAGCAAATACTTCAATATACAGTGGGTAAGTTGATTATATAAGATTTAAAACCATAGAATTTAGGAACTGATAGCTTTGTAGGCATGTGAGAATTTCGTATACTTCAAAATATGATATTTTTTGTTTTTCATATTTCAGTAAGCATCTATTAAAATATTCATCATGCCTCGAGGTAAGAGATCTTGTACGTCTCAATCTGACCCTATGGAAGTCGATAATGTACTATTCAGGAATCTTGATACGAATAAGGTATATGAAAGTAGTTTTTTAAACTATGAAGTGTCGAAGGGTAAAGTAATTACAAAAGAAACATGCGAGAAATTGGGACTCGATACTTACAACTACTTCAATGGCATAGGTTAGGGTGATTTTGTTTCCCTTCAACTTCCCTGTTATCCAAAACTTGTACGGATATTCTATGCTCATATTGTTGATGTGAAATGTCGAAAGTTCATCTCGTATGCGAAAGGGAAAGGAAGTTGTTATCACAAAACAGAAGTTAGGGGATATCTTTAATCTTGAAAATGGCAAAATTTCTATCCATTGCAAGAACAAATGGCCAAATGTATATGGTTTTGATCCGGTTAAAGTGTTGAGGCAATTATGTAATGATCCAAAAATTAGCAGTGATGACCACATAATATCTTCGCAGATTAAATTAGATGCGCGGGTGATTCACAATATCATTATATATAACATCATGCCTAAAACTGGCAGCCAGTCAGATGTCTCTCGTATGGAAGTATTTATCTTTTGGTGCCTTCTGAATGACGAAAAACTTGATCAAGCTCACATTATTTTCAATCATATATTGAAGTGCAAGGCAAATACAAACAAATGCTACTATGGCATTCCAATGACAAAGATATTGGTGGTTTATGATGTAGATTTGATGGGTGAGGAATCTCATGAAGTTGATGCACTGAATGAGCAATTTTCTACCACAACCCTGCGGCAAATGGGATTTGAGATGGATGACGGCAAATGGGTTACTCGTTTGACCAAACCCATGCAAACTCAAGCGAAGGCACTTGTTCTGGCGGATGACCAATCTTTATTGTTGCGTGAGGTAAAGAAAATAGTTGATGCTATGAGTGCCAAAATTGACCATCTCGAATTCAAAGTTGATCGTCTCGAACTTTTGGCAGAGAAGATGTTACTATGAATTGATCGCCTCGACCAGAATGTAAAAGAAATTCGAAGGAGTGCCGATTTACCGCATTTTGATTTTGTTCATGTGGCCTTATTATGTTTAATACATTTTGGGGACTTTTACGACTTTTTTTCTCATTCATATGGCCTTATGTATGCAAATTATGTTTTAAAAGCAATGTGTCGTGCTTTGAACAATTATTTTTTATATTTGGAGATATACATTATGTTATAACTTGATAATGTCAAACATTAATTTTATGTCATGTTTTCAAACTTTCATAATAAATTTATACCAAAATTGTAGCATTTTTAATACCAATAGCATCAATTACCATACAAAATACAACACATAAAATTAAATAATTTTCACCAGTCGACTGGTATTATAACTCATCTTTCTGTTTTAAATCACTGGAATAAATTATAATTTTATGTCATGTTTTCAAACTTGCATAATAACTTTATGTTTGCAAAACAATATTATTTCGGGATTCCAAAATTATAGCATTTTTAATACGAATATCATCAATAGTTGTACCAAATGCAGCAAATAAAATTAATAAAGTGCAGGTTTATGTCATGGATTCTGATACAGGTTTGTGTCATAAAATTAAAATAAAAAGAAAATAATACAATACGAATGTGAACACCGGATCCGTTACAAAACAATTGATCATTACAAATTTTCTAAATTGAATACCATTACGACTTGCATCTCAAATTACAAATTGACAAACTTCAATTTTGTCCAAAATTGAGATCTAGCCATCTTCAATCTAAGTGACATGTTGGATGATCTGGCAAAGTCTGCATTCAAGAAATCATATGTTAAGAAAATAATAGCACGTAAATTCTAAAGTAATTGTTATATATTTAATGGGTTGTTTGACTTACTAAGGGAAAAATAATTTTCCTCGCTAACAGCCTTGGGATATCATTTTTCTCTAAATCATCCACCTGCACATATTTTAAAGATGTCGTATTCAGTCATCTTGGATAAGTTAAAATAATTTTTGAAGTAAATATAAGAATTATGCACTTAACGAATTTAAATTGAAATGAGCATGTGATATTTGAGTGTTACTAGTACGGGAGGTGGGTAGTGGTGAATCTGGTTGCATGTTAGAACATTCGGCACCCTAAACACAATACCGAAGCATAAATTAGTTATTTAAATTTAATGAATACACTAAATTATATGCATATCTTGCTTACTCACATTACTCTTCATGTTACCGGCTTTGCATACGTTTTTTTCTTCTTTCCTGATGCGGCCTCATACTCTGTTTTCTCTCTACGCTTACTATGTTCTCGCCAAACATTCTTCTTTTTTAAACCATTTGCACTTTTGTGTTGTTCTTGAAAAGGATTACCATCATCTGAAATTGAGGCATTCGGTGTCATTTTCCTTTTATCTATCGCAGTAAACATGTTCTAAAAGTTTTTTATCACCATAAGGTAATCTGCCTCACTTACCGCTGCAGCAACATTTAGCCGAGTTGAAAGATGGCATAGCTTTTTGTACCGAACAACTTCTTGCAGATTTGGATCAGCTTCAACTACATTACCAACGATGTCATGAACTGTTTCATCTCTAGCGTATCACGTCCATTGTTTATGGATGTATTCCATCGGAATTTCAGTTGCATGCAAGACATCTCTTAAAAATTTTATCATATGGCAACATGGAATGCCTTCCATTTCAAACTTCCCACAATTACAAATTAAAAGGTTAGTTTCTTCCGCCCTCCTTACACATCGTTCTGATCGATGTTCTTCAACCAGGATAATGGTATATATCAAGTCTACACCATTATCAACAATGTCGTCGTTGACATACGAATTAACCCCCCTCAGAAATTGCTTTTGAAACTGCTCAAATATTGGATTGGTGAATATGTTTCTAACTTGTACTATCATCGGCGAGTTGATTAATAATTTTGGCAACTTATTGCATAAATCAAACTCTGCATGTTTTTCATTATGACATAATTGGCAAACCAATCTCTCAAAGTGCTTAAAAAAATCGGGAATGGAGTGATCCGATCTCAAGTAGCGTTTCAAATGAGAATTAAAACTTTCACTGAGTTGTGTGGTTCTCATACCGGCACACCAATGATGTTTGACATAAGCCTTTGCCCATTTTCTCTTTAGTTCGAACAAATCTTTTAACCATCTATTTTCCGTAACATCGAACTCATCCAACATGTCATTCCACCCAAATAAAAATAAATCTTCGTCATCAACACACTTCATGAATTAAAACAAAACACTTTTAATACCAACCTCATCGCGAATTAAATGTATCACATGCTTCAATGCATTTTGTATGATGTGCCATATATATTTTTTGTATTCGGCATCACAATTTCCAAAGCTCATGTCACGCCCCGTTATTCCTGAGACTCCAATCAGGAGAATCAGCGAATCCCGAGGTATGACGTCATAGAAAATGACAACCAAAATCAACGATAACACTGAAATACATGGAATAGGAATGAAAATGAAGTATTCCATGTCACCTGAGTGAAAGAAACTTAGTAAAGAATTCTAACGAAAATCCGGCAAAGTTCCATCTGTAAATGGAACATCCGGACAACCTAAAAGCAACACAACAAACAAACCTACCCATAATAACCGAAATAGAAACAATGGCACGTAGCCCAACATTCCAGAAACCTAGTAGGACCGAGGTAGTGAAAAAGAACACCAATACCTCTCCAAACCCTTCTAAAATCAATAGAGCCCCAAATGCTCAAATAAAATTATAAAGAAAATCAAATGGCGATGCCGAAAAGGTAAAAAGGCACCCCAAAACAACAATTACCGTCTGAGCCACCAAGCTCAAATAAGAATACATAAAAACTCAGTGGTAGTACCGAAATGATACAAAGGCACCCCGAAAATAATGAATACACAGAATAGAGAGACAATACAAGGGAATCTGCCAACAACCTGGCTCCCAAGAGAATGAAAGAATACACAAATGTAACTACGGAAAGAGTAACAAAACTACCGTCCCAAATCACCCGTATCGTCGTTGCCGAGCATAAGTCGTGCTACATCCACCTGCAAACCTGCAACCTGTGTGGGGGTAAGCACAACCTCGGGGGCTCACCATAATATCAAAACATCACACTCATAGCCGTCTAGAAAATGCTAACCATCCCGTGTGCATGCATCTATCCTAGGTCGGTTAGTCGTCTCATGTGGCACCCACGCCAAACAGAGACCCCATCAATAACCTCATCACTAACCTCGAGTAACTACGAAACTCATAAGAATTACGTATCAACAAAAACATAAACAATACATATATCTACGTACATATATATATAACGTCCTGCACGTAACTAAGCATGTCGCCTAGGCCTATAGACAAACAATCTGAACTCCACTCTCATATAGAGATACAACAAGACTAGCTATCCACCAATTCCGTGCACCTAACACGCTACTCAAGGTTCCTAGGAGGTATATAGGTCACTCCTTAGGACTATCGAAAGGGAATAACCATTCTTCTACGTACAACAACCAGTGAACCAACCCGTTCACTCGAAGAAACCTAAAAAGGGAAGGTCCTATCTCCACATCGGATTCGGTAACCAACCGAACTATCTCTAACTCACATTGCTTATCAAGGCACTAAAAAGGGTACAGATCAACAAGGTCACCTCTAACTCATACCGCCTATTGAGGGGCAAGAAAGGGTTACTGGAGTTATTTAGTCCCAAACAGATGCCATGGCCCTCGGGTTTTTAAAGAAAAATATTGAACCCCGAAGGATTCAACCGGTTTTTAAGGAAAAGTTAGGGCCCGGTCAAATCATATTTGGTCCCAATGTCTCCTAACCCAACCAACCAACCACTAGGAATCGCACTATGTGTGCTTAACTTAATCTCACTTCTCTTACCCGAGAAGATCCACAGACAAACACGAATGATTATATTTCTTACCTTAAGGAATGAAACCTTAGAAACACATGTTCGGGTTAAAATTCAAGAAACAATAACACGAGGAAAAGAACTACTAGAGTTCAACCGAATATCACCTCAAAGTCACATTCAAACTTATTTCGAAACAGGTTCTAAGACCTTCAACTTAATATAGGAACTTATAAATAAATCCTCAAAGGTTACCAAACCAACACCAGGATTCAAGTGTTCCTCGGAACAACTAGGTGGAATCTGAAACAATCAAACTCTAAAAACATATCTAGATCTCATAACTAACCTCAAGTCTCAAGAACGGGACAAACCATATCTAGAGTTCACTAACTTTACCAGAACATACAGGAAATGAGATTTTCAAGGCACACGGCTAAAAACCATTTACCACTCGAAACACTTTTAAAGTGGAAGGGTGAGCGACAAGCTCAAAATACACAAGTCAAGAGAAACAAGGTTAGACTAACGAGTCTTACCCGACCTTTAACCTGAATAACTCTCCCCACTACCAAAGTGGTCTAATAATCATCCAGTGATAACACTAATCACCAATCACACCCAAGTCTCAATATATAACTATCTAACTCAACTCAACTTCAACTCACGGGAAAAATAATTAATTAACAAAACCTCTTTTCATCTATATCCACGTAACCACCTTGAACACATGTCAACCATGGCTCTACTAATCCAGGTTTTTAACATTTCTACATTTCCTTTCTTTTAAATTTTAAAAGCTTTAATTTTTAATCATATTGAATTAATCTCCATCATTTCAAAGGAATATACAATTATCATCAATTAAAATATTGATTACAAATACCGCGCCCTAGCGCCCAAGAGAATAATACAAATCTCTTAATAAAATTTCAGATATAACCAGTTCAACATCAATAAGCAATAATAACAAATAAGCACATGTCAATATGAATATCAATGAAATGTCAATGCAATGACAATGCAACTCCAATGCAACCCTAGCCACTAATATCCAGGAATCCCAAACCGTTCACTGCTGGGGCAACAAACCCACAACAGGAAGGATGGGCGTCGCCAAATAGAATGCGGATACCACGATCGCGCGGAAAACCGGCAAGTGAGGCCCAAGCCCTCACCCCCAAATGTCTAGAGAATTGAGAGTTACTAGCTCCCTGGTGCTAGACCACCCCTGGCCAGTTGTTGCGACATTCCAAACGAACCAAACATGCACATGATATAAATGAGGCATGCAGCGTGCACCGAAACAATATATATATAACATGGTGCTATATGAATGCAAAATGCCTCCATATGAATTTAATATACTCAATCACACGGCATAAAAGCCAAACAATCTCATACCACGCACGCTTCACAATTTCAAATATACAGTAAATCAATTTCCATTTTATCACAAAAATAATCGGGTTCTCAATTACCCAATACTTATAGATTTTATATGACAGCATACTTTTAATTTAATTCCCAATAATTGTTTTCAAACTAATCAGCCTCAGGAGAACTTAGACAATTTAATTCACAGTTTAATTTCTTTATAATTTACAAGAAAATCAACTAGGGAACTAAAATCACGTCTATAACGTCCCTCATTCTCGTGAATCCCCCCTATCTTATTTTTAATTTCAATAAAATATAAATAGAAGAGGAAATATTTATTAACCGGCCCTACGTCCCTCAATATCAAATCTGCCCCGCCCCCATTATATTTTAATTTCAGATACATGTAATCCGGGGCTAATTACAAGTTCTAATTTCACACAAAAATCTACAAAATCCTACTTTAAGCCCAGGGATACTAAACCACCTATTTTAATCCAATTTAAGTAAGATTTAATTCTTAATAATTTTCAAGGAATTAATTTATTTACTTTCCCAAGGAATTTCTATTCCCGACCTCATTTACTCGGTTATGGGTACTCCGTAAATTCCATAAAATTCCTAGATTTCAGTCTATCACTAGGAATTTAATTTAAATATTTTTATTTATTCATAAACATATAACGGAGCCGTATTAACGTTTTCTACGCACTATTAATGAGTGTTCGATATGCATATATATATATATATAAATTCCCACCTAATTATATACGCTTACAAATTGTCCCGCCGTGAACAGTACCGGCTGTGAATAGTGTTTGCCGCCCAAAGTCATCCAAATATTATTTTTAATATGTCGAATCGACCACCTTACCGCCCTATTTAATATAATTAAAATTCGTTAACAATCTATAATTTAATTCGAACAAATCTACAAAAATCGAAACCGAAAATCTGAAATTCCCGGCAAACCGCTCAACGGTTTCGCACCAATTTCAGATATAACGTACACGGAACTGAGGCCGAGCTATCCTCCGAAAATCAGCCCGAACCGATCCCGACTCGCCACTGAGTCAACCCGACTCAGTCCGGTCGATCCCGAAACTGGTCGCTGCCGTACCCAACTTCGGCAGCCCCGACTACCACCAGTCGTCGCACGACTAACACCCACGTCAACCACCGCTGTTACCGCTTCAGCCATTGTCGACGAGCTCCAGTTGTAACCAGACCGTAGCTCCATCTCCTTAATCGACCGCGATGTCAGTTTCCCAGTTCTCCCTCTTGATCGGGTGGAGATGTAAGAATAAAGAGAGGGAAGTTGCTGCTGCGCACCATTGAAGAGAAGAAAATGCAGTCTTTGATCGTGGCTGTGTGAAGGAGAAATGGAGAAGCACAGAAAATCTGGTGCTCTAAACAGATACATATGTATATATAAAAATTTTATTTACTAAAGTGACTCCCCAATTCTTCCTATTTACACGAGTGACTCTCAAGTCTTTCCTAATTACAAAAGTAATTCTCATGTCTTGCCAATTCACCATTTTAACCCCAAAACATATATTATATCTCTCTCTCTCTATATATATATCCATTTTCCATTAATATATATATATATATATATATACTTGCCCATTTTGATTAATAACAAATAAATAATTATTATTGCATATTTTAATTACTAGGCAATAATAATTCAACATTTTATTTATTTAATTATTAATTACCCGCATGTATACATATTCCTATGAATGTATAATCATAATTAAATTCGCATAAATAAAATAAGTCCCGTAAAATATACCGAGGACACTCAAATAATTTCACGTGAGCCCATAAAATTCACCAGACTCTAATTAATAATACGAGCTTGAACAAGTACTCCGGGTACGAAACTCTTCCACCAATTAACTCACCGAAAATTCCACGGTACTCCGAATAACTAATAACCTCCGGAATAAATAATTCAGCTATATAGTCGGATATAAACTAAATTAAATCCCGAATCGACTCGCAACGTATCTCACGCGAACTCGAAAAATAAACGGGATACCCGATAATCCCAAAATATATCGGAAGCCTCCAAATAATAACACATGAACCCGTAAGTCCACAGGACGCCAATCAACTAATATAAGCCCGAATAAATATTCCGGGTTACGAAACCAATCATCGAAATCCCGAATAAAGTCTGAACTCACCGAGACTCCTAAAATCACTGGTCATAACCCAGTCAAAGCACTAAACTCAATCGTTGAAACTAAACCGCGTAGCCCCTAACAATAAAGCCCATGAACCAAACGCATCCTTAACAACTCCGATTCAAATCACAATGCCGAATAAACCAAACGTGTCATCTAGTTGAAATACTAAACGTAACAGGTTTAAACAAAATTGCATTAACACTTATCACGTATGTATAAACATGGAAAAACGAGCATAGAAATACAAATACACATAAGCACATAAGTCAAATAATTAAGGCACATAGACACCTAATGCCACATCAATACACAGGGCATCAACACACATAGCACATATATACAAACATAAATAAAATGAGCGAAAGGGCTATCAATACTCCTAAGCATGTCAGCTAAACAAGGCAAGTACTAACCCCATAACCAAGGGAAACAAAAACGTTGAACCCCTAAAGCACTAACTACCAAACTCAAATCACTGAGTCGAAGCCCTAAACGTCAAGCGTATAAACAAATCCATTTAGTCAATAACACTAGCTGTCAATCATCACAACTCAATCACGTAGTTGATAACAAGAACACACGTAAACGTTTCACCTAGTCCGAATCTACTAAACGTTGTTGTCAAGTCGCATAGTCATCATCGATACTCCACAAAGTCGTTAAGGTGATGATCGCCAAGTCGTGCAATCGAATCCAAGCGTAAATGCAAAAAATTTACTCGTAAAATACACGGAGTAACCATGACGTCATGAACAAGTGATGTCATTACCGAAAATAAATCGGGAATAATTCAGAAAAAAAAAGAGGAAATGAAACGGGGTGTTACAACTCAGCTCATCGCAACATCTTGGTCAGTTAGAATTGTCTTTGGAGCATTGAGGGACATTGCTTGAAGAAAGGTCTCAAATAACCAAATAAATTACTTGGTTGTCTCGTCATACATCAATGTAGCACCAAATACCACAGTTTCTCTGTGGTGATTCAAGCTAACAAAAACACCAAAGTGTCGGTGAGCATTATTCACTTTATACATTGTGTCAAAAGTGACAACATCACCAAATAGAGAGTAGTCTATGATCATTTGGGCATCTGTCCAGAATATGTTGGCCATCAAGTTATCGATGTTCAGTTGAGTGTCATAAAAGAAAAATGGATTGTTTAAAAAGTTGACTCTTGAAATAACTCAGAATGCAGGCTGCCTCCCAAATTATAAATGCTTCTGTCTTCTTGTGTCTCAACATATTCTTAACATCCAATTATGTAAATCCCAATGCTTCGCTTGTGCCAGTTTCTTTCACCATAAGCTCGAATGATGAACCGACTCGTATTCCATAGTCCTCTGCCAACTCAATCTCAAAATCCTGTGCTTCACCAACTTTTCATTGAGATCGCAAGAACTCGGTACAATCACCCTTAACCAATTCATGATTTTGTTCTTCAATAAATTGGTCTACCACCAAATGTTCACTCTGTCTATTATATGTTACATGAATCATTGCCAAACATCCGGTCCTGGTCTCTGCCTATGTTCTTTATCCATGCAATCCCTTTTGTCTTTCGCTGTTTTACCCTCCTTACAACAAATAATTTTACTACTCGTGACATGACCACCATTCTGAAATCTATTGGTATTAGATTTTCTTATACCCAACAGCTCGGCCATATGCATTGTAAAACTCGTAAAATCTTTCATAATTTGGAAACGACATACCAATATGGGGTTTCAAATCCATTGTAGTATCACAATCCATCTTCAAATTAGGTGGTAATGATTCTCATATGTTGTAGGACATTAAAAGCAAATTATTATAATTTGGCAAAACATTATGAAACACATTTGTTACCACTTGCAGCGTTGTTCATACCATATGCAACATAAAACTGGAGAATTTATTAAATACAATGATGCAGCCTGTGCAACAATTGGATTACCAAATACAGGATTGTTCATACCATATGCAATATAAAACTGGAGGATACTTTAAATACAATGATGAAACGTAAAATCATTCCCTCAACTTAGAGAACCAAAGATAATCTGGAGAATACTTTAAATACTATGATGTTCAACTTCCAAGCAATTAATTCAACTTTGAGTTTATCTAAACAAATATAATCAAGACTAAAAAATTGTAACTTAAGATGAAATATACTTTAATACAACAAAGTTTACAAACTACTTCATTCAAGTTAATTAATTCAAGTAGTTGATACTAAACAAATATAATGTAAACAATATTGCAAATTTTTACCTTGAAAACTCCAGATTTCAGGAAAGTTGTGGAGAGACGAAGAAACCTTTAGGGTTTACAGAGGACCGGACCAACACATCAATGTAAGAGTTTTGGTTAAGTTGGGCGTGGTGGTGGTTTTGGGCGAAGAGGAGGTTATGGTGGTGGTGGTTTTGAGCGAATAGGAGGTTGTGGGAGGTGGTGGGAAGAAGAGGAAGAAAAAGAAAAAGTAGGGCTACGGACGAAGGATAGACGCCGTCCCCCCAATTTTTTTGTCGTTTTGCTACTTAAACTTTATTTATTTTCTTTTTTGTCATTTTATTAATTATTTAATAAAATAAATAAATAATTTACTAATTTAACTAAATGAAAAATTAAGAAATTATTATTTTACTGATTTTCTTACAAATGGTGCTACACTTGTTTAATATTTTGTTGCATTTCACTTGGTGCAGAACATCCTGACCCTCATACTAGAAGGTAAATTTAATAGCTAGAGCTTGGCTCAACTCAAAGTCTTATTTTTGGCTTGGCCACACTGCAAAACAATTTCAATTTTGTTTGACAGTAACCAAATTTAGCTCGAAATAGTTACTACTTGCAACAAATTTAAAGTCAATTCAAACCTAGCAGTAAAATATGGAACTAGTAACCAATGGTCATTAGTAACAATTGAAGAATTTTCAAATCTTATTCCATAATAAGCAATATGGCACTTTTTTTTTTTCACTTTGCCCTTCAAATTTCAATTTACTTGATTTCTTTGCCCTTCAAATTTAAATTTGTTGACTTTCCAAAGGAAAATTAAATTTTTTCCCCTTCGTCCTCTCTCTTTTGGTGGGCCTATTTTCAAACAGAGATTAGTTAAAGCCCCATGAGTTCAACAAAATAAATCCAAACAGAAAGAAAGAGAATATATATATATATATATATATATATATATGAGCTCAGCTTGAGCTTAATCCAAACATTACCCAACTAAACTTAACAAATACCTAATACTGTAGTTAATATAGGTCAAAATTGATCATGAGGATCAAAATGAAATTGTGTGCATCCTTTACAACAAATCCAAAAATGCCATAACAATTGGCTATTGACAATACTTCCAAATAAGAATCACATTATCAAATCAACATGAAAAACACAGTACAATTGCAGTATAAACCCTAACCTTCCATTTCCTTGCCTTTTGGATGTGTTGTAAGTAACAATAATCCAAAATTTTCAGCTCTCAAAATACAAATTGATTTCCAAAAAAGAAAGGGGTGAGAATTGAAAAACAGAGTCAATACATTGTGATCAAACAAGCATTGAATCTATACATTGTGGTCAAACAAGCATTGAAAAACAAAGTCTATATTGTGATCAAACAAGCATTGAAAAACAGAGGCAATACATTGTGATCAAACAAGTATTGGAAAACACAGAATCAAAACATTGTGATCAAACAAGCATTGGAAAAACAGAGTCAATACATGGTGATCAAACAAGCATTAGAAAAACAGAGTCAATACATGGTGATCAAACAAGCATTGGAAAAACAGAGTCAATACATTGTGATCAACCTATCATTGATTTACAGAGTCAATACATTGTGATCAAACAAGCATTGAAAAACAGAGTCAATACATTGTACATTGTGATCAATCAAGCATTGGAAAAACCGAGTCAATACAGTTTGATCAAACAAGAATTAATAATAGTATCATATAGATGATGAACACTGACCCATTGATTGAAGATCCAAGTAGAGATCAATGAGAGACGAACCGACGCGTCAACGACACAGAGGGTTTCTGTGGAACTTGAAAGCCAAAGCGGAACAAAACACCGAGAATACAATCGGAAACTCAGAGCACAAGCAAGCTGCGTCCGATCGCCGGCTACCCATGATTTCTCCGGCCTCAAAAAATGGCGGCGCCGTCGCTTGCGGCGGCGTGGATCTGGAGGAAGTTGGGTCGTCGGGAAGGAAGAGGCCGTCGCCGCCGTGGTCAGAGTAGTCGAGGAGGGTCTTGATGCCGTGGACCGAGACGGTGGTGGTGGCGTAGAGGTCCGGCTGGGTGATTGGGACGTCGTTGATGGAGAAATTGAAAGGGGAATTGTCGGTGATGAGGAGGGTTCTGGCGGGAAGGAGAGTTGGGAGGCGAGTGTGGGTCTTGAATCGCTGGAGGTCGGCGAAGGAGAGGCGTTGAGGGACGATATGGTAGGGGATGAGGAATGGGTCGAAGTTGAGGGCGGTGGTGGAGGCGGTGGGGAAGTGGGAGAGGGCGTCGTTGCCGGGGATGAACAGAGTGGCGGCGATTGGGATGCCGGATAGGTCCGCGGCGGAGAGGAGGCCGGCCCACGCGCCGAAGTCGCCGCCGTTGATTAGGGCGTCGATTATGCGGTCGATTTGTTCATCTCGGGCGTCTGATTCCGCTGCCGTCTCTGGTAGCGGAGGTGGCGGCAATGTCGTGGGTATTGGGGAAATTGGTGCAGGTGGTGATGAAATTGGCGGGATTGTTGGGGGAGGAGGAGGTGGCGGTGAAATTGGCTGGATTGTGGGGGGAGGAGGTGGTAGTGGTGGGGCTATGGTGGGTACTGGGGGAAGTGGTGGTGGTGGTGCGACGGTGGTGGGGGTTGAAGGAATTGGTGGTGGGAGGGTGGTGGTCGGTAGAGAGGGAATTGGCGGTTGTGTGGTGTTGGGTAGAGAGGGAATCGGTGGTGGAGTGACAATAGGCAAGGAGGGTAGTGGTGGTGATGCAATTATGGCGGGAACAGAGGGAATCGGTGGTGGGGTGGTGGTGGTGGGTTGAGAGAGTGGAGGGAATTGTGCATTGGAGCTGAGGCAGAGGTTGATGATGATGGTGAGGCCCATCAAGAGGCGGTGGTGGACAGAGGACTCTGCCATTAGAGAGAGAGAGCGCTTTGATTTCTTGCTACTTTTCTTGATTTAGAAACAGAGAGATTCAGAGGAAGGGGCTTTTACAGAACTGGACTTGTATACACTACTATAACCGCGGTAACTAACCGCGTTAACAAATTCTCACACACACACTGGCACACACACACCCCTATATATATATATATATATATATAGATACAGTTGTATATGTTTATGTTTATAAGAGAGAAATGTTTATTGATATCTTGATTTCATAGCAGACCGACTAAGAATGATCCCTGATGGGAAGTGAAACTAAAAAAATAAATAATTAAAAATATAAATTTTTAAACACTCATTTTGTTAGTTTGGATTCTATAAAAGTAAAAACAAGGAGATTATGGTGGACAGAAATTTATTTTTATTTTTATATTTTACCCAAAAAAAACTTTGAAGACAATTTTGAAATTTACACAGAAACTGGGCAGATGCCTCCACTAAGCCCACAGTTTGAGGGATAAAAATATAATTAATAAATGAAATTTTATCTTCAATTATAATTAATTAACAAAAAAAACTTGGAGAATAATAAGGTTAATATATATATATATATATTTCAGTCCTAAAAAGCAAAAAATATATATATATTTTTATCAAATAGAGTACCTCGAATTAGATAATTTTAGTACATAGCTACCTATTGCAGAGTCCCAATGCGGAGAGAAATCTATATATTAAAAAGTGATTATATGAATTAAATTATAATTTATATAAACAAGAAATTACAGTTTTTCACTCAATTAATACTCATCCTTATGAATATCCAATGAATGGGTTTGTATATTTGTATCATTCTCAACCATTATCAGTGACAAAAAATATCGTGAATTTGTGCATGCTTTTAATATATATATATAGAGAGAGAGAGAGAAAAAAGTAGTCATATAATGAATACATTTATATATGCGTGTTGATATTGTTAATGCGTGCATCCTCTTTCAATACAGAGATTTGAGTTTCCAGAGTTTGTCAAGAAGCAAATTATACTGTAAATGTGTTTACGCTTTAAATCTTCCTCTGCAAATGTAAATGTTACGACCAAACAACAGTAAGTACAGAACATATATCTTTGAAAATATTTGAGAAATGTTTTTTTTTTTTTTTTTTGTTACTTACCGAAAAAAAAAAATGTGAGAAATCCAACAGTATAACTTTCATATTTGTAAAACAAAAAAAATAAAAAAATAAAAAATAAAACTTTGTACTGTCACTAATTGACTATTCCTAATTCTTTTACTGTATGCCTAGACGGAAAAAAATAGATGAATATGGGGTTAAAATAGCTTCCAAGATTAACTTGGGTATATAACGAACTAAAGCATGTGACGGCACCTGATCCCCGGTCATCAAAGTTAAGCCCATTTTGACAGTGAAAGGGGCTATTTGATCCAAGTTGAAAAGTTGAGGAGGTATTTTGATAAAAATTGAAACTATATACATGGGTTTTATGAAATTAACTTGTTATTCGAAAATGTTAAAATTGTAAAAGTACAAAAAAGCTTCTAATAAGAATGTTAGACTAATTTGTCTCCTTAATTACGTTCTTTAATATATATATTTACTTAGTAATAGATTGAAAATGCCACCCTCACCTCCTAAGATATTTCCCTCTTAAATGTTTTCTAATTTTTCTTTGTTTCCTTTTATGGTCCACTTCTTTCTTCAATTTATTTTATTTACAAAATTATATATGGTTAAATCTCTTGCCTAAAAATATTTTATTTCCTCAATTTGATATTCTTTTATTCTATTTTCTTTTTTCGTTTCTATTTTTTAGTTTTCATAATCATGTGCCCCTCATCAAGAAAATTTCTGGCTCCACCCCCTTGTTGTCAGGATAATATTTTGCACATTTTTTTTTTTTTTTTGATATTCAGGGTGTTCGGGGCAAAAGACTTGTGCAAAGTGACCCCACCACACAGATCAGGTAAAACTCGGCCTATGTTTGCGGTCATGTCCCCAATGAATTATTTGCATCCGGTAAAAATCGAACATGAGACATAATACTTCTTGAGGCACTAAGGCCTTGTTTGGCATAACTTCTGCTTCTGGCTTCCCACAGAAGAAAAAGAGAAGCAAAAGCTGTTTTGAGAAGCTGGTACCCCCAGCTTCTTTAAAACGTTCTTCCAAGACCCAGAAACTCTTCTAAAAATTTTGTCAAACACCGTTCAAAACAGCTTTTACCTCTAGAAAACCAAAAGCAGCGTTTGAAAAGTCAATCCAAACAGGTCTCAAATTCTTTCCAACTGGATCAACTCGTTGGGGCAAAAGTTCTGGACATAATGTGTAATATTTTGCACATTGTTACAATATTAAGTTGTTCAATTTAGATTAAGCTAAAGCAGATCTCAATTAGTTTTGCTCCATGCTTGCTTAACACATTCAAGTTTAGCTCGTTTACAATTAATTTGTTAAACTCATGGGTTTATTTGATTTTTATAATTTGCAACAAACTTCAACTCTTGAACTTCAATTTCAATTTTGGCGTAAGAGATTGAAATACTATTTGAACTCAACTGAGAGTAATATCTTAATCATTGGAAGATATTGGGTAGCCCAAAATAAATACACGTGATACTTCAAATCAATAATAAAATGGGTATAATACACGCAGACATGGATGAATATAAAATACAAAAGGATTCTAGTACTGATATGCACCAAGTATTTTAATTGATTTGGATACCACGTCATAATTATTCTTTGGTAACTAATAATTTTCCCTTAATCATAAAGATGTTCATTTAATATTTGGGTTATTTCCACTGACACCCCCACCCAATAGGCGTATTTTCACACAGACTCCCTCAACTTTCCATATTCCCACATGGATCCCCTGAGGTAAAGGGACATTAAGTTAACTAACGAAAATTTGTGAATCTACCTTTGTACCCTTAAATATTATTATTAATATATAAATAAAACATTTATTATGTTAAATTACCAAAAAACCCATTTACTATTACATTACTTATTCAGTAAATAATATATATGTATATACACATACATATATGGTTGTAGTTTGGTCCCAAACAAGCTACTTCTCCTAATTTTCATGTAACAGAGATAGGTTTGTGATTTTGGGTGTTTGATGTAAGATGGATTTGTGAGTTTTTATTGTTTGTTTGATTATGTGATGGACTTGTTTTTTAATCTTAGATGAGTTTGTGATTTTGGGTGTTTGTATGAGATGGGTTTGTGATTTTTATTTTTATTGTTTTTTAAAAGGGATTTATATATATATGCGAAACAGTGTGTGTTGTGCGTCCCATCTCCTCCAAAATGAGTTGCGAATTTGTTGCCCACTTGAGCTCATCTTCACCATGGTTAGGGTTTGCGAATTTGTTGGAGTTTGATTTCTCTTGATGAAGCTGATGCAGTTCTTCCCCCATTTTGACGATTCATGCATTAGGTTTTGTTAGGCTTTGTTTGCGATTTATTTCTTGTGTGTCTGATGGTCTTTCTTTAGCCTAATTGTCTGATGCAGTTTTTTTTTTCTTCTTCTTGTATTTTCTCTTGGGCTTCGGATATATATATATATATATATGTATTTTAGAGTTTTATTAGGAGAAAACATCAATTCAGAGAGACAAAGAAGAAAAATTGAATAAGATTGAGTAGAGAGAGGAAGGGAGGAATGAGACGAATTGGGATTTGAAGGTAGGGGTGTGTGTATTAATATGTACATATATAAGTTAAAGGGTATTAAAGTAAATTCATAACTTTAAGTTAAGGATATATATGTTATTTCATATCATATGAGGGCAATATAAACTATTCACGGAGTGATTAGTCGCTGACATCACCTAACTAACGGCATATTCAAACGGTGTTAACACCGAGGGTGTACTTGTGGGACCAAAATTCAATTGCAAGGGGTCCGTGTGAGAATATTTATATTCGAGGGGGTCCGAGTAAGAATAACCCTTTATAATTTCTTTCAATATCATATTAATAATATAAAAGTTAGGCAAAAGAGCATAAAACCCTTCTATACTTTCTAAGGGTTGCAAAATACCCACCTATGCTTTTTTTTATCCCAATTTCACTACCCTCACATTTTTAAGAGTTGGAAATTGCCCCATTTTATCTATATTAAATTTAAAAAAAGATATAAAATTAAATTATATATATTAAAATTTGAAAAAAATTATAAATTCAAAAATAAATATAAAATTTGAAAAAAATATATATAAAATGAAAAAAAAAATTAAAATTCGAAAATAAATATAAAATTCGAATATATATATATATAAATCAGAAATATATATATATATATAAAATTCAATTTTTACAAACATAGAGTTTGTATTTTTTTTCTTCCAAAAACCTCATTAATTGATAAAATCAAATAGTGTTATACTGTTAAATCAATTCACCTCCTACACTTTTGACATTGGAGATCAAATAATCAGATAGAGGCAGCCAGTCAATGTATACCCAATGTGACTGGAAGAATAATAATGCTTTGTTACGCTCAACTAAAACCAAAATTCGAATTTTATATAAAATATATATATAATTAAAGTATTGTACTTTGGTTACTTTAAATGTTGTTTTGGTGTATTGTACTTTGGTTATTTGTATTTTTTTTATTTCTATTTACACAACTAATTGTAAAAAAGTAAATTTTATATGTTTTTTTAATTATATATATATATATTTCCAATTTATATATATATATATGTATTTGAATTATATATATATATTACGAATTATATATATATATTTTAATTTTATATGTTTTTTTCGAATTTGATATTTATTTTTGAATTTTATAAAAAAACTTATATATATACTTTTTGAATTTTATATTTATTTTCAAATTTTATATATTTTTTTGAATTTTATATATTTTTTCGAATTATATATATATTTCGAATTTGATATGTTTTTTTTTTAATTTTATATATTTATTTTCAAATTTTATATATCTTTCAAATTTTATATTTATTTTTCGAATTTTATATTTATTTTTGAATTTTATAATTTTTTTTGAAATTTAATATATATTTTTTTGAATTTTATATCTTTCTTTAGAATTTAATATAGACAAAAGGGGACAATTTGTAACCCTTAGAAATGTGAGGGTAGTGAAATGGGGGTGTAAAAAGTATAAGGGAGTATTTCGCAACCCTTAAAAAATATAGGGGGGTTTTATGCTCTTTAGCATTTACTTTTTTACAAATAGTTATGTAAATAAAAATATAAAAAATATAAGTAACCAAATACGATTTTTCTAAGAGTTAGAGATCCATAACTAACTAAGCCCTAAGGCAAGGTAATTAACCCTAACCCTAATTATCTCTCCCAACTTAAGTCCGAATATATACTTATACTATATATAATCTGCGAGCGCTAACACACACACATATATATATACTAGCATAATAACATGTGCGATGCACGTTGCCTTTAAAATGATTAATATAAGAGGGATTATTTTCAAAAAATGAATTAAGTATTGATTTAATCATCATGTTAAACAATATTTTGTCATGTTTATTTTTTTAAACACGTGCCCATATAAAAAACAAAATATAAATAATTAATAAAATTATTATCCAAAATTTATTACAATATACTATGATCAATAACAAAATTAAAATATTTACATTTATCCGATATGAAGTTTATGTAACAAATTCTTAAGCAAAACATTTATCCAATATGAAGTCTATGTAGATTTACCAAAAACAATTATGAAGTCTATGCAACAAATTCTTACGCTTACATTTATGTACAACTTATGCCATGAATTCGATACATGTCTTTAGTTTGTACATGTATTAAAAATCATGTAAAAGAATAAATTAAAAAATAATAAACAAATAGAGAGGTATATGCTTTTTAGCAATGACATATATTATCATGGTTTTAAGATAGAGAGATATAGACGAATGATGAATGAGTTAAAATTTATGTTAGTTGAGTGGTAGATGTTAACATAATATATAAAATAAGGAATGTTTATATTCATTTAGACTAAAGAAATAACAATTTAATCATCACAAAAATTAAATCAAAGTTTAGTAATAATTTTCTTTGAAACATCATTCATCCTTGATCATGATTCCTCTGTTGATACCGATTTAGGTAATAATAACATGAATTATGAATGAATATAAATTTTTGTGACATAAAGAGAAATGAAAGAAAATCGAATTAGAGGAAATATGAGATTGAAATACTCTTGAATCAAACAGAGAATGACGAAATTAAGCAAACTATAATCAATTATAGAGTTTAGAAATACATGCATACCTTCAAAAAAATAACTTGAACAATGATATCAAACCTTATCAAACCTGCAAAAAAGAAAAACAGTTAGAGAGAAAACAAATTACACTAATTGATTAGTGTAGAGATGAAATATGTGTAAATTTAGTTGTATGTAGGGTAAAGGGCAAAAAAAAACCCCAAACTATACTCTCTCTCCCAACTAACCCCCATAATATTTCAAAGTGACATTAACCCCCCCCCCCCCCCCCCCCCCCCCCCCCCCCCCCAATCCCAATCTATCCCTTGTAGTGCAGAATTCAAAAAAGCAGTTTTACTAATTATATTTTCACCCCCTTCTATTTTACTAATTACACTTCTACCTCTTATAACAATATATATATATATATATATTACAAAAATTACAATTTGATTTATTTTTATAAAATTCTAAATAAACATATAAAATTCGAAATAAACATATAAAATTCGAAAATATATATATAATTCGTAAAAAATATATAAAATTTGAAAAAACATATAAAATTCGAAAAAAACATATAAAATTAAAAAAAACCATATAAAACTTGTAAACAATATATAAAATTCAAAAAAATATATAAAATTCTAAAAATATATATAAAATGAAAAAATATATATATAAAAAGTGTGACTGAAGTTTAAGTGGACAAGCCTCAGAGTCATTAGTCACGGTAACGGATCCTCTCCATCTCTCTGCAGAGCTATTTCAAGGGTTACGATGGTGACACATGCCCCACTAATTTCCTCTCACAATTTCTTATTCAACACTTATTTCTTTTTCTCTCTACCACTTTCCTCTCTCCATCACTATCACTTTTCCTCTCTACAAATAAATATAAAATAAAAATTATATAAATAATATTTTAATCAAAATTATATAAAATAAAAACCGAAATTAAATATATTAATATTTTAATCAAAATTATTTAAAATAAAATTCAAAATTAAAAAATTAATCGACTAACTATACCGATTAAAGGGTCCCTTGGTGTTCAAATCTAGGGGTGCACACGGTCCAGTTCACTTTTGATTCTGATCGAAACCGGAATCGAACAGATACTTTCGGTTCCTTAAAAATGAGAACCGGAACCGAACCGTTAATTTTGATTCAAATATTAATATATTCACGGTGCGGTTCGCTTTCAATTTCGATCGAAACCGGAATCGAACAGATACTTTCGGTTCTTTAAAAATGAGAACCGGAACCGAATCATTAATTTTAATCAAAATATTAATATATTTAATTTCGATTAAAATATTTTAATAAAGTATCGATTCGATTCCGATTCGGTCACCATCGTGGGGTATGTGTCGCCATCGTGGCCCTTGAAATAGCTCTGCAGAGAGCTGGAGAGGATTCGTTACCTTGACTAATGACTCTGAGCCTTGTTCACTTAAACTTCAGTCACACTTTATATATATATATATTTGAATTTTATATATTTTTTAGAATTTTATATGTTTTTTGAATTTTATATATTGTTTACGAATTTTATATATTTGTTTCGAATTTTATATGTTTTTTTTCGAATTTTATATGTTTATTTCAAATTTTATATATTGTTTCAAATTTTATATCTTTTTTCAAAATTTATATGTTTTTTCAAGTTTTATATTTTTTTACGAATTATATATATATATTTTCGAATTTTATATGTTTGTTTCGAATTTTATATGTTTATTTCGAATTTTATATAAAAAAATCAAATTGTAATTTTCGTAATATATATATTTTGTAATAAAGGGTGAAAGTGTAATTAGTAAAATAGGAGGGATGGAAGTGTATTTTCATATTACAACTAGGGGGTAAAATGCATGCTTAAAATAGTTTGGGGGGTGTGGTTTAGATTAGGGAGGTTTCTTGCAAAATCTTAATAATTTGGGGGGGTTCTTGCCCTTTACCCTTGTATGTATTTATACTTAAAATTCTACAATTGTAGAATCTTAAGGGCCCGTTTGGTAGGCTGTTCGGTCCGGTCCGGTCTTATCTGGTCTGGTCTTATCTGGGTGGTGTTCTGAAAGTCTGTTTGGTAAAGCTGTCTGGTCTTATGGTCTTATTCAAGCTGTTTGGTCTTATGTTTGGAAAATAATACAAAAAATAATATATAAAATTCAAAAAATATATTAAGTATGAAAATTATATAAAATTTAATTTTTTTTTAAATAATATAAGAAATTCAAATATAATATATTTTTCAAATTTTATAAATTATTTCAAATTTTTATATTCTTTTTTGAATTTTATATATATTTTTTGATTTTTTATATTATTTTCAAATTTTTTATATTTTCTCAAATATATATATATATCTAATTTTGTATATTATTTTTGAATTTTATATTATTTTCAAATTTTATACATTATTTCAAATTTTTTATATTATTTTTCAAAACTTCTATATTATTTTTTAAATTATATATATATTTAAAATTTTATATATTAATTTTGATTTTTATATATTTTTTCGAATTTAATACATTATTTTAAAAAAATTATATTATTTTTGAAATTTTATATATTATTTTCAAATTTTATACATTATTTCAAATTTTTTATATTATTTTTTTAATTTTATATATTATTTTCAAATTATATATATATATTTCAAATTTTATGATCCCATGTGTTAAGACAATTGTATATAAGACCACTTGAGACCATCATTTCTGGTTGTCTCAAATTATCCATTTTGGTCCCAAGTGGTCCTTGTTTATTTGGAACCGTGTTGCCAAATAGTATCCGGTCCCAAAAAAATCATTATGAGACTGGACCACATGGGACCAGACCACGAACCAAACAAGGCCTAAAAGTCCTAAAAGTATACTATTGAAGTTTTGAAAGTATACTATTGAAGTTTTGAGGAGTCTTAAAACTTCTATAGTAATAGAGGATTGCCTAAAAGTTTATCTCAAAGGACTTTAAAGATAAACTTTTGTTCCGCATTGATTAACCAAATTTTTTGAGTTTCTAAACCGAAGATAATTTGGCAATGGTAGTTGTGTTTGATACTTTATTAATCCATTTTTATCAATAATTTCAATATCAGCTATTAGTTGTTTTGGAAGAAGAATCTAAGATGTATGTGTATGGAGCTCTCCAATTCCTATTTTGTTGTTTTCTTTTTTATATGAATATATATTTATAACATTTGTGGTTATTCTTTATCAATAATTGATCGTTTAAAGTTAAGAGGATTTGTGACATCGACAATTTAGTATTAGATTTTATATTAGGTTGATTATTATTATTCTCCATCTCAAAATTATTCGCTTTTATTCAGTTTAATGGTTAGATGTATTTAGTGCTCCGGTCCAATGTAATTTATGAGTCGAATAAAATATAAAAGTCCAATTGATATAATGTAAATAATTAATGTAATAGTTAGTGTAGTTTACATAAAATTCCCTGAGATTTCATGATTTAATCAAATAATTCCTTATGGTTCAAACAATCCCCTAAGATTTACAAATTTTATCAAGTACCCCCCGCTCCCAAAAAGGTCAATTTTCCGGCACCGAAAATGTCAAAATGACATAAATGCCCATAGTCATACGAAAGTGTTTCGAGGGTAATTTACACAAAACCCCCTGAGGTTTTAATTTTTAATCAAATAACCCCCTAGGGTTCAAAAAACCCCTAAAAATTTTAAATATGCTCAGATATCCCCTGATCGTGAAATGTTACATTTATCGGCGCCAAAAATATAAAATTACTAAACTGCCCATAATAAAACGACAATGTATGAAAAAAAAAATTATTTACCAAGTTTCCCCTTCACAAAATGATCGGTACAAAGTCGTGGTTTAAATAATAGGTTAAGAGATTAGAATTAATACGATCTTTTTTTACCTTTCCATAAGTGTATGGGTCGACTGTAATATAGTTTAGCTTTGAAAAAGGTTGTTAAATCCCACAGAAACCAAGTCGTATTCTAAGTCTAATAAGCTAATATGCAATAGCGCGCGCACACACACACATATATACATATTTATATTTGTTAAAATTTATGTATTTTTTAAACTTTTAAAATCAAATGATATCACCCTAAAATTAAAATACAAAAGTTATAGTTCAAAAATAATTAATTTTATTATTTATTGTATTATGAGTATTAAAAACTACAATTATTAATATAAGATACACAAAAAAAAAGAGACTATCTTTGCACATAATTAAAAATATATTATTATTTTTGAATATTTTTGAATATTTGTTTTCTCAATTTTTGCTTATTTTTTATATACTATGTTTATGTCATTGTTTTTAAAAAAATAATTACCAAATAATTAATGAAATTCGTAGAGAGAGAGATTTGAAGATTTTAATTTATTAAAATGGACGGAGAAGGGGGTATCTTAGCATATTTGAAATCTTTAGGAGGTTTTTTGATTAAAAATTAAAACCTCGGGGGGTTTTATAAAAATTACATGATAAAACAATATGACTATGGGCATTTAAGTTATTTTGACATTTTTGGTGCTGAAAAATTGGCAATTTTGGGAGCAAGAGTGTATTTGTGAAAATTTATAAATTTCAAGGGGTTGTTTGAACCATAGGAGGTTATTTGATTAAAATTTGAAACCTCATGGGATTTTATGTAAATTACCCTAATAGTTAATAACGCAGTTTTCTTCTAGAGATAAATGACTTTTATTTTTTAATCGCAATATATTGTCATCACTAAACTTTGGTCCAATTGAAATTCAAGGTATTGAATCAGATTGAATGGTTGATGGTTGTGGAATTCAATCTCATTAGTGGGGTCCAATCTCCTATCAGATCTGATAAGATCCGTTGAATCTCAATTAGAACAAAGTCCAACAAAATCTAATGAGAGAAAAACTAGACTGATTAACATCCAAGTTACAAATACCTAAACTATTCAAAGGTTGTTAAAATCGGAAGTTAACATCCAAGTTACAAATACCTAAACTATTCTAAGGTTGTTAAGATTGGAAGTCTAAGAAGGAACGTTGGGAGATTCATAGAATCGGAATCATAGAATGGTAAGTAGAATATATTGTAACGATTCTCTAACTAACTATTAATAATTAATTTATATAATTTTCTAAAAACTAATATACTTGAAATATAACAAAAATATACTCAAAATATTAATACTTTTTACTTTTAATTATTTTCTCATATGTTTGTGCCATATATTGGGATATTAGACTGAATTATTAAGATTTTTGGCTTTTTATATGAAGAACCTAACACTCAAACCCTTATAGCTTGGAAATTAGAACTTATAATTGATAAAAAAAGTTATAGCCATCAAATGAGCTATAATAAGAAAACCACAAGAAAATAAATGAGAAATAAACAAGATCGAAACTGTTGATAAATGGGGCACATGAGTAGGTGCATACAAGCCTGACAAAAACGCTATCTAACAACCAAATTTATTAACTTGTTACCTGATTATGTAGGAGGTTTTGCATAACAAGTTAAGACATCTATATCTCCTCGAATTCCATGAAAAACCATAGCTTCAAAAGTTGTAGATGGAGCAACACCACCACCATTACCATCCTTATTCTTGGCCTCAAAAGTAATGTAGTATATGAAACCAGCAACACCCAAAGCGTTTGCCTTCACAACATGCAGTAACTCAGTAATTTACCCCCGACAAATTAAAAATCCCAATATGAAACATAAGACAAGGGTATATACATTAGACATGGTGGCGGTGTTTATTACCCACCTTAATACTTGGCGGCAACGTATAATATTCTGAGTTTCTATAGAAACTCACTAATGACTCCAACTCTAAGACAACTGGAGGGGGTGGTGTTGTTGAGATCATGGGTCAAACTTCAATCACATACAGTTTAAAACTAGATGTATTTTACCTAAAATTCAATTATATGCCTTTATTCAACACAAACAGAAACAAATACACACATACTTACATTCCTCTCATTATATCTTAATTGCAGAATGAGAGAGCTCTGTGACGAACTCTAAGGTCTTGAGGTCCGTAAAGAGATCCTTTAATGGCACAATTATACCGAAATCCTCTGAAGGGGGCAAGTCCGGAACATCAAATCCCTGATAAAATGCAACAAATTAATGAGCCCATCGATACACATATATATATATACACAGACATAAAATTCCCTGATGAAATTTCATCGCCAAATTAATCAGCCCATCGATATATATACATATATATATATATATATATAGATACAGATATATATACACACAAGCAAATGTAAAACATAAAGACACTTACACCGCTGACCCTAACCCAATCGTAGTACAAGCTTAACTGTTTATCGGTCAACATGTCTTCATCGTCCAATGTCCAGTCTGTTGAAAATAAGTAAACTTGATAATGGAAAGTGCCAAACTTGACAAGAAAGTCCATGGAAGTGCCTAACTTGCCAACCTCCACAATAGTCATGGTGTTGAGCCAAACTTGCCTAAATTTATATGCTTATAAATAGAGGTGTATTATGTAGTTGTAAAATTAGAAGTTAGAGATAGGTTTTGAATAGAAGAGTGTGAGAAAAAAGAAAAAGAGAGAATGAGCTTTGTATTTTTGAAAGTGTGAATTTAAGAATAAAAGTTTATTTCTCTCATTTATTGTGTTGATTCTGGGTATATAGAATCACCATTAGTGATTTCTCAACATAGTATCAGAGCTTGGTGAAGCTATAGCAAACCAAGAAGAATTTTTTCAAAAACAGAGCCGAAGGTTTCAAAGCCTATTCATGAGCCATAGGTGTCCAAACCACAAGTTTGAGCACATTTCTAACTTCTCCATTCCAGCAGGAACGTAACCACGAAAATTTCAGGCCAATCCACCGCCGCACGCACCCTCACGCGCCGCCACAAGCTAGGCGAGTGAGCCCCACGCGCAGCCACGCGTCTGGTCATCTTCAACCTCCACCCGCGCATGAAGCCCACGTGCCTGACACGTCATCACCTACCACGTCATCAGTGTCACGTCAGCAGAATTTATGGAAATTTACAGATTTGCCCCTTGTTAGTATTTTGTCAGTTCCGGGCTCATTTTAACTCCGATTTGAGCAAACGAAGAGTCGTTTTTTACTAAACGGAACTCTCCGGATGCAACCGTATGATCGGTTTGACCAAATTCAACACCAATTTTCAGAAATAAGCACCTCAAGTGCTTAAGCAAAAACCGATGACGTCCTCCATCAATTTTTTCCAGCCCCAGCTTCCACGACTGAACAAAGATAATTACGAGAAGTGGTGTATCATGATGAGAGTCCTTTTAGCCTCACAAGATTTGTGGGATGTGATCGATACCGGATATGATGAACCCGAAGAAGTAGAGAATATAAGCCAGGCCCAACAGGCCGAGCTTAAAGAAGAAAGACGAAAGGACAAGAAGGTGTTATATCTGCTTTATCAGAGTGTAGATGAAGCAAGTTTTGAGAAGATCTCTGCTGTCAACACCGCCAAGCAAGCATGAGAAATTCTTCGTAAAACAAATCGAGGAATTGAAAAGACGATAAAAATTAGACTTCAAAGTCTAATGGGGGAATTTGAATTGCTGCAGATGAAAGAAAGAGAGTCAATTTCTGAGTATTGTACTAGAATATTGACTATTGTGAATCAAATCAGAGGATGTGGAGAAAAGATCAAAGATGTACGTGTGCTCGAAAAGATAATGAGATCTCTCAATTCAAAATTTAAGCACGTGGTTGTAGCCATTAAAGAATCGAAGAATCTGGATGTCATGACTGTTGATGAGTTACAAGCCACGCTTGAAATCCATGAACAGCGAATCGACAAGAAGAATACCTCAAACATCCGAGAGGACGAACAAGTCCTGCAGGCAAAGTTCTCAGCCGGAGAATAGAGATAGGGAAATTCACAAAGAGGTCGAGGAAGAAATCGTGACTATCAAGGACGAGAAGATGTATTCAGAGGTGAAGATGGGAGAATAAAAGTGAAGTGTTATAACTGCAACAGATACGGCCACTATGCCCGTGAATGCAGAAGAGAGCTAACAGAAGAAGATGAAAATGAAGAACATGTGTACTTTGCAAAGAAATACACAAATGAGCTAAACGGAATGCTGCTGATGGCTTAATATGTGAATCCTTTTAGCTGGATTTTTGAAAAAGAAGCGGAGCCCAAGGAGCCCGTGATTGAAGAAGAAGAAGAGAATGATGAAGAAGTGTCACCAACAGTGCCACGAGATGAGATTGAAGTAGTGCCACCAACAATGACACAAATTGTTTCTATTCCTGACAAGAAGAAGTCAGAGGTGGATCCGGTTGAAAGATACTAGACCAAGAAGAAGTCAGAAGAAGATCTGGTTAGCTTCACCGAAGCCATTCAAGAGAAGGAATGGAAGACAGATATGGATGAAGAGATGTTCACCATAGAGAAGAAGCAGAGTAGTCCACCAGAAGGCCATAAGTCAACTGGGTTGAAGTGCGTCCACAAGACGAGAAGTGGAAAATGCGAAGTTTAGAGATACAAAAATCGCCTGTCCATGAAAGACTACAAAAGTAGAAAAGTGAAGCCAGACAATTTCAAAGGTCTGAGGAAGGAATGTAATGCCTCGATAATGGTTCCAGGGAAAGAAAGTGCAGGGAAAGAAAATGGTATCTCTTCAGAGTTCAGGCAAGTCGACTCGGTTCAGTTCGAAGTGTTTGTCGCTAGTCGTGGACTTGACTATGAAGAAGAGAGTCAACCATCTCTGTGCAAAAGTAGACGAGAAAGGCAAAACCAAGAAATACAAGATAGATTCATAAGATCTAAGATATTGCAAGGAATGCAGAAATTTCAAGAGACAGAAGAAGCTGCAAGTAATGCAGAAGATCTCCAAATTAAGTTTAAAAGGGGATGTTGAAAATAAGTAAACTTGATAATGGAAAGTGCCAAACTTGGCAAGAAAGTCCATGGAGGTGCCTAACTTGCCAACCTCCACAATAGTCATGGTGTTGAGCCAAACTTGCCTAAATTTATATGCTTATAAATAGAGGTGTATTATGTAGTTGTAAAATTAGAAGTTAGAGATAGGTTTTGAATAGAAGAGTGTGAGAAAAAAGAAAAAGAGAGAATGAGCTTTGTATTTTTGAAAGTGTGAGTTTAAGAATAAAAGTTTATTTCTCTAATTTATTGTGTTGATCCTGGGTATATAGAATCACCATTAGTGATTTCTCAACACAGTCATCCCAATTATCAAATCGCTATTGCAGTTTCTGAAGTTTCTGTTCCTCTGATTCATCCAATCGTTGTTTCTTCTCTTTCTCATCGTTAGGGTTTATATCTAAATTCGCTCTCTTTTCCCCTATTCCATAAGCACAATTGTCAGCCTCCGCCATTAGCACAGATTTATCGTCCCCGTCCGCCACTAGCACATATTTGTACTAAGAGGTTGCAAAAATCATGCAATTTGATGTGTGAATGTATATGTTTATATATGTATAACACCGTGTATGTATACGTGTATTTATGTATACCAACCATTATATATATATATTCGTATGTATATTACAAATATGACAATAAATAATTTTCGTCCAATTATTTATAAATTTGATAAATGTTATTTTCAATAACATAAATATATCTTATTTTAGTACTTTTTTTTGGACCATATTACCTTTCATATTATTTTTATTAACTTATCCATTTTGTTTATTTTAGTCAAAAACTAAAAAGAGAGAGAGAGAGAGAAAAGTATTAATAGTAAGTTTAAATAGCTATCGGGGCAATCAAAAAGGCGTAAGGTCAAGGTCGGAGGGAGGGCCACATGCAATTTTTTATGAGTTTATTTTATAAATATATTTATTTTTGTGGCTTATTAAAGAAATTTAAAAAAAATTTGGGAGGCCGTCCATATGCAATTTTTATGGAGTTAATCATAAAACATATAATTTTTTTGGGATGGTAAAAGAATTTTTGAAAATCCTAGGAGGGGCATACGCAATTTTTATGACCTTATCCATATAATTAAATTTTTTTTTTTGAGATAGTAAAAGGAATTTTTGAAAATTGTGGAAAGGTCATGGCTCATCTTCCCCAACTCATAGCTCTGCCGAGGTTAAAATTTAGTTATACAATTAGTAGAAAAGATTAATACACTTTTGCTCGTTTAAAAGATATATAATATGTTAATTAATAAGAATATATCATGAATTAATATACTTTTGCACGATTTTACGACCATTCTCTCACATCTATTTTAGAATTTTTTTCGGGGGCTAAACTAAGGACCTGTTTTGTAACTGGTTTTGGTTCCAAATTTTTGGTTTTCGTACGAAATGGTGGTACTAACCCATGTTTGGTAAAATTGGTGTTGGTACTACTGTAGCAAACCAATGGTACCAAAACATGACATTTTTGGAACCATCAACTTTGATGGTTTGGGTGGTGTGAACACTGTAGCAAACCAATGGTAGCAACCTATGTTGCACCATCTCACCCACACCAAACCAAATCCCATTTTTCTAATATTAAAATATTAATATTAAAATATATTAATATCAATATTAATACTAAAATTAAAATTAATAATATTAATATAAATATATTTTAATATTATAAATTTTAATATTAATATATTATAATATTAATATATTAGTATATTAATATATTTTAATATTACAAAATTTTAATATTTATGAATAAAATATGAAACCATCCCAAGTTACCAAACATGGTTTGGTTTCAAAATTTCAACCCATACTAACTTTACCAAACATGGTTTGGTTTTTCAGCATCACTTTTTCTTATATCAAAACTATATGCACCAAACATGATTTGGAACCAAAATAAAACCACACCAAACCAAATCCAACCAAACCCTAACCAAAACCAAAAACTAACACTGCATCGCACCGTTACCAAACGTGACCTATGTTTCAATGGATCGATCCTTCCCCAAACGGATCGATCCAACAGGGTCAAGGAAAAAAAAGGAAATTTCGTCTCATTGGAAAAAAAAAATACTTAAAAAGTCCACAAATGCTTTAATGGGGACCTGAGGTATTGAACCCTCGTCCTTTTCATTTGAAAAGGGAAAAGGGTGGAAACACCACTAAAATACACAATATATGGTTGCACCGAGATAAACTTTTAACTAATCTGAAAAAATAACATTTTCATTCTTTTTTCAAAAAAAGCTGGAGTTTTTTTTTGTCTCCCCCGCCCATAGTTATTAAAGGCTCAAGGTGCTAGATGTCCTCTAGAACCTAGGTGTGAGGAGCTAGGCGAGACATGTGTATGAGTGAAGTGAGACACACAGTAAAAAATATGATGGAAAAATAAAATTATTACTAAAGCATTTATACTCCATAATAAAGGCGCAAATGTTGTCGAAGACGCTCTTGCTTACACTCGAGGCGCAAGTCTTGTGTCTCAAGGAGCCTAGAGCCTAAGCAACGCGCCTTTAACAACACTGCCCCCACCATCTATTCTATTCTCTTCTAATGTGTATGCTAAAAGGTCTTGGGAATTTTAAATATGTGTGCTTGTGGATCCCTTTTTCAAGTTTCGAATAAGACACAGACCCATGATCGAGTTCAAAAGAGAAGTACACATGTTTCATAGTTTGTTAAGGATCTAATAGAAACTATGACACGAGATAGAATACATGTACTTCATAACAAGAATTATAATTCCTCGCACAATAAATCAACAAGAAGAACTATGGCCCTGTTTGGTAACCAGTTTTTATTGGTTTTGTCTTGGTTTTCAAAGATTAAACTTGTTTGGTGGGTTTTGTTTTTAAATTCCAAACCAAAACCACTTAAAACTTTGGTCTTGGATTTGGTTCAAAAAAAAGTTGGTCTTTCTTGGTCTTAGTCCACAATTTTTGACTTGTCTTTCTTTCTCTTTCTCTCTCTCTCTCTCTCCTATATATATATATATAATTTATGTACTAAAATTAAAAAATAATATATATTAATATAAATAGAATAATATATATATTTTATTTTATAATAATATATATAAAATAATATTATTAAATATATATAAAAATAATATATATAAATATATATAAAATTAAAAAATAATATATATTAATATATATAGAATAGTATATATTTTTTGATTTTATAATAATATATATAAAATAATATTATTAAATATATATAAAAATAATATATATATAAATATATATATAAATATATATAAAATAATATATAAAATTAAAAAATAATATATATTAATATATATAGAATAATATATATATTTTTTATTTTATAATAATATATATAAAATAATATTATTAAATATATATATATAAATAATATATAAATTAAAAAATAATATATATAATAATATATAAATTTAAAAAATAATATATATTAATATATATAGAATAATATATATATTTTATTTTGTAATAATATATATAGAATAATATTATTAAACATATATATATTAAATATATAAAGAATAATATTATGAAACATATATATATTAAATATAAAAAAAAATAATATATAAATTAAAAAATAACATATATAAAATAATATATAAAATTCAAAAATAATATATATATAAAATAATATGTAAAATTCAAAAATAATATATATTAATAATATATAGAATAACTGTAACGTCCGGTATTTTTACGGGTTAATTTAAATTTTTTATTTAAACAATTATGTGTTTATGTGCTTAATGTGTTTAACTGTTTTAGCATGCCTTACATGTTATATGTGTTATAAAAATTGTACGTAGCATGTTTTATTTTCATTTTGAAATTAATGAAAATTATTGAGAACGATTTCGGGAAAGAAATGACCGAGGGGTAAAGGAGTAATTTCACATTTGGAACAATTAGTGGAAAATGTAGAAATTAGGGCAAGAATGGCATTTTAGTAATTAGGGAGGATGACAAGGGGTAAAAAGGGTAATAAAGAGTCTTGATGACACTCTTGTAATTAACCCCAACTTTGGATGAATTTGGTCATTTCCACCTTTCATGTGTTGTCTCATTCCTAGCCCTTGATCTCATTCTCCCATCTTTGTTTTAAGCCCTTGGATCATAAGGCCTTGTTTGGTTGGCACTTAAATGGAATAATCCATTATTCTTGGTCATCCACTTGACAAGACTTTTTCTCAACCATTGGATGATTTGTTGATTTCCATCTTTTTTCTAAGCCCTTGGATGATAAGGCCTTGTTTGGCAAAATAATGAGTTTTGTGAATTGTGTAAAAGTCTTCCACTTGGCAAGACTTATTCCAAGCCATTGGATTCATTCTTTTCTTTCCTAGCTTCATTTTGGACCCTTGGATTTGAGTAGGGTTAGTGGAGAATCTCTACACTTATGAGTCTTTCTCATTTGCAAGACTTCTCTCATACACCACAAATATCTCTCTATCTCCCATAAGTTTCTTTCTCTCTTGCTCTCCCTCATTACACTCCTTCATATTCTTCTTGTCAAATTCTCTCATCCTTATGATGAGAATTTGAAGAGGGTTTGTGCATGAAAGTGGATGTTGGTGCTCCAAGCTTTCTTTTGAGCCAAATCTTGGTAAGTAAATTCTACTCCTTTAGAATTTCTAGTTTCAAACCCTATCTTCTATTATTGGATTCTTGTCTTCAATTTTTGGTTTATGGAGTTGTCTACTTATAACTCTTGCTTGAAACTCCATTGAAGCTTAGCTATCGGTTGGGTAGAGCTTAGTGTTGGCTTTGGAGGAGGTTGGGTGGATTCGAATCACTCTTGGAGGCATTGCTTGTTCTTGCTTGCTCTTGCTTGGAATTGAGGTAGGGGAAAATGACTTGTCTTTGTCTTTGTAAGAGGGTGTGTGCGTCTAAGTGTATATATGCCGTATATATATATACGAGTTGGTTTTGGGCAACTTAGATTATGATTTAGGCCCTTGATAATATGATATTGTGATATAAATTCATATTGTTATTTATTGATCATAAATGTGATATGAATTAATGTTGTGGTATATTGATCATAATTGTAATATTATGAGCATGTGAAAAGCTTGACATGATATATTGCCTAAAGAGAAAAAGCATATATTATGATGAAGTATGGTTGATGAAAAATCATACGTGTATATTGAGTAAGTCATGTAGTGTCAAATACATGGTGTCGGAATATGTGGGTGGTGTAGTGATATGTTGGTAGTCGGGTTCGGATCAAAGCAACAACTGGCCAGGAGGTATCACGCCTACGGAACTAAAAAGCCGATCAAATGTGAGTTAGGAGTCCGGGTAGAGGCTCATGTTCTTGACTTTTGTAGTCATGGCGTACGGAGTTGCATGTTGGGCTCTCGTACAACCGTCTTCCTTGTTGAAGTGATAGAGAGAAAAATCACTTGGGAAGAGTCGGTGCGGTACTCTACAAGTAATTGGACAGAGTATGTATCCGTTAACCTGAGTTGGGCGCCGTGTGTCTCGGGGGGTGTGTCGAGTCATGGTGCATTTAGACTATAATATATATGTGAATATGATGTTATTGTGGAAGCATGCTATAATTATAGAAAAATTATGTTGTGAGCATGTTGGGGAAACTTAATTGTGGGGTTCGATGGGGTTCCGGATTGGCGTGAGAGCCATGTGGGACAAGAGACCGACCTAGGGTTAGTGGCATGAACCTTGGTTGGGTTGAACCACTCGGACTACCGAGATGGAGGCAATGACGCTTCCTCTACTGGGCTAGTGAGCTCACCCCACGCCTTTTTTAATTTTCAGGTGATGATCCCGTTGGGAGAGTTCCGTAGTATCTTCGCGGACGTGTGGTTGTATGCCCGTCCTTTTGTGCATGAGACGGACCACACTTATTTTGTTGGACATTTAGTTGACAAACATGTATTCAAATGTTCATTTTGTCCATGTAAGTTGAATTTGAAAAACTATTTTACTTTAACCCGGCTAGCATGTTAGCCGAGGTGTTATTCTCAATGTACATCCCTTGGAGCGCTATGCGCGGGGATTATATTCTTTTGGGGCACTTCGGTGCCGAAACGTGGAAATATGTAATTTTGAACAACTATAACATGTTCCGCCTTAGAGCGTTTAAATGTCACTCTTGAGTATTTTTACTTGGAGTTATGAATGTGAATTGGATGATTTGCCATGAAATATGAATATTAGGTGTTTAGCCGAAAACGGCGTTTTTCTAGGTTTTCAACTAACCCTTTTCGAATTGAATAGAAAAACCCGTTTTCGCCTACCCCCGTAGCCGGTAAATTTTCTTGTTTTAGAAATGGCCTTAAACTCATTTTTCAAAGATTTTGAATCTTAGAAACCGGTGATACTTAAAACGGAGACCGGGGGCAAGACGGATAACTTTACGAACTATAAATGAATATTTTTGTTCAAAGTTCATGTTGTGTTAGGATGACTTGAATCATAGATAAAATGTGCATCAATCAAATATAGGTTGGAGAAATGTTTTTAGTTGAGAATTCAATCACTTTTTGGGTCATTTTTGAAGCTTCGTATTGAAGAAGTCGACTGCCGAAGAGCCGGCAGCCGACTTCCGGAAATATGGCATTGCAGCTTCTTTTTCCTTAAGCTTCGTCTTAGGGCAGTCGACTCTCGCCATTGGAGAGTCGACTCTCGCCATTGGGAAGTCGACCCTCGTACACGGGCAGTCTACTCTCGGACATTCAGCCTTGTTTCGACCATTTTCAGAAATTCATTTCTCCCACCTCGCACCTTCGATTTAGGTTCCGTTTATTTCTATGGGCTCTCCTATATCCAAATTATCGGAATAAAATTCTAAATGACCAGTTTAACTCTAAAATGACTATCTTACCCTTGGTGAAAGAGGGGTACCTCAGCTTTAGTTTTGGGTCGGTGTTGTCTGGCACCACTTTCGAAAATTCATATCTCTTTGCTCGTGACTTCAAATTTAGTTCCGTTTGTTCGCACTGCTTGTGCTAGGTCCAAAGTTTGTAGGCGTAGTTGGAAATCACTATTTCACCCCTGATTTGACCATTTTACCCTTGGGTAAACATGGTGGGTTGAAATGTTCCGTTCCAGGTACCGAGTGTTCGGTTTACCTCTTTTCCGATCCCGTGGGATCTTTTTGGCATCTTTGAGATGTTGTAGGTCTATTCTACCTGTTTATGGGTATTTTACAACTTAAATGGATTTTTATTTCATTTCTTTTTCTTCCGCATTCACTCCCTTAGCTCTTAGGCTCGGGTTTGGAGTCCTAGGAAATTTGGGGCGTGACAACTTGGTATGAGAGCGTGTTCTTTCTCTATGGGACGACGGGCGAGGGTTGTTATCGCTTTATGCTTCTTGTTTTCTTTTATGATACGTGTTTACGTATTAGTTCCCGTCTCTTGTACGTCGTTGGCTTATACGTGTGTCGGCATGACTTTGTGGTTTTGTTTGGCGTACTATGATTGTACTTGTGCCTTACATGTTTAGTTGTTGTCATGTAGAGAGCATGCCGCCACGTAGAGGTCGACCGCGTGTCATTAGAGAGGGTGATGCTCCGAATCAAGTACCTCCGGTTATGGACGAGAATGTTCCAGTACATCCGGATGTAGGGGAGCGTGTACCGGCTGCACCTTTCATGGATGGTGAGCAGTTTGCACGTGCTTTAGCGGCAGCTATGGCACAAATTCCTCAGAGGCAACATGTTGAGGACGAGGGCTCGCGTGCTCAAAGGGCTCTCCGGGAGTTCTTACGTTTAGACATACCTACCTTTGTGGGCGGTCCGGATCCACTTGTAGCCGATGATTGGTTGGAGCAAATAACCAATGGATTTGATATTCTCAGGGTGGTTGATGACGAGGTACGGGTCATGATTGCGTCGTTTCGACTTACGGGCGATGCTAAGAATTGGTGGAAGTCTGTCACGAACATAAGGAACGTTCGAACTATCACATGGGCGGACTTTTGCATACTTTTCTTGGATCGGTATTTTCCACATCTTGCTAGGATGAGCATGAGGGACCGGTTCAATGAGTTGGTTCAGGGTGATTTATCTGTGACCGAGTATGAGCTTCAGTATACTAGTTTATCTCGATTTGCACCAGAGATGGTGGTGGATGATGAAGTTAAGGGCCGACGTTTCGTGAGGGGCTTGAGGGGCAATCTCAAGTCAAAGATTTCTGTGCTTACTATGCCGACGTACCGCGAGGCCGTTACAAAGGCATTGCTTGCTGAGGAGGATGCAAGAGAGGGCCGACTAGCTCGTGAGGCTAGGGAAAAGAGCTTCGGAGGTTCTTCATCTTCGGGCTTTGGGAACAAGAAGAGGCAGCGAAATAGCACTCCAACTCCGGTTGCACAGCAGCAGCAGCCACAACAGCAGCATCGGGGACAGTCTACACTTTCCTTTAGAGCATCTTCGGGTTTCACTCGTCGGGAGATTGTTTGTCATTATTGCCGACAGCCAGGGCACACGAAGCCACAATGTCCGTTTTTTTAGCAGGGACAGAGTAGTGGTCCAGTGCATAACAGGGGTTGCTTCCAGTGTGGACAGCAGGGTCATATCGCCAGGAATTGTCGTCAGGGACAGAGTAGTGGCACTCCTATGAGTGGGATTGGACACCAGTCTAGGGCTACACAGCCAGCAGGTCAGTCTGGGTATAGAGCACCACAGCAGCCAGCACCATCAGCTCAGGGTTCTCAAGCTAGGACATCTGCATCGACTATCCAGCAGCCTCCACGTCCTCAGGGCCGTGCTTATGCAGTCACAGCAGCAGACAGTGTAGCCGGACCTTCTATCGTGAGAGGTACATTTCCTGTATACGGTTGTTGGGCTCATGTTCTTATTGATTCTGGAGCTTCACACTCTTTTATTGCTTCTACTTATGCATCTACTTTGGGGATACCTGTTTCATATCTTGGGGTACCTTTATGGGTAGACACGCCGATTGGGGGTAGTGCATATTTATCTAAAGTGTGTCGCAAGTGTGACATTGTGATTGCCGGACGATCATTGAGGTTCGACTTCATTCTTCTAGACATGACGGGCTTTGACGTCATCTTGGGCATGGATTGGTTATCTACCTTCCGTGCGCAGATTGATTGCTTTAGAGGTCGGGTGTCAGTGTGCACGCCTAAGGGCGAACGTTTCCACTTCTTTGGTGATCGAAACGACTCTTCTACTTCTTCATATTGTATATGGAGTCGTGATGTTTCCGGTTTCATTTTGGCGAGTCTCTTTTCCGACGATGAGGTTTGTGGTCACGTCGAGGTACCTTATGTCGTGGGTGAGTATTGGGATGTTTTTCCCGATGACTTGACTTCCTTGCCTCCGATTCGTGAGGTGGAGTTTGCTATTGATCTTGTACCGGGTACCGATGCTATTTCCATGGCACCGTACTGAATGGCACCGGCGGAGTTAAAAGAATTGAAGGAGCAACTTGACGATCTCAAGGCGAAGGGTTTTATTCGGCCTAGTGTTTCCGATTGGGGTGCTCCAGTTCTTTTCGCTAAGAAAAGGGATGGTTCACTACGGTTGTGCATTGATTATCGTAGATTGAATCGGGTGACGATCAAGAACAAATATCCATTACCACGGATTGACGACTTGTTCGATCAACTCAAGGGATCTAAGTTTTTCTCCAAGATTGACTTGAGGTCCGGTTATCATCAATTACGGGTTAGGGATATTGATATTCCGAAGACCGCGTTTCGCACTCGGTATGGGCACTTTGAGTTTCTTGTGATGCCTTTTGGTGTGACTAATGCACCGGCGACATTCATGGGTCTCATGAATCGTATCTTCCACGAGTTCTTGGATAGATTTGTAGTGGTGTTCATTGATGATATTCTAGTGTACTCTACTACGGAAAGTGATCACGAGGTTCATCTTAGGACCGTTCTTCAAATCCTAAGAGAGCACCGATTGTATGCTAAGTATAGTAAATGTGAGTTTTGGCTTCAAGAGGTTAGATTTTTGGGGCATGTTGTTTCCGGAGGCGGCATTTCAGTTGATCCTTCGAAGATAGAGGCTGTTATGAGTTGGAAGAGACCGAGTAACGTTTTTGAGGTTCGTAGTTTCCTTGGCTTAGCGGGTTACTATCGGCGATTTGTGAAGGACTTTTCTCGTTTGGCGGTTTCTATGACTCGCCTCACGCGAAAGGGTGTCAAGTTCCTGTGGGATGACAAGTGTGAAGAGGCATTCATTGAGTTGAGGACACGTTTGACTACGGCTCCGGTGTTGATTATTCCCGAGCGCGGCATCGGGTACGTGATCTATTGTGATGCTTCTCACGAGGGACTAGGATGTGTACTCATGCAGTCCGAGAGAGTTGTGGCTTATGGGTCTCGACAGTTGAAGACTCACGAGCGGAATTATCCTACGCATGACTTAGAGCTTGCAGCGGTTCTTTTTGCCCTTAAGGGGTGGCGGCACTACTTGTACGGTGAGAGATTTGAGGTCTTCTCCGATCACAAGAGTTTGCAGTATATCTTTACGCATCGGGACTTGAACTTGCGGCAACGTCGATGGGTCAAGTACATGGAGGACTATGACTTTGCACTCCAGTATCACCCCGGGAAGGCTAATGTGGTGGCGGATGCGTTGAGTCGCAAGTCACATGCATCGTTGGCTAGCATCTTTATTCGTGAGTGGCGAATGATGGAGGAAGTCGCAGAGTTGGATCTTCAGTTCTGTGATAGTGGGGATTCAGTGGTGACTTTGTTTAGCATGGTGGCACAACCTTCACTTGTGAGTCGTGTGATTGAGGCTCAGGGGCGCGATGACAGCATTACTTCGGTTCGCACTCGTATTGCTAGTGGCGAGGTTGTTGATGATTGGGTTTTGCACTCCGACGGAGGTTATCGTTTTAGGGGTTTACTCTATGTACCGCAGACTTACCGTGAGGAGGTTTTGCGAGAGTTTCATAGTTCCAGGCTTGCAGTTCACCCAGGTGGCACGAAGATGTATCATAATCTTCGGCGTCATTATTGGTGGCAGGGGATGAAGAAATCAGTTGCAGATTTTGTGAGCCGATGTCTTACTTGTCAGCAGGTTAAGGTTGAGCACCGAGGACCTGCTGGGTTATTGAATCCGCTACCGATTCCTGAGTGGAAATGGGAGCATATTTGCATGGACTTCGTGACAGGGTTACCAAAGACGAAGAATCAGAAAGATGCAGTGTGGGTGATCGTTGATCGATTGACGAAGACTGCACGTTTTCTACCTATCCGTGAGACGGATAATGTAGAGGCTCTTAGTAGGCTGTACGTGAAGGAGATTGTCAAGCTTCACGGGGTTCCGGTGACTATTGTTTCGGATCGAGATCCGCGATTCACGTCACGATTTTGGGAGGCCTTTCAGAAAGTATTGGATACGCAGTTACGGTTCAGCACCGCTTTTCATCCTCAGACAGACGGTCAGTCAGAGCGTACCATTCAGATCCTTGAGGATATGCTTCGTGCCTGTGCTATTGATTTCAGAGGCAGTTGGGAGGATCATCTTCATTTGGTGGATTTCGCGTACAACAACAGTTATCATTCCAGTATTCAGATGGCACCTTTTGAGGCGTTGTACGGTAGACCGTGTCGTTCACCGACTTGTTGGGCCGAGGTTGGTGATGTTGCACTTTTGGGACCCGATATGGTTCATGAGGCGACCGAGAAGATTAGGATTGCTCGACAACATTTGGTTACAGCACAGAGCCGACAGAAGAGTTATGCGGATCGGCGTAGGCGTCCTTTGTTCTTTAAGGTCGGAGATCATCTGTTTCTAAAGGTCTCACCTCGCAAGGGCTTGATGCGATTCGGGAAGAGCGGAAAGCTTTCTCCACGTTTTATTGGGCCTTTCGAGATACTTGATCGTGTTGGCGAGGTGGCATACCGTTTAGCGTTACCACCGGATTTATCACGGGTTCATAATGTTTTTCATGTCTCTATGCTTCGCAAGTACGAGCCTGATCCTTCTCATGTATTGAGTTGGGTTGATGTCGATGTTGCCGAGGACGTGTCCTACGAGGAGCGACCGGTGAGGATCTTGGATGCTCGAGAGCAAGTTTTGCGAGGCAAAACTATTCCTTTAGTTAAGGTCTTGTGGCACCATAGCGGAGTCGAGGAGGCGACTTGGGAGCGTGAGCGTGAAGTACGGGAAAAATACCCGGACTTGTTTTCTCCTATAGGTACGTCTTGATTTCGGGGACGAAATCTCCTAAGGTGTGGAGGTTGTAACGTCCGGTATTTTTACGGGTTAATTTAAATTTTTTATTTAAACAATTATGTGTTTATGTGCTTAATGTGTTTAACTGTTTTAGCATGCCTTACATGTTATACGTGTTATAAAAATTGTACGTAGCATGTTTTATTTTCATTTTGAAATTAATGAAAATTATTGAGAACGATTTCGGGAAAGAAATGACCGAGGGGTAAAGGAGTAATTTCACATTTGGAACAATTAGTGGAAAATGTAGAAATTAGGGCAAGAATGGCATTTTAGTAATTAGGGAGGATGACAAGGGGTAAAAAGGGTAATAAAGAGTCTTGATGACACTCTTGTAATTAACCCCAACTTTGGATGAATTTGGTCATTTCCACCTTTCATGTGTTGTCTCATTCCTAGCCCTTGATCTCATTCTCCCATCTTTGTTTTAAGCCCTTGGATCATAAGGCCTTGTTTGGTTGGCACTTAAATGGAATAATCCATTATTCTTGGTCATCCACTTGACAAGACTTTTTCTCAACCATTGGATGATTTGTTGATTTCCATCTTTTTTCTAAGCCCTTGGATGATAAGGCCTTGTTTGGCAAAATAATGAGTTTTGTGAATTGTGTAAAAGTCTTCCACTTGGCAAGACTTATTCCAAGCCATTGGATTCATTCTTTTCTTTCCTAGCTTCATTTTGGACCCTTGGATTTGAGTAGGGTTAGTGGAGAATCTCTACACTTATGAGTCTTTCTCATTTGCAAGACTTCTCTCATACACCACAAATATCTCTCTATCTCCCATAAGTTTCTTTCTCTCTTGCTCTCCCTCATTACACTCCTTCATATTCTTCTTGTCAAATTCTCTCATCCTTATGATGAGAATTTGAAGAGGGTTTGTGCATGAAAGTGGATGTTGGTGCTCCAAGCTTTCTTTTGAGCCAAATCTTGGTAAGTAAATTCTACTCCTTTAGAATTTCTAGTTTCAAACCCTATCTTCTATTATTGGATTCTTGTCTTCAATTTTTGGTTTATGGAGTTGTCTACTTATAACTCTTGCTTGAAACTCCATTGAAGCTTAGCTATCGGTTGGGTAGAGCTTAGTGTTGGCTTTGGAGGAGGTTGGGTGGATTCGAATCACTCTTGGAGGCATTGCTTGTTCTTGCTTGCTCTTGCTTGGAATTGAGGTAGGGGAAAATGACTTGTCTTTGTCTTTGTAAGAGGGTGTGTGCGTCTAAGTGTATATATGCCGTATATATATATACGAGTTGGTTTTGGGCAACTTAGATTATGATTTAGGCCCTTGATAATATGATATTGTGATATAAATTCATATTGTTATTTATTGATCATAAATGTGATATGAATTAATGTTGTGGTATATTGATCATAATTGTAATATTATGAGCATGTGAAAAGCTTGACATGATATATTGCCTAAAGAGAAAAAGCATATATTATGATGAAGTATGGTTGATGAAAAATCATACGTGTATATTGAGTAAGTCATGTAGTGTCAAATACATGGTGTCGGAATATGTGGGTGGTGTAGTGATATGTTGGTAGTCGGGTTCGGATCAAAGCAACAACTGGCCAGGAGGTATCACGCCTACGGAACTAAAAAGCCGATCAAATGTGAGTTAGGAGTCCGGGTAGAGGCTCATGTTCTTGACTTTTGTAGTCATGGCGTACGGAGTTGCATGTTGGGCTCTCGTACAACCGTCTTCCTTGTTGAAGTGATAGAGAGAAAAATCACTTGGGAAGAGTCGGTGCGGTACTCTACAAGTAATTGGACAGAGTATGTATCCGTTAACCTGAGTTGGGCGCCGTGTGTCTCGGGGGGTGTGTCGAGTCATGGTGCATTTAGACTATAATATATATGTGAATATGATGTTATTGTGGAAGCATGCTATAATTATAGAAAAATTATGTTGTGAGCATGTTGGGGAAACTTAATTGTGGGGTTCGATGGGGTTCCGGATTGGCGTGAGAGCCATGTGGGACAAGAGACCGACCTAGGGTTAGTGGCATGAACCTTGGTTGGGTTGAACCACTCGGACTACCGAGATGGAGGCAATGACGCTTCCTCTACTGGGCTAGTGAGCTCACCCCACGCCTTTTTTAATTTTCAGGTGATGATCCCGTTGGGAGAGTTCCGTAGTATCTTCGCGGACGTGTGGTTGTATGCCCGTCCTTTTGTGCATGAGACGGACCACACTTATTTTGTTGGACATTTAGTTGACAAACATGTATTCAAATGTTCATTTTGTCCATGTAAGTTGAATTTGAAAAACTATTTTACTTTAACCCGGCTAGCATGTTAGCCGAGGTGTTATTCTCAATGTACATCCCTTGGAGCGCTATGCGCGGGGATTATATTCTTTTGGGGCACTTCGGTGCCGAAACGTGGAAATATGTAATTTTGAACAACTATAACATGTTCCGCCTTAGAGCGTTTAAATGTCACTCTTGAGTATTTTTACTTGGAGTTATGAATGTGAATTGGATGATTTGCCATGAAATATGAATATTAGGTGTTTAGCCGAAAACGGCGTTTTTCTAGGTTTTCAACTAACCCTTTTCGAATTGAATAGAAAAACCCGTTTTCGCCTACCCCCGTAGCCGGTAAATTTTCTTGTTTTAGAAATGGCCTTAAACTCATTTTTCAAAGATTTTGAATCTTAGAAACCGGTGATACTTAAAACGGAGACCGGGGGCAAGACGGATAACTTTACGAACTATAAATGAATATTTTTGTTCAAAGTTCATGTTGTGTTAGGATGACTTGAATCATAGATAAAATGTGCATCAATCAAATATAGGTTGGAGAAATGTTTTTAGTTGAGAATTCAATCACTTTTTGGGTCATTTTTGAAGCTTCGTATTGAAGAAGTCGACTGCCGAAGAGCCGGCAGCCGACTTCCGGAAATATGGCATTGCAGCTTCTTTTTCCTTAAGCTTCGTCTTAGGGCAGTCGACTCTCGCCATTGGAGAGTCGACTCTCGCCATTGGGAAGTCGACCCTCGTACACGGGCAGTCTACTCTCGGACATTCAGCCTTGTTTCGACCATTTTCAGAAATTCATTTCTCCCACCTCGCACCTTCGATTTAGGTTCCGTTTATTTCTATGGGCTCTCCTATATCCAAATTATCGGAATAAAATTCTAAATGACCAGTTTAACTCTAAAATGACTATCTTACCCTTGGTGAAAGAGGGGTACCTCAGCTTTAGTTTTGGGTCGGTGTTGTCTGGCACCACTTTCGAAAATTCATATCTCTTTGCTCGTGACTTCAAATTTAGTTCCGTTTGTTCGCACTGCTTGTGCTAGGTCCAAAGTTTGTAGGCGTAGTTGGAAATCACTATTTCACCCCTGATTTGACCATTTTACCCTTGGGTAAACATGGTGGGTTGAAATGTTCCGTTCCAGGTACCGAGTGTTCGGTTTACCTCTTTTCCGATCCCGTGGGATCTTTTTGGCATCTTTGAGATGTTGTAGGTCTATTCTACCTGTTTATGGGTATTTTACAACTTAAATGGATTTTTATTTCATTTCTTTTTCTTCCGCATTCACTCCCTTAGCTCTTAGGCTCGGGTTTGGAGTCCTAGGAAATTTGGGGCGTGACAATAACATATATAATTATTTTATAATAATATATATAAAATAATATTATTAAAGATATATAAATTAAAAAATAATGCATGTATAAATAATATATCGAATAATATATATTATTCGAATGTTCATGCTCTAATCAAGATTAGTGTAAGTGTGTTCTTCTTCATTTGTGGGTACCCTTGGGATATTCCAATCATTTTGATGATCATATGGTATCAGAGCCATAAAGTCTCGTTGATTATCTAGTAAATTACTCAGATCTGTTAATCTATAGCCTTTTATCTGTCTATTTATATTGTTCTTCATCTTCTCTTTCTCTGTTTGTTGGTGCCACCTCCCCATAAACCGTAAAACCAAACATTAAGTCCCTTGGTGAGCTTTTGAGGCGTTTTAGGGCATGAGCGGTGATGTCGTTTGGCTAAGGTATGTGTTATGAAATGCAACAAACATTGACAATAGGATAAACCACAATTATAATGTTCAGGTAATATGATTATTGATTAATCATGAGTCGTTTATTTAGATCTTCCTCCTCTCGACATAGTCGAACAAACCTACCTTCCATTCCAGATAATAATGACATAATTAATGAAGAAGAACACACTTACACTAATCTTGATTGTCACAATGATTGGAATATCCCAAGGGTACCCACAAATGAAATTTACAAAACCAGTTTCATTAAGTCAACCTTTTTTACAGAATACACAGTCAAAACTGTTGAACAAGTTTACGCTATAAATAAAGAACACTAAAAATGCCAATTATTTTCTCCAAAAACAATAAAACAACACCAGGAAAGAGGATACAATTTTATCCATATTGGTCTTGTACAAGTTGCAGTTGATCCATTAACTATTTTAGGACAAAATGCATCGATTCTTCTCTGTCTAAGAGATGTTAGGTCCCTCGACTATAATCAAAGCTTAATTAGTGTCATTGAAACCAGCCTATGTAATGGTCCAGTCTACTTTGATTGCTTTCCTAATTTTAAGTTAAGCCTAAGTGACCCTCACATACTAAAAGCTTTAACATTAAACATCAAAACTTCAGGGTATGCCATGTTCGCAGGTGCCCAGCCTCTAAGCTTAATTTATAGAATTTACTACAAGACTATGAAAACCAATTTAAATGTTCATGCTCTAATCAAAAGTCCTAAAGATCAAACTTTATTAATTCAAAGCAGTACTTCTAATGCAAATATTAGAATACCAAAAACGATTGCCTGGAAAGATGTTTCCCTCCCAAACGAATGGTTACTTGAAAATGAAAATCACCTAACCAAAATCGAAAATGATGTCCGAAACCTTGAACATGTGCAACAATTCCTTGATGGAACTGTTTAAGTTAACATTTGATAGACCTAGACACAGTTGCTCTTCCGTTAGTTCAAGCTCTAAAATGTTCACCCCCTTACCAATTAGAGAAAATACTACTATCCATGATACAGAATTTATAGAATCTCTAGTCCACCGATCCAGACGTGATCATAGATTAAAAGGAATTCAAAAGGATGAACAAGTATCTACTCCATGTTACGTCCCAAACATAGAAACTGAAGATTCAATCTCTAACCACTTTCCTACACAAACTGACTTTGAGACCGAAACTGTTAATCCACAACTATGTGTTTTAAGTAAATCATTTTCCTATGACCTTCTAAAGTTAGAAGTTGAAGCCAAGTCTAAAGAAAATAAAGCAAGACGACAAATATATAAAACAAGTTACACGCATGAGGAGAGAACAAAAATTACAAAAAAAATGGCAAAAATTCATGATAACAAACCAGTTAGAAATTAGTTTCTTTGATTATCTTGAAAATTACTACAAAAAAATTAATGTTCTTACAAAACATAAATGGACAAAACATGATAAAACAATTGTTTCTTCTAGTCACCCTCCTTTAGAAAACCTAATTGTTAACCACTTGGGAACCGAAATCCCAGCCTCCCCTTTTAAGGTAGTTACCTCCGCACTCGATCCTAATACTAAAAAAATTATTGAACAAAACAATTTCACCAACCAATATTTAAGTACGCTAGGTTCTCAATTAGACAAAATAGAATCCAAACTTGACGCTTCCACCCCTGTGACAAAAACTATTGATTCCCCTCTAATCAAGCTTCCTACAAAACGTCAAGGTCTACCTAACAAACCAAACACAAGTGACTCCTCTGCCCAAATTGATAAATTGTTAAAAGCCTTAGAATCACAACTAATCAAGGACGAAAAAACACTCACAGTTCTCAATTTTGATTCTCATAATGATACTGATAACTCTGAATCCTCATCTGAAGAAGATACAGATAACAATATACCCAAGTTAGAAAATGCCTTTGAGATCAATAGGATCACACATCGACCAATTAACCCTACCAGTATTACGAAAAATTGGTATACCCAACCCACTCTTGTCGATATTCAATATGAAGAAAGAATCTTCCAAAATCAATTTTCTGTGTCATCTAAAAAAATTTATGAATGGAATATTGATGGACTCTCTGAACAAGAAATTTTAAACAAATTAAACCATCTTTCTATGACAGCCAATAGTTACCTTACACATCACAATATGCCTCAACCCGATATTGTAGAATTACTAGCCTCTGGATTTTCAGGCATGTTAAGAAATTGGTGGGATAAACATCTTACCCAAGAAGCAAGAGATAATATAACACATGCAGTCCAAAAAACAGAAGATGGAATCCCTATTTTTAATGAAGAAATTGGCCTCGGACTCCCTGATGGAGTCAATACATTAATTTACACAATTATAGACCATTTCATTGGCAGACCAAGTGACATTACTTCTAGAATTCATGATCAACTTAGTAACCTTAGATGTCCTACATTAAGTGATTTTAGATGGTACAAAGATACTTTCTTGTCACGAGTTATGCTACGTGAAGATAGTAATAAACCATTTTGGAAAGAAAAATTTATTAATGGATTGTCCAGCCTTTTCTCTCATAAAATACGCACAGAACTTAGTAACACAACTGGTGTTATTGAATATGACAGTCTAACCTATGGTAATATTATTAGTCTAATCCAGAAAGTAGGACTCAAAATGTGTATAGATATGAAAATTAATAACCAGCTTAGTAAAGATAAAAACAAGACTAAATATGAAATGGGCACATTCTGCCAACAATATGGATTACCCCCAATTGCACCATCTCTACAAACAAAGAATTCAAAACAGACAAAATCCTTCCCAAAACGACATACTCGTCCTTATAAAAGATATAATAAAAAATTCCAACATAATGAATTCTATGATAAACAAAAGTTTAAAAAGAATGAAAAATATACGAGGAAAACAAAACCTTTTGAGAAGAATAATAAAATTGATCTAACTAAAGTTACGTGTTATAAGTGTAGTAAGAAAGGTCACTACGCGAGAAATTGTCCTGTAAAAAATAAAATTAATCAGCTAGAAATCCCTGATGAAACTAAACAACAAATTTACACAATTCTTGAGTTAAAAAACACAAGCGACAGTGATACTGAAATTGAATCTAGTTCCTCTACTGATTCTTCTGCCTCTTGTCCCAGTTCACCGGATATTAGTTTTGGGTGCAAAGATAGTTGTTGTACAAAAACAGTCAATATGTTAAATCGACACCAACATAAAACCCTTAATGTTCTCACCAAAGCAGAAGAACAACAACATCTTCTGCTAGACCTCATAAGTAAAGTTGAAGATCCAGATTTAAAAAATTCTTATCTTCAAAAGCTTACTAGATTACTCACCATAAACAAAGATACTCAACCCCCTACCATAAACAAACCAAATTTTAGTCTTCACAAAACTCTTGAACGTTTTACTCCTAAAAAAGAAGTCACTATACAAGACCTACAAGCAGAAGTCAACATCGTTAAACAAGAAATCAAAACCCTGAAAAATGAAAATCAAGATATAAAATCCCTCTTTCACACCCAACTCAAAGATCTAGTTAAAACTTCACACCAATTTTCAGTTTCTGATTCCTCTTCCTCTGACAGTAATGAAGATAATGACAACACAAATCCTTTTCAAAGTACTGAAGAGGAAACCAATGGTCTGAATCTAATTAACCGAACCTCATTTAAAAAATGGAAAATAAAAGTCACATTAGTTATTAATAAGGAATACCAAAAAACTGTCATTGCTCTAGTTGACTCTGGAGCTGATCTTAACTGTATACAAGAAGACCTGATTCCTAGCAAATACTATGAAAAAACAAATGAGAAACTCAGTTCTGCTAATGGTAGTGCGATGAAAATCAAGTATGAATTATCTAAAGCTCATATTTGTCAAGATAATGTCTGTTTCAAAACTACATTTGTCCTAGTAAACTCAGTCATCCTTGGCCTTCCATTTTTATATCTTCTTTACCCGTTTACCATAAATAATGATGGTCTCTCTACAACACATTTTGGTCAAAATATTACTTTTCCTTTTTTGCAAAAATCTTCTAGTAAAAAACTCGAAAACATCATTGATTTTTCAGTTTTTAAAAATATTTACATTCTCCATCATAAAGAACGACATTTAAATTCTTTAAAAGAAGAAATAATTCACAAACGAACAGAAACACAATTAAGAAACCCTACCCTTCAAAATCAGATAAAACATTACGAAAATAAACTTATTCAAGAAATATGTTCGGAACTACCCAATGCTTTTTGGTATAGAAAACAACATATTGTTAGTCTTCCTTACATCAAATCCTTCACTAATAAAAATATTTCAACTAAAGCCCGACCAATTCAAATGAATGTTGAAGTATTAGAATTCTGTAAAAGAGAAATCCATGACCTTCTTCAAAAGAAAATCATACGTCACAGCAAATCACCTTGGTCTTGCTCAGCCTTTTATGTCCATAAAAATTCCGAAATAGAACGAGGGGTACCACGTCTAGTCATTAATTACAAGCCTCTTAATCAAGTCCTTGAATGGATAAGATATCCTATCCCTAATAAGAGAGATTTAATTAATCGATTAGGACAAGCAACCATTTTCTCCAAATTTGACCTTAAGTCCGGCTTCTGGCAAATTCAGATTACAAAAAAAGATAAGTACAAAACTGCATTCGCTACACCTTTCGGCCATTACGAATGGAATGTCATGCCCTTTGGCCTTAAGAATGCCCCAAGTGAATTCCAAAATATTATGAATGATATTTTCAATCCTTTCAGTCATTTTTCCATAGTCTACATTGATGATGTTCTTATCTTTTCCAACAGCATTGAAGCTCATTGGAAACATCTTAATTCTTTCTTCCACACCATCAAAATCAATGGTTTAGTCATCTCTGCTTCTAAGATAAAACTTTTCCAAACCAAAGTTAGATTTCTTGGTTATGATATATCCCAAGGACAATTCCACCCAATCAGTCGTTCCATAGAATTTGCAGGCAAATTCCCAGACCAAATTCTTGATAAAACCCAGTTACAACGTTTCCTTGGTTCTTTAAATTACATTGCCGAATTTTACAAAGATCTTAGAAAACAATGTAAACCACTCTTCGATCGTTTACAGTCAAACCCCCCTCCATGGACTGATATTCATACCACTATAGTTATAGACATTAAAAAATATGTCAAAACTCTTCCTTGCTTAGGAATTCCTTCAGTCAACTCTCTCAAAATCATTGAAACCGATGCCTCCAACATTGGTTATAGAGGCATTTTAAAACAAAAACTCTCCCCTACTTCTCCAGAACAGCTTGTTCGTTACCATTCTGGAGCATGGAACAAAACACAAAGTAATTATAGCACTATTAAACAAGAAATTCTTGCAATTGTTCTATGTATCAGTAAATTCCAAGATGATATTTTAAATCAAAAATTTTTACTTCGAGTTGATTGCAAAAGTGCCAAATATGTTTTAGAAAAAGATGTTAAAAATATAGCTGTTAAGCATATTTTTGCCAGATGGCAGTCTATTTTAAGCATTTTTCAATTTGATATCGAATACATTCGTGGATGTGACAATTCAATCCCAGATTTTCTTACCAGAGAATGTTTGCAGAACCCTGATGGCAAATAGACAACCACAACCACGTCCCAGATGAGGGATCCAGCCGGTCAGACCTCCTCCCTTAGTAAAAACTGAACCCTCTACTTCCCTCGCTTTAGTAAACAAATTCACAAGCTTAGGGACTCCCTTAGGTCCTCGGCCTACCTTTAGTTCAGCTCTAACAACTCCACATGATCCTTTCACCGTCCATGCCCCAGTCACAAGTACTCCACCTCTCCCCAGATACAACCCTCCAGGAAGATCAGAATATCTTCAAAAAACTTACCATACCCTTTTCCACATCGAACCTCATTTTTCTCACACAAATGACCCAATTGCCCTAGTAAGACAGTTTTTCCCCCAAATTCTCATTGGATACCACACACCCCTAGTCACAACTTGCAATATTACAGAGATATCCTCTACCAAACCAATTCTGTCTTCATCAAACCTGTCCCTGATCGCAATGATCCAACCAAAGTCATTTACCACTCCTTGTACATTTTGAGAGTTATCTCCCTCAAAGAGTGGGGAAAACATCCATTTGAAACCAAAAAGTTAGATAACTCACTCCCATTCACCTACTATGACTACATTGATGCCTGGTTCAAAATTTTCCTTTTTCAAACTGAAACTTTTAGTCATTCTTGGTTCGTCAATTTTGATAGTAAATTTAATAGTCAACTCCCTTCTTGGTTCATTAAATGGTGGAATGACCATGGCCCAGACGACGATGTGATCCCTAAAATCCTCTGGGAACAAATCAACTATTTTGAAACCAAGTTCAAAATCCCTCCCTATGATCATCAATTCCCCCTACTACTAATTTTTGCCAAAAAATACAAAATCCCTTGGATCTTCAAATGGCATTACAGCCTTAAAGGTGATATTGGCACAGTTTGTAGAGTCCATTATACCAAATGGTGGGATCCTTTCAAAATCGAAAGAATCATTCAACAAGTCCAACTGGAATTCCCAAAAGAAGTTTCTCAGCCACTCAAGGCTAGCCCAGTCACACAAGTCATTGAATCGGCACAGTCAAGCTCCTCTACAGAAACCGCAGTAAAAAAATCAGCCTCCAAGAAGTCATCCTCCAAAGCAAAGCTCAAAGAAAAAATGGAAAAGCTCCTTGCCCAAATAGAAGGAGATTCAAGCAGTAATGAAGAAGATGGATCGTCCACAGAATCCAAATACAGACCATACCAGGAAGCCCAAGATCCCTTTGATCTGTCAAAAGATTAAGAAAAATGAACACAGTCAAGCACAGTCAAGCTCAAGTCAACAGATACAAAAAAGGCACAAAAAGACGAGAATAGTGAATAGTAAATTTGACTTTTTTTGCTACAGTAACCGTCGGCACAAAAAACAAATACATTGCTCAACAGTACCGACATACTACTATTGCAAACAGTAAAAAGTCACAGTACTCTGCACCTAAAGTCAAAAATACTACAGTGAAAGACAAGAGTTGTCTGCCCCCGAAGTCACGAGATCAATAGTGCAAAACCTACAGTAAACTCTGCTGTATCCTCTATATAAGCAGGCAAATGTAATGGTCTTAGATCAGGTTTTAGTTTCCCACTTTTCTTTCTACTTTGTAATTCTATTCTCTTCTCTTCTCCTCTCTTCTCTCCTGAAAGCATACTAAGCCTCCGAACCCAGATGGATTGTCATACATCCACTTGTAAGTTCGTCTATCATAGTTAAATGTATTTTTGAATCGTATTAATATTCAGTTAAGATTTTCAGTCAATTGCAATTACTTACTTTGTCTTAAATTGTTCTATAATTAAATCCGAAGAGAGTTACGGTGTATGACAGACTTTGAGTCTCGCTCTGCCTAGACCACTTCAATTTATATAAATTGCTTGGACGGTTGTGTCCTATATACTAATATATTATGTTTACTGTTTACTATTTATATTATACAATTGCTTGTATTTCTCTGATTTAAATCTATATTTATACTGTGATCTGTTCCTGCTCAATTCAATTAATCTCATTTCCGCTTATTCAAATAATCTGCTTCCGTTTAATAATTTATATACTATATAAAATAGTATATTATTTTATATATTATTTTAATATATAAAATAATATACTATATTATAAAATAATAATATATAAATTCAAAAATAATATATATATATAAATATATATAAAATTATAAAATAATATATATTATTAAATTTATAAAATAATTTATAAAATAATATATTATAAATATATATATTTAATAATATATAAAGTTATATACATAAAATAATATATAAACTAATATATATATAAAGTTTTTGTTTTCTCAAAACAGACCAGAAAGACCAGACCACTTACCAAACAGAGTTTTAGATTCAAGACAAGACCAGACAAACCCCTTTCCAAATAGGGCCATAAATTTTTCCTTTGACTTTACTTCATCCGTTTTCCATTTCAATGTTTCCCTTACCTTCCCGTATGCACCATTAAATGATATTATTATTGATTACTTTTGGGTGGTTGGTTACGGTGTGGCATTGGAATCCTTTTCCACTTTCTTTCCCTCTCACGTCACCTTTGTGATTCGTAGGCTTGGTTTCGGAGTCCTAAGAATTTCGGGACGTGACACACTCTCTAGTTATTTGAGCTCTTTGGCAAGTCCTCATATTATGCTCTATTTTAAGGCAATACTTGCACCTCAAAACCTGCCTGCTTCGCCTTTTTCCCTCCTATAAACCCTAGGTTTGCCATCATTGTAAAATGTCAAAAAAGGAAAAAAAACAATACAAAATGCATCAAATAATGCAACTATAGTAGACTATACACAAATAAACTTCAAAACACTAAGTTAAATCCCAAAAATTTTATGTCTTAATTTATACTTAAGACATGAAAACCCCTAAATCATGTTTAATTTAATCAATTGTTACCTTTATGAGATGCATTAGATGGTGAGCTCTAAGCTAACGCCTAAGGTACATTTACAATCAAGGTCAATTCGGTTGTGCAGATTTGGGATTGCATTGGAATTGCGCACGTGTGTCGTTTCTTGCTTTATTTTCTTCACTTATATTGATATTTGAATGATTTAGCTTGTTAAAAAATTGGATTCAAATTGACTTTTCCACAATCAATTTTTAATTGGTCATTAAATCCATAAAAAACCTATTCACCCCCTTCCTAGGCTTAGTTCATTGTATCCTATATAATTTCACCTTTAATTTATATATTTTTTCAATGGTTGATTTATATGAATTTCGTTAAATTATTGTTTATCAATAAAGATTTATATATGTACTTTTCTTTAGATATCATTGTATTTAATGTTTATATATTGACTTCATTCCTTCTTTTTGGCATTTGTGGTATATATGGTTAACTCTAATATTTTGAATTATCTTATATTTTAAATGTTAAAATATAAAATGAGATCATGCCTTGGTGTTCTTCCCTCCAAAATGAGATCATGCTTTGGTGGAGGCTTCCAATTTTTTTACTTGTACGATGGTCTTTTTTTTTCTTTTCCGGTAACCGTGGTATCCAGTCCAGCTTGCGCGCATCTCGACTAATTTTTAGGATCTTGAAGTTAACGATCGGGTAAACCTCAAGTGGCTCAAACGAAAATGTAGCCAACGGGAATTGAACCCGTGACCTAATGTTTTCCCAACTGTATCACCCGTTTGGGTTTACTCAGATCCTTGTTAGAGTTAAGGTTTCTAGTTTGGTTAATGCCTTTCGGCATGGGCTCTGCTCTAGTAGCTTTGTTTTGCCTTGTTTTTGGAGCTGCAGGAGGCTTAATATCTCGTGGTTTCTTTGTTTGTGGTGGGTTTGGGGTATGATTGATGATGCTGTAAATCCTACCCACCAATCTTTTAAGGATTAGCCTTTCTTTGTACTATTCAATGCTCATTCTTCAAAAAAAAAAAAAGATGTTAAAATTTATGTTTTTAACATAATATAAATTTATTCTAAATTAAAATTTACTTACCCGAGTCGAGTCCACAAATGGCGACATGCACGCCGAAATGAATTAAATCCAAAAATATAGCCTTTTAAACTCACTTTGACAAAACACTTGTTTAGATCCATATTATGGGTAAAATAGTCATTTCGTATTTAAGGAAAAGTTATAAAAGTCGTCGGAAGTCGAAAACGAAGTGAAAAGAATGAAATGACACTTCAATGTCAAAGAGGTAATTTCAAAGTGTATTTACTAAATTTGGACATATGAGAGGTCATAGGAAACTACGGAGCTCAATTCGGAGCTATGAGGCGAGACAGACGAATTTTTAAAGATCGAAAACAAATTGACAAAACAAGTGGGAAGGTGAACAATATGCAGATTAAGAAAAACAAGATTTTGAAGCCAAAATGTGACTTTTCGTATACGGCCTCCGTTTTCAATGCTACCGATCCCAAAAATTCAAAAATAATGTAAAAGTGAGTTTTTAATTTTCAAAAACCAAAAATAGCTGTCGGGGCCCGGTGAGGTGCAGAAAATGAGATTTTCTCTAAAACTTTTGCAAAGATGAGTTTGGAAAATGTACAAAAATCAAGTTTTTGAGTCAAAACTCACATAATACATATATTCACATCTCAATATCATCTTTCACTTGAAAAATCCCAAACGTAAGTTCTAAAACTCATAAAACACAAATATTTTCAAAATAAACGTAAATTGTTCAAGAGTTTCAAAATATACATATTTTCATGATTAAGGCTAACACTCTAGCCCACCAAAATAATATAATACATAATACGAGTTTAAAGTTTCAAAATATAACACGAAACATATTTAAATGCTCTATAGACACAAATTATAATATCAAAGGTCAAGATTATGCGTAAAATCCTCACGTCCATCAATGACACTCTAGTACCCACTTTTCTCGGAAGCGCCACCTGAAATATTTTTATAAAGAATGGGGTGAGCTACACCAGCCCAGTAGGAGAATCCTCACCACCTCGATCTCAGCCGTTCGAGTGGTACAACCCAACCCGTGTGCATGCTACTAATCCTAGGTCGGTCCAATTGTCTCACATGGCATGACTCTAGCCCGCCAAAATAATATAATACATAATACGAGTTTAAAGTTTTAAAAGATAACACGAAACTCCTTTGAATGCTCTATAGACACAAAATACAATATCAAAGGTCAAGATTATGCGTAAAATCCTCACGTCCATCAACGACACTCTAGTACCCACTTTTCTCGGAAGCGCCACCTGAAATATTTTTATAAAGAATGGGGTGAGCTACACCAGCCCAGTAGGAGAATCCTCACCACCTCGATCTCGGCCGTCCGAGTGGTACAACCTAACCCGTGTGCATGCTACTAATCATAGGTCAGTCTAATTGTCCCACATGGCATGTGTGCAAATCTGGGACCCCGTCGTTCCCACAAATAACCCCCCATGCTCAATATATATAATCAACATAGAAGATACCCACAAGAAGATAACAATGAAAATCAATGCAAATGATAGGATGAAATGTGACACTCATGCACAACCCTATCACTAAGGGATACGAATATCAAATGTCGTCATTCTTTAAGAACTCAGGAACCACAAGCCCGACTGGAACAACCACGGGTTTGGACATCGTCCTCCCCCACCTTTCGTCTTCGGGAGATACTAGCTCTGCCGGTCAACGAGAAACCACCTGGCCAGTTGTTACGATTATCCAAACAGTCTCAAACCACAAGGTACATGAATGCAATATGAAAATGATACCAACATTCAAATGCCCATACTCTTGCACTTCACTCAAATATGCATCATGTAAGTCATTTCTCAACAGTTTTATAATACTTCTATATTCACAATTTTAAATCATGTTTTTCAATTAAAAGTCATCAATCATACCCACATGTATATACCAAGCAATATACTATAAAACAAGCATTTAAAAGGGGACCTATAACATGTTTCTAGATTATGGCTCAACTAGTATGTATAAATATACACACAAAGACGCACACACTCACGTAACCGAGAAAGAAAATGGAGCGTCAATCCCTACCTCAAGTCCATTGTCAACTAATCCGCAAGAGCAAGCAAAAGAATTCCCAAAAGCTAACCAAAAGGTCTCTAAAAGATTACACCAATTCTCAAGAATTGTCCCAAGCTACCAAGTATCAACAAGGATAATAAATAAGCTTAAGAATATAAATTTTGTCAAGAATTATTAAAGTAAAAATCCAAAGTCATTCGTAAGCATTTATAAGCTCAAAATTGGGGTTTGAAATGAATTTAACTCAAAAATGGCGCGAGGCTTTCAAGGATTTATCATCAATCATACTAAAGAACAATGAAGTCAAAATTAATCTCTTTAGCAAGAACCCACAAGATTAGAATCAAGTTCTCAAAGTTTTGTATAATTTTTTTAATAATTCAAAAGTTAGGGCTTCAAAATGAATTTAAGATCAAGATAGCACAAGTTTGGAAAGAAAAGTTTCAATTGAGCTTAGGAAATATCACAAACAAAGCATACTTTCAAAGGTTATAAAAGACATTCAAGAATTTACAAGTTAGGGTTCACAAAGGAAGAAAAGCTCAAAATGAAATCAACTCACCAATTTAAGCTTCCAAATTGGAAATGGTGCAAGAGGAGTCCAACTAAGCTCCTTTGTTAAGATCTTTAAGAAAAGAAAACAAGATATCAAGAATAATCACAAGATTTACCAAAAATGAAGTAAATGAGAATTTAAGAAACAAATGCATAATATATATATATATATATATATATATTTTTTTTTTTTTGAGACGCATAATATATATTAGTTTGTTAGAAAAAATTACATATATATGGTATTTATAAGTGGGAGCTATATTAAAAAAAATCAAGTTATTTCTAACAAAATGAACAAGTTAATAAAAATAATATAAAAGGTAATAAGGTAAAAAATAAATAGTAAATTAGGATTTTTTTTTTTTTTAAATAACATTTATCAAATCTAGAAATAATTGCATGAATTGTTTTTTATTTTAACTTTATTATTTATAGTTGTATTAGCAAGGGTAAATTACATTACACCTCATTCGAGATATAATATATTATACTCGCAACTTTCAAATTTATAAGTTGTAACAAATATCCCCTCAAACGCGTGATCAAATTTAGTCAACGCTTATGTCATCATTTTTTCAAAGGTGAAATGTCTAGAATATCCTCTACTGTAAAGATATGAAAAATAGTCATTGGTAGATAAGTCATTTCACAACACTGATAATTGAATGCTGATGAACTAGAAGGGTGAAATTGTATTATCCAAACAATAGAGGGTGCGACTGTAATATATCACATCTAAAGAGGTTAAAGTATAATTTCCCCTATTTGTAATATGCATGCGAATTTATAGAATAAATTATACTTTCACCCATACTGTTAACATAAATTACACCCGCACCCCCTATAATTCTGGTAATTACACTTTCACTCCTCCAGCGAACCTCCAGTGAAATCAAATCCAGTCAATCCAATTTTGATTTGTGAAAGACTTATTTACTCCTAAATGTGTGTGAATACATATTTATCCACCCATAAATATGTGAAAAAATCAAATTTCCCTTCATTTTATAATTTGTATGGACCAAACTACCCTTCCTTCTACATTATCCAATTATTTAGGTATTTTTTATACATATCTGAACTGGGTTGTTTGATTTGCTTCAAATACCAATTTTGTTAAAAACCCATATATATCCGTGTATATTTTTGTATATGTTTAATTTAATTTGGGAAGTGGCAGAAAATGACGTGGTAAAAATGATTTCTTCTCCCTGTTCTTCAAATCTCAAATTCTAGGATTAGGGTTTAGTATAAAGGTAATTTCAGAAAATGGCTTTGTAAAAATGGCAGGAGTGATTGAGTTACTAATCACAAACAAATAAATCAAACTCATGTATATATGATGACAACATGACGAAATGATTCCACAAAGAATTGAGAAACCCAACACGTTCCGCAAAACCTTCGTGGCCAAACCCTTGTCATTGTTCGCGGCCGCCGCCAACCCTTATCACGTCCAGAATTGATGAAATGTTGGTGTTTTATTTCTCTGGTCTTTTCTTCAAATAGGTTTTGGGATTTGAACATGGGGTGGTGATGAATAGAGGTGAACTTTGCCTTTGCCATGTTTGGATTGACTTTTCAAACACTGTTTTTGGCTTCCTGGAGGTAAAAGTTGTTTTGAATGATGTTTGGCAAAAATTTTAGAAGAGCTTCTGGGCTTTGGAATAGTGTTTTAAAGAAGTTGGGAATACCAGCTTCTCAAAACAGCTTCTGCTTATCTTTTTCTTCTGCAGAAAGCCAAAAGCATAAGCTATGCCAAACAAAGTCTTTGTTTCTCATCTTTTCCTTTATATATATACATAGATAATAATATATATATGTAAAACACCTCAGCCAATTTTGATGAATCAACGGAAGGAAATATATGATTGGGCGGTTTTGATGCTGTCCATCTTAAAATCCGACTAACTTTAATTAAAGTATTTATAATTATAATTAAATATTTTCCAGTATTATTTTAGAATAAGAAAATATAACTTGGAATGCCCAAATCAGTGTATCTCCAAATCAATTGTTGGCTCATGCATTTACTATAGACAATCCAGATTAAGATCTCATGATCCACTTTGATGTTCCTTATAAAAGAATTCACGGCATCATTAATGTCATCAAAAAGCAAAAATTATATCATATTTTATACAAAATATATATTGATTTTAGGGTTAGGGTTAGGAGAGAGAAGGGGTGAAGATGAAAGGTAAATAGGTAATTTAATATAAAAAATATTTTATTTTTTAAATAAATAAAATTTAAGGGTATAAGAGTAATTTCATATGTTCGGATATAAATTTTAGAAGGTAAAAGTATAATTAACGGAATCACAGAAGATGCGGGTGTAATTTACGTTAAAAGAAAGGGAGAAAATGTAATTTATCCTAATTTATTTGATGATGGTATACATACAATCACACATCAAATTTCACAATTTTCGCGTGCTAGTGCCGGACCGGGACGATAGATCTGTGATGATGGCGGACGCGGACGATTCTGGTTCTGGAATAGGGGAAAAGAGAGAGAATTTAGATGTAAACCCTAATGAAGAGAAAGAGAAGAAACAGCGATTGGATGAATCAGATGATAAGAAGGAAGAGCAAGGAAAAGAATGTGATCCTGATGACTGGACTCACTGGAAATTGAGCGATGATAACACATTGACTGATGAACAGTTAACCCTGTACTACGATCGGGTTTGCGCTAGCGGTGTAAGTGTCTTTATGTTTTATGTTTGCGTGTCTCCATATATATCTATATCAATGTGCTGATTAATTTGGTGCATTTCATCAAGGATTTATGTTTTATGTCTCTCTCTCTATATATATATATATAGGTTGATGGGCTGATTACTTTGGTGCATTTTATTAGGGGTTTATGTTTTTATGTCTGTGTGTGTGTATATATATATATATACTGATTAATTTGGTGCATTTCTATCAGGGGTTTGATGTTCCGCAGTTGCCCCATAGTGATGATTTTGGTGTAATTGTGCCAATGAAGGATCTCTTTACGCACCCGAAGACCTTAAAGACTGTCACAGACCTCTCTAAAACTGCAATTAGGTTCTACAATGACACTAAGGTAAGAATGTGTGTATGTGTTTATGGTTGGGTTAAATATATGCAAAGAATTGAATTTTAGGTCAAATACATTTACCTCGGGTTTTACAATGTATGTGATCGAAGTTTGACACGTGATCTCAACAACCCCTAGCCCCTTCCTGCTGTCTTAGAGTCGGAGTCATTAGTGAAGTTTTGGTAGAAACTCAGAATATTTATGTCTTCGCGGAGCATTAAGGAGTGTAATAAACACCGCAACCATGTCTAATTAAATCAACCTTAGTGGATGCTAGTGTATTTTCACCCATCATTTGTCTTATTTTTCATGTTGGGAAATTTAATTTGCAGGGAGCAAATTACGAGTTTGTGCGTTGTGTGAAGTCAAACTGTGTGCCTGTTGCTGGTCTCATATACTACATTACTTTTGAGGCCAAGGATATGGGTGGAAATGGTGGTGTTGATGCTCACTCTACAACTTTTCAGGCTAAGGTTTTTAGGGGTATTGAACATGAAGTAGAGGTCTTTACTTGTGAGCCAAAACCTACTTAATCAGGTAAAGTTTACTAATTTGGTTGTTAGATAGCATTTTTGAGATTGCTTCAGTGTCAGGCTTTCATGCACCTACTCATGTACCCCATTTCTCATCACTTTCTTGTCAACTTTCATTTATGTTCTTATGGTTTTCTTATTATACCACATTTCATGGATATAATTGTTCTTATCAATTTATTGGATGAGAAATGAAGATATTAAATGATATCAAGGGTTTCAGGGATGCATAAAATTGAATGATTTCTTGGGCAATGTTCATAAGTTATAATTTCTAAGCTATAGCCATTCTTGTGAATTTGTTGTGCGAGGAATGAGTATTCTTGTGTAAAGTACATGTATTCAATCTCGGAGTCATAGTTTTTATTAGATCCTTAGCAAATTATGAAACATGGGTATTTCTCTTTTGAACCCTTAGGTCCGTATATGATACTTCCTAAGCTTATTCACATTTGTAAAAAGTACACACAAGCACACATGTATAAAATTCCCAAGACTTTTAGTATGCTCATTAGAAGAGATGATAAGGGGTGGTTGTGGGGACCAAAAAATACAAACTTTTTTTTGAAAGAAGAATGAAGGTGATTATTGTGTCTAACTAGTTATCAGTTTCTCTTCGTGCAACCAAAGGTTGTGTAGTTTAAGAATACTTCCGCCTTTTGACATTTTCTAAGGAAAATGGTGAGGGGTCAATACCTCAGGTCCCCATTAAAAAATTTGTGGAACATTCTTGGATGACTCTGTATATGGTGAGTCTGTAATGGCGCGAAAGGCTTCCTTCTTGGAGGCGACGAAGCTTCCTCGTCTCTTCAATGGAGGTCAGGTGAAGGTGGCTTTGCCGCCTAGGGGCCCCTCTCTCTACATTGTTGATGAATCTACTGGAAGACAGAGAGAAGTACTCTAAGATCTTGCTTGGTGGGTAGATTTGACAAAGATGTAGGGAATATAGGAGGGCTTTCTGAATGGGCAAGAATGGTATGGAAAGTTTCGTGTGGGTTCTCAGTGTCTCTCATGGCTGAGGGGTGTTTGTTGTTTCGCTTCCCATTGGAGGAGGTGTTGAGGAAGGGATGACGAAGTTGGGGCGAGGCGAGGTTGACGTTGGAGACATGGAATTCCAGGCATTTTTGAGATTGCTCCACTGTCAGGCTTGTATACTCATGCACCCCATTTCTCATCACTTTCTTGTCTAACTCTCATTTATGTTCTTCTGGTTTTCTTATCGTACCACATTGCATGGCTTTAACTGTTCTTATCAAAATGAAATAAATTCGATTGAAATATATGGCTCTCTATGCATAATTTGATTGAGTGAGAAAAAAGTACACAGATCCACAATATTGCTTGTTATGAAATTTTTTAGGAGACCAATTACGAGTTTGTGCATGTTTTCAAGTCAAAACACTATGGGTGTTGCTGGTATCATCTACTACATAACTTTTGAGGCCAAGGATAAGGGTGGTAATGGTGGTGTTGATGCTCAGTTTACAATTTTTCATTCTAAGGTTGCTAACAAAATTCAAGAAGATCCAAAAGTCCCTATTGCGACCTAAAATTTACTACAACCTCCTTTCTATCCACACAATATTGTCTCTTTGGCTCACTCGCATAAGAAACTTTCTAGTCGGTACCCATCCTGGTAAACGCATGTTCACGGCCATCAATGCATTGTCTGGTGTGAGAGATGCGCAGCCAAACCGTGGCCTGCCCACCCCAAGCAATATTGTCCTCATTGAGCACCTGCCTTGGTCGGGTTTTGAGATTGTTTCCCGTTTTTCCATATGTAATAATAAGGATTGAAAGTAATAATAATAATAATCATAGTAATAATAATTATAATGTATAATGACCTTGTTCCACATTGATTTTACAAATGTTTTAAAATTCTAAAATTCTGTTATGGTGGTGGTGGTTGATACATAGAGATTGCGACATCCATGTATTGAGCTCGAAGTTTTTTGTAATTCCAACTTTTGTTATTTTTGTTATATTATTGTATCTAGTTTATGAGCTATAGGTGGTCGTATGGATTAATTGTGTTAGTGATGAGGGATAGGAAACTATATCAAGGATTTTATATATTACCTCATGCACAAATACTATTAAATTCAGAGTGTGTGTAGGAAAAATATGAGTGAAACTCAATCCTTAAATGATCAGATCTGGTCCGTTGGATCTATCACTAAAACAAGTTTAGGCCCTGTTTGGTTGGTGATCTGGTCCCAGGTGGTCTGGTCTGATCTTGTGTTTTATGGGACCAGACCATGTTTGATAACATTTGTCCCAAATTTTTTGTTAGACCAAGTAAGACCAAATCAGACCAAAATGGCCTCATTTCAGACAAAAAAAAAGGTGGTTCCTGGTGGTCCGGTCTGGTTTTATTAATAAAATATATTTATAAATAATTAAAAATGAATAAATAATAATAAATTAAATAAAACATATTTTAAAAATAAAATATAAATAATTAAAAAATAAAAAAATGAAATAAATAATACCTAATAATAATAAAAAATGAATATAATAATAATAAATAAATATAATAATAAATAAATGAATAAATAGTAAAATATATTTATAAATAATTAAAAATGAATAATTAATAATATAAATAATAAATTAAATAAAACATAATAATAATAAAAAATGAATACAATAATAATAAATAAATATAATAATAAAAAAATGGACTAAATAAAAATAATAATAATAAATTAATAAAATAAATAATAAATTACATAAAACATATTTAAAAATATAATAATAAAAATAAATAATAAACAAAATGAAATAAATAATAAATATAATAATAAATAATAAGTAAATATAATAATGAATAAATACTTCATAATAATAATAAAAAATGAGTATAATAATAATAAATTAATAAAATATATTTTTAAATAATTAAAAATGAATAAATAATTTATAAATTAAATGAATTAAATAATGAAATAATAATAAATAAATAGAATATATTTATAAATTAATATATAAATTAATAAATAATAATATAAATAATAAAATATATTATAAAGTGAAGAAATAATAAAGAAATAAAGAAATAATACATAAATAAATAGTAAGACCAGATCGCTTACCAAACAGACTTTTCCAGATTAGATTAGACCAGACCGGATCAGACCAGACCAGACCAGAAAGACCCACTACCAAACATGGCCTTAATGATTGTTTAAGTGAGAGAGTAAAAGAAGAGTATACAAGTTTGTGTGTATACACATTGCACTCATTATGCTTGGTGTTAATGAATTAAAAATAAAAAATAAAAAGAATTGAGGGAAAAGAAAGAGTTCGGTGCACACAGTGACCAATTATTCGGCCGTATTCGTACAGGAGGGTAGTTTGTAATTTCAATTTTAATTTGTCTATTTTAACTGGTTTTTCAAGTAAGATAAGGAGGGTAGTTAGTAATTTCAATTTCAATTTGTCTATTTTAACTGGTTTTTCAAGTAAGATAGGGTTAGTTAATTTTGTTGGGCCCTGTTGTAATTATACATTTTTGAAAAAATTTGAGCCCCTCGTAAGAGTTTTTGTGATCTTAAGACCGACTTGGTTGTATTTCTGAAAACAGTTATAACTGAGAATCAGAAAATTGTACAAAAAATATGCTTGGTTGGGTCCAGTTGTAAAAATGTATTTTTTAATATAACTCATTTTTATTATTTTCAAAAAACAGCTTTCAGTTTTCAGAATTTTCAAGAATAATTTTCAGAATTACAAACAAAACAAATTTTTAGACAAATTTTTAGACGACCCAACCTAAGTTCAAGCTACCAATTTCGGGCCAACCAAATCTTGCTTCAGATGGCCGAACAATTCTAGGAGCTAAAACATTTTTTCTGGCCATTCAGTTTCTGGCTACTGAACCTTTATTTTTTTTTTGGTAAATTGGCTACTAAACCTTGATTGAATGAATAGCCACTAGAAATTGTAAAGACTAATCAGAAATCCTTCCAAATGGCCATAGTGACTAATTTGGTTCCAAAGTATCGTGTAAGGGTTATGTAAAACTAAGTGTGTGTTTGGAAGAAGGATTTGGTGTAAAAAATTTGATTTTGGGGTGGAAAAGTTAGTCCAATTCATGTTTGGTAGTTTTGGTTTTGGTGCAATAGTGTCAACTTATTGACACCAAATGAAGCAAATTATGAACCATATGAAGACATGGTTTTGGATCGTGCGGTTATTATTCACAACTCATAACCATCAAATTAAAACCAACTCACAATCCTAAATCCATCATTGGTATACCATTCCATTTTCAACAAAAGTCAACACTGTCATGTTTGTCATTTTATTAAATAAATAAAATAGAATTAAGTAAAATCAAATAAACAATAAACAAAAATAATAATTAATAAATTTTTAGTAATTAATAATAAATAAATAAAATTGAGTAAAATATTAAATAAATAATATAGAAATAATTAACAATTAATAATAAATAAATAAATATTGAGTAATAAATATTTAAAAATAATAAATAAATAAAAATGATAAATAGAATAGAATTAATGATAAATAAATAAATAAAAATTGAGTAATAAATATTTTAAAATAATAAATAAAGTAAAACCAAATAAATAATAAATAAAAATAAAATGAATAAATAATTAATAATTAATAATAAATAGTTAAATATTAAATAAATTTGTACAAAAAATAAAAAATAAATATATATATATATTTTTATTTAATTAAAATTTTAATTTAATTAATAGAATAATAAATATTGTAAAACCAAATAAATAATAAACAAAAATAATATGAATAAATAATTAATAAAAATTGAGTAATAAATATTTAAAAATAATAAATTGGTAAAAGAACATTGAAATTTCAAATGGAAAAAGATTATAAATTTTCAAACTACATATACGAACCAATTGAATAATTCTTGCAATATGGTGAAATATTATTATCCAATATTAATATTTTTTGTAAAAAAAAATTCATCCTTAATGTATTTTTATTTTTTAAAACATATATATTTAGAAAATGTTATTATAATTAAATAAAATGTCAAACCATTCCAAGTTACCAAACATGGTTCGGTTTCAGAATTTCAGCACATACCAACTCTACCAAATATGGTTTGGTTTTTCAGTTTCACTTTTTCTCACACCAAAACCATCTGCACCAAACATGGTTTAAGTTCAGAATAAAACCACACCATACCCAACCCAATCCAAACCAAAACAAAAAACAAACACCGCACCAGTTGCCAAATAGGCACTAAAAAATGTGTGAATCAACTATCTCTTGCACACTAATCCTAAATCAGTTTTACATATTTTAAAGACTGGAATTCCAATTTTAATCAAGTATATACTCTAGTATAGTGAGTAAGATTGAGTTTAATCTTGTAATATCTACTATCTACATAGTAAATTTCTTCTAAGTCAAACAAGAATATTTGTTTGCTCAGCAACCGAAGCATCGACAGAAAGAGAATGATATTCATACCAAATTAGCATCTATAGCTATACAAAACAAAGACCGGAGAGAAATAAAATGGGTCCAAGGAACTAACCAATAACTGAAGAATCTGAAAAGGAATACCACATTTCACGAAACCAAAGATTGAAATATGCTTCTTCTCCATATAGATGAGCAATGGACTTGTTAAAATGTTAATTTTTAGCAGATGAAAAGTGATGTCCTATATATGAAGATTTGCAGGGATGTGCTTTTTTTGAAGATCTGTTCTTCACCCTCAAAAGGATTCTTAGTGGATTTGAAAAAGTAACAAAAGGGAGCTCCGAAGATCGTTAAATTGTCATATCACGTGTAGAACATGCCAAAAATAAATAATACTAACAAGTGTTCTTACATATATATATATATGTAAGAACACTTATATATTTATGTTTATGGCTAATTAGTTTGGTGCATTTGATCAGGTGTTCGATTTGTGTATATAAATATATAGAGAGTATTGATCTCCCTTGCTCAGCGGAAAACAAGAAAATTCATACTCATCTATCATAATTACGGTTGGATATTAAATTTTTAATTTTAAATCCTAAGTTCTTTAGTTACGCCAACCTCATCCAACGATAATTGTGATATAGGTGTATATGAATTTCTTACTCACTGTTGAGCTAGAGAATATTTTTGAAACATATATCTATCTATATATATATAAATATAAATGTATATGAATAATTAGTTTGGTGTATTTGATCAGGGGTTCGATGTTTCGGAGATGCCCCCTTCGGAGGAGTTTGGTCTAATATGGCCAATAACGAATCTCCATTCTTACCCCAAGACATTAGAGGTGGTCACAAACCTCTCTCATTTAGCAATTAGGTTCTACTGAAATTACCTAGGTGACTAAGGAAAATAGCCTAGAGGGGGGTGAATAGATTTTTTTATGAATTTATTGACAAATTAAAATTTAATTGCTGAAAAGTCAGTTTTAATCCATTTTTCTAACAAGATAAACCATGCAAAAATTAATCTAAGTGCAGAAAATAAAGCAAGAGATGACACACGATATTTTTAAGTGAAAAACCTTGGAAACGTTCCAAGTAAAAATCACGGATACACTCGGGTATCGATGTACCATGAATCAAAGAAGTTTACAAACTCTATGAAGTTTTAGACTTACAAATCATTCATGATCTGCCTTTCTCCACTCGACGTCTGATGGTCTTGAATCACTCGCGCTCCACGAAGCTCATGCTCCGCTCCGTACTCTGACGGCTCCGCTTCTCAACGGATCAAATAACCACAAAGCCTCCTACTTCGATCTCCGTACTCAGACGGTCTGCTTCTCAACTGATTGATGCAACCACGTTGCAATAGGTGGTGTGATGATTTTTCAGCAACAGATCATCCAATTGTACGTAAAGATCTTCGATGTAGAATCACAATTGGATAATTACCAAAAACTAAATAAACTTTTGATATAGAATAATCAAGCGATCCATTTTTCTCTCTATCTGCAGACGAATCTGATCTATGAAAATATTGCAGAGATCTCACAAAAGCCACACCAAAATTCTGTAAAGACTTCTCTTATTTACAGAGAGAGGAATCCTATGTTGAGTAGACTTGTATCTTTTTTGGACTATAATTCCTCCCTTATTTAATTCTCTTGTAATTTGGAGTGAATCTGACCAATATTGGTGTAAATATCCTTTATACATGTGCTAGGATATATTGAAGTGTAACCCAAGTTGATAGAAGTTGAAACGGATCAGAACTTGGCTTTGCCAAAAAATCACGTAACTCTCTACGCTTGGCCCCACATAAGGGTTGCTACGCTTAAGCGTAGCTTAGTCGTAGGCCAAAATTCACAAGCGTAGTTTTAAGTGTTTCTAGTCACTTTTAGCTACTGTAAGCATAACAAAATTCATGAAAACTATTTTTCCCAACTTTTCTTCCATTTGAACCCCCTCGATTCCGTTGGTATGTTTTCCGAAATTTCGGCTTCGAAAATTGACGTTTATGCCCTCCGGAATGCATATTTTGCTCAAACTTGCTTTCTCTTCACTACTTTAAACTTGATTTGAATTTGACGAACCTTGTTGATGCATTTGCTTGACCACTTCAATTTTTCTAAACCTACCCGACCTCTCAATTCACCCAACATAATTATTGTCGAGATCATGCCAATAATGAATAATCCTACAAATGTTCTTACATCTACCATGATAACACTGTAAGTACTGTGTGTTTGTGTTTAACATCTGTATATAAAACATATTTTTTATTTTTTCATATCGAGAAATTTCATATAATTTGTAGGGAGCAAATTACGACTTTGTGCATGTTTTGAAGTCAAATGGTTTGTGTGTTGCTGGTATCATCTACTCCTTCTACATAACTTTTGAGGACAAGGATAAGGGTGGTGTTGATGCTCTGACATCTACAACAACTTTTCAAGCTAAGGTTTTCGACAAAATTCAAGAAGATCCAGAAGTCCTCTCTTGCGACCTAAAACCTACTAATTGTTTGCTAGTTTATGGTTAGATTGTTAGATAGCTCTAGCTACTACTGTGTGTAACACCATCCTTTCTATCTCCACACAATATTGTCATTCGGCTTACTTGAATGAGATACTTTCTAGTACTAGGATAACTCATCCCAGCACTACTCCATATTCACGACCATTTTTTCCTTGTTGGTTTTGGAAAATTATTGATTATCCCAGGAATAAGTCAAATAGGACAAGTGAAATCTATCACGCACAAGCGATAAAATCACTACATGCATTACACACAAGCGATAAAATCACTACATGTATTACACACGTTTTTACTATTGACTTGGGGTAGCACGTAGATTTATCCTGGTTACGCAATATTTTCTCCTTTTATATTTTGCCATATTTAATAACAACTATTGAATGTAAAAATAATGATAACATATAATAACTTTGGTTCACATTGATTATGTTTTAAGTTTTTGAAATTTTGTCATGATGGTTGCGGTAAAGACGATTCTATCGAATAGGCAACCAATTACCTCAATTATGAGTTTTAAAATTTGTTGTCATCATTATGTGATATAGCTGATTTTAGGAAAACATACAGTGTTTTATGATTTATCAAGGGGGTATTTTATTAAAAATTGCAAGTCCATGAGATTTTATGAAAACAACACTTGATTATTATTTTATCTTGTTAGCTAGATATCAGTTTTGAGATTGTTTCTGCTTGATGCCACATTTGATGGAGTATTATTTACTGAAAATAATAATAATAATAATAATAATATAATATCATATAATTCAATGAGTTCATTCTCACAATATCTTATTTATTGTTCTTTTTTGGATCTATTTGTTTTATGGAACAATTCTTATGATAATATACTTATTGCTTTTATTTTTTTTATATATTTTTTTTGTAGGTTGACTTGGGCATAAGAACGACCTGGGACAATTATGTTTTGATTAATTTTTGTACTAGTAGTTTGGAATATATTGTAATGATTGATTTACAGAGACAATTATTGTAAAGGAATTTTCTTTTATTGTAATGAATTAGATTTATGTTGAATAATTATTTTTTAGGTGAAATATCTATATAGTTGATGTATATGTTGAGCCTCTGGTCACTAGCTTAATAAGCTCACCATGAAGCTGTAAAATTAAGAAATTTTAAAAAAATAAAAAAACACACATCTAATGGCACTCATGACCGCCATTGTAGACTATTGAATACTTTTTATTCTTGAATGTTTAGATGGAAGACAAAACTGTGGTTATAAGTAAAAAAAAATGGTTGTTTTTTAATTTAGAAAATTTGACTTATAGCCAAAATATTTTAGCGACGGGACTTTAAACGATAACTTGGATGTCCGTTGCTAAGTTGTCTGTAATAGTCAAAATTATGTGGCCTAATAAGGTCGGTCCATAAGCCAGGACCGATGGGTCAAGCCCATAGTAGCTTCTAGAAAATGTGTGGGCTACAAGTCATGGATTAGTCTCATATATGGAAGGATAGAGACCAAGATAGAAATGAGTATATCAAATCTCATGATTTAAGAGATTGATGAGTTGGGTAGATGGGCCTGAACCCATATACAAAATTATATATAAATACATGGCCAAGCTATGAGTAAAGGCATTCGATTTTAATTCAATTGTTGTGTAATTTTTTTGCACTTACAAAATGACGTCGTCTGTGTGAAGCGCTCTTGAAAATATTTGAAGCTTCCCACTATCTCTTAAGTTTAGGCTAACATCATCTATGGCGGTTATCACCCGATCACAACAGTCCGAGCTACCTCCAAACGGAGGCCAACCCTCTCAAATCGAAGATCCGATCAGGCGAGCCCTGGAGGATAAAATCGCCGAGTTAGAGAGACAAAACGCCGAGTTGGTGGCAAAACTAGCTCTGCTGTAAAACCCTCAAGAAGCCCAAAATGGCGACCAGTCTAACCAGTAGGAGCGATTCATGGGCCACCAATCGGAAAGGGACGACCACCACACAAAGTCCAACCACGATCGAGAGGAGCACGCAGAGTCATCCCTACAGGTGCTCGGGGCGCACAATCCCGAGGAAACCCTAACCATGAAAAAGTTTGAGGAGATTATGATCAGATTCCAAAGGGAGGTGCTCAAGGATCTGAAGGTCCAGACCCCCGATGATCTGGCCTCTGAGGCATCCATCGACGCAGTGCCGACATATTTTACACTAACGATCACCAGCGAGCCCTACCTGGAGAGGTTCAGGCTACAAAAGTTTACCCTGTTCGACGACACGAAAGATCCGACGAAACACATCTACTATGTCCACACAAAGATGAACATCTACAACGAAAACGAAGCCTTCCTCTGGAAAGTCTTCCCCACCAGGCTGACCGAAGCAGCCCTGCTATGGTTCAGGAAACAACCACCCCGATCCATTGGAAGTTGGCTCAGACTCTGCGGGCTGTTCATTACCCAATACCTCGGCAATAAAAGACAGAAGAAGACTATCTCCAGTCTACTTACCATGATCCAGGAAAAAGGTGAATCCTTGAAGAGCTTTGTCTTGCGATTCAATGTCGAGATGTCCTCAATTGCAATCAACACTCAGCCGTCGAGGCCTTCAGGATGGTCTTGATTCCCGGAACCAAGTTCCACCAGTCTTTAGTCAAGAGGCCACCAGCAGACATCGAAGAACTCAACTCCAGAGCACAAGGGCATCTCCGGATAGAAGAAGAACTGGCCATACGCCAAAGAAGGGCAGCCTTTACAAGCGTAAAGGCAAGAACGTCCGAACCAAAGGTCAAAGATCGGGTGCCAGATTGAAAATGGCCAAGCGCTTCTCCTGCAGCCTCCCAAGCCTTAGAGAAATGCCAAAGGTTCGAGTATAAGATCACTCCACTGAAGGTTAGCCTGGCCAAACTGTATCAGGAAACTAAGGGTAAAACTATCTTCTGATCACCACCCCCTATTAGGCAGCCGATGGAACTAAGGGACATGTTGAGGCACTGTGCCTTCCACGGCGAATATGGGCACCACGCCAACGAGTGCAGAAGCCTTAAGAGGCAAGTATAGGCTATGATAGCAAAGGGAGAATTGGCCGAATACGTTGCCAAGGAGGGCACCCGATCAGATAAAACCTCACATACGCTAGCCAAGAGAACAGTGGATCAACCCGTAAAAATCATTCACATGGATCACGGAGGGCCTAGCCGATCAGAAATAAAGGAAGCCCGTAGATTCCAAATGCGCCAAGCCCAGAGACTGCGAAGGGTTGGAGAGATCAGAAAGTTTTGAAACCCGAAAGAGGATGCCCGGATAACTTTCTCTTCTGCAGATTTGCGAAACATTCAATCACCACATGATGATCCCTTGGTGGTCTCCCTCATGGTCTCAAATTGCTTGATCAATAGAGTAATGATCAACCCAGGGAACAACACCAACATAATCACTAAGTGGGCCTTTGAGAAGCTGGAGATTGGTCCCGAAGAGATAGTCCCTTCCAGAAGCCCGATAGCAGGATTTGATGGCAGAAGAGTGGAACCAATGGGAGAGATCCAACTGCCATTAACAACAGCAAGGCGCACACTTAGAGAGACTTTTGTGGTGGTATATGTCAAACCCTCGTACAATCTCCTCATGGGCAGGGGTTGGATCCATCGAATGCATGGAGTTCCTTCCACCCTGCATCAAGTCATACGATGTATCGACCTGAACAGAATTGATGTGATTGACATAAGAGAAGATCATGTGGCGGCCAAAAAATGTTACGCTATCACCTTGAAAGGCCTGAGGAAAAGGATAGAACCGGAGCAAGCTTCAAAAGCCAGGGCAGTACCCGATGATCAATAGCAATTACAGGACAGTGGTATGGGGTCATCTATAGCAACCGAACCTCTACTGGAGGTATAAATCATCCCCGATCATCCTGAGAAAATAACTTACATCGGATCCGGCCTCACTAAGTAAGAGAAAAATGAATTAGAAGCCCTTTTATGCTCCAATGTTGATGTATTCTCATGGTGCCACATGGATATGCCCGGTATCGATCATTCAGTAGTCTAGCATTCCTTCAACGTGGACCCCAGCGTTAAACCTATCAGACAAAAATAGAGACGCATGGGAGCTCACCGAAACCAGATCATAGCCGAAGAGGTGGATCGACTTCTTCAAGCCGGACTTAGCAAGGAGATGCAGTACCCTTCCTGGCTGGCCAATGTCGTGGTAGTTCAGAAGAAGAATGGAAAGTGGAGAGTATGTGTGGACTTCACCGACCTGAACAAAGCATACCCAAAGGACTGCTTCCCATTGCCAAAGATCGATCAGATTGTGGATGCCACCGCAGGATTAGAATGCCTGAGCTTCTTTGACATGTATTCCGGCTATAATCAGATACGCATGAACCCTAATGATGAGGAGAAGACAACATTCATCACTGAATCAGGTACATATTATTACACAGTTATGCCTTTCGGACTAAATAATGTAGGGGCAACCTTTCAGAGGTTGGTTAACAAAGTTTTTTAGGGCATGATGGGATCTACCATATAGGCATACATCGATGACACGGTGGTCAAAAGCAAGGTAAAGAATGACCACCTGACTGATCTGTAGCAGGTGTTTGACACCCTCAGGAAATATAAGATGAAGCTCAACTTATCCAAATGTTCTTTCGGAGTGTCCTCAGGCCAGTTCTTGGGGCACATAGTTGATCGGACAGGAATACAGGCGTGCCCAGCATAAGTCAGAGCCCTTATCGAGATGGAGGAGCCAAAATTTGAAAGGAAATCCAAGTATTGACTGGAAGAGTGGCGGCTCTCAGCCGTTTCATCTCTCTCTTAACCGATCGGTGCTGACCCTTTTTCCACTCTATAAAGGCAGCGAAAGGAGAAGTCTGGGGGCCGGAACAATCAGAGGCTTTGAAGAAACTAAAAAGTTACATGACCAAGCCTCCCATACTAGCAACACCGGAGGCAAATGAGCCTTTACAATTATACCTTGCTATATCCACAACGTCCATCAGCGCCGCTCTAGTTAAGAAGGGCAAGGGGTAACAGATATCAGTCTTTTACACTAGCAGAGCCTTTGCCGATGCCGAAACACACTACACGAAATATAAAAAGCTGGTACTATCACTGATTAATGCAAAATGGCATCTTAGGCATTATTTTGAAGCACATCCGATCGTAGTACCAACTACGACTCTGATCAGATCCATAATGGCGAAGATCGAACTATCAGGGAGAGTATCCAAATGGGCAATAGAGTTAGGGATCTACGACATAATTTATGTCCCCCGTACCGCCATCAAAGGACAAGCGATAGCTGATTTTCTATTAGAAACTGAACCAGCAGACTCTCCCGAAGAAGGTAAACCAAGTTTATGGGTAATATTCGTGGATGGATCGTCCAATATCAATAGAGTGGGGATCGGCATACAACTCGTGACACCTGATGGCACTAAAATTCAGCAGTTCGTTCGCTTGGAGTTCCCAGCATCCAACAATGAAGCCGAATATAAGACCCTTCTAACAAGAATTTATTTGGCTTGAAGCCTACAAATACTAAGGGCGAAAGTGAGAAGTGACTCTCAATTGGTCATATAGCAGTTGAGTGGGAAATATGAAACCCAAGATCTGAAAATGGAAGCATATAAAGGATTGGTCTGAAAAGAGGCCGAGGGATTCCAGCAATTGACTTTTAAGCAGATCCCAAGGGGTGATAATGTAAACGCCGATCGATTGGCCAATCAAGCCTCCACAGCAGGGGAAAACCTGACACGGGTAGTGTCGATCGACTTTATTGACAGATCAAGCCTAGACCCACCGAAAGAGGTGATGATCATTCCATGGGAGCTAAGTTGGATGGACTCTATAGTAGATTATTTAAGAATGGGTGCCTTGCCAGAATCAAAGCCAGAAGCTCAAAAGATAAGGATAAAAGCTGCAAGATATGCACTCTACAATGGTCAGCTTTATCAAAAATCTTTATCTGGACCATACTTAAGGTGTCTTACACCATCTGAAGCCTTACGGTTATGGAAGAGATACATGCCGGATCATGTGGTAATCATTCTGGGGGAAGGTCATTAGCCCATAAAGTCCTCACCTAGGGGTACTTTTGGCCTTACCTATCAAAAGATGCTAAAGTATATGCTCGATGGTGTAAAAAGTGTCAGTTTCATGAAGATGCCATTCATCCACCTCCGGAGTTGTTGAATCCAACGATTGTTCCTCATCCATTTGCCCAATGGGGTATGGACATCGTGGGTCCACTCCTGCAAACCATCCGATCCACTACACACGTTCTCCTAGCTATGGATTACTTCACCAAGTGGTTCGAAGCCGAGGTGTACCCAACCATCAAGAGCAACCATATTATCAAATTCATCTGGAGTCATATAATTTGTAAGTTTGGTCTACCCCCAACAATAATGATGGATAACGGCAGCAACCTAGACAGCAGGAAAGTTCGAGCATTCCTAGCAGAGCATGGGATCAATCAGAATACTTCTTCCATTGGTTACCCATAAGGTAATGGACAGGTAGAAAGAACAAACATAACGATCTTTGATACTTTCAAGAAAAAACTAGAAGCGGCAAAAGGAGTTTGGTTGGAGAAACTACCCGATGTCTTGTGGTCTTATTAAACCACCCCGAGGCAACCGACAGGAGAGACCCCATTCGCCATGGCCTACGGGGCTGAAGCCGTTATTCCGACCGAATTGAAAGTGCCAACGTTAAGAATTCAGGCCTGGGAAGAGGGCCCAAACAATCAACACCTAGCCCATGATTTGGACCTACTAGAAGAAAGAAGGGAAGCCGCGGGAATAAGGTTGCCCTCGTACTAGCAATAGATCAGGGCCCGATTTAATCAAAAGTTCAGAAGAAGGGAGTTCCAGGTGGGCGATATAGTGCTCAAGAGAAAAATTAAAATTATGGGTAAATTGCGAGAAACATGGGAATGACCTTATACGGTAATTGAGGTCATCGGTCGTGGCACCTACCGGGTATGAAAGAACAAAATAGGCCACATCAAGCCCAATTCTCAGAATGCTTACCATCTGAAGAGGTATTATCTTTAGGAAGTTTTCATTTATATGAGCATTTGTGTCCTACATGTGACACCCCTGCTAATTATAATAAAGCATCTGTGCTGATTATAATAAAGCATTTGTGCCCGATGTCCGACACCTCTACTACATGTTTTTCAAATCTCAAATAAAAATACCATGTTCTTTATATATGTTTGTGTATGATCAGACCTCGTAAAGAATATAAATTTTCCCTAAGTTTTGAGTTCAAACCTGATTTAAACTAACCAGAGGACACCAATGAGTCTGAGGGGCCTGATGCCCAAGATTCTTACTAACGTGAAATTTTCCTTAAGTGTTGAGTTCAAACCTGATTTGAACTAACTAGAGGACACCAATAAGTATCAGGGGGCTGATGCCCGAAGATTCTTACTAACGCAAAATTTTTCCAAAGTGTTGAGTTCAAACCTAATTTGAACTAACTAGAGGACACCAATGAGTCTCAGGGGCCTAATGCCCGAAGATTCTTACTAACGTGAAATTTTTCCTAAGTTTTGAGTTCAAACCCGATTTGAACTGGCCAGAGGACACAATTGAGTCTTAGGGGTCTGATGCCGAAGACTCTCATTAAATAAAGTTTTAAAGCGATAAAGTTCAAACATGATTTGAATTGGCTAAGGAATACATCTAAGTCTCAGGGGCCAGATGCCTGAAGACTCTTGTAACATTCATTGAAGTCAAGATATTTCAAGAAGACAAAAAATTTCTCATTAATACCAAAAAAAAATACAAAATAACCCTGCAAAGGGCAATATATAAATAAAACAAGGGAAAACATAGCCCAAGTCCTACTGACCCCTGAATTCGGGGCCAAGGTTGTTCACTATGTTATGACCCTAAAAGACGGGTGGTTCCGAAGCTAAAGGCACAGGGTCTTCTCCCTTCAGAAAGACGGCAAACCTTTTTTTCATTTTCAGAGGAAGGTAGGTCCTGATAAGGAAGAGGCACCCCCATGAAAGCATCAAACTCCTCAGCAGTCTTGAACTCCTTATCTACTAGGGGAATGTGCTCCATCTCATATTTCTCCCGCCATGCCCTGACCAATCGAACATCACAGATGGTGATATATTGTTGGTACATGTCCAGCCTACCCAAACGACACATCTTTACCTTAGATCGCTCAAGAGCCAGAAGGTTATTTGAATTTGCCTTCTCTACGACAATCTTTTGATAGACAGCCTTTGCCTCCGCTAGTTCAGCAACTATTGCCCTCCTCTCAGCTTCTCCAGCCTCCAGAAGATTTGTGTGCTCAGAATCACTCTGGTGAAGACTATCGGCTTCCTTGGCCAGAGTGATACAATGCTCGCTCGCATTGCGGTTGGCCATCATAAGCCTATTCATCTTCTTGACATCAGCCTCAAGGACTTGGTTGTAAGATTGAATGGCGTAGAGGAGCTGATAATACAAACATAAATGACATGTTAAAACAAAGAAGGAAAAAGAGAAAAAAAAAAAAGACTAGGTGAAATTAAAAGAATAACTTACCTCCATTCCCATCTTAGGTCCCCTTTGAAGCAACTCGGTCCTGGTTACTTTGGCCTGATGGGCCCTATCCACAGGAGTCCATAGCCCCTTGGTCATCACACGGAGTGCCTCGGTGTTGCCAAATGTGATCTAATCTGAACAGATCAGGGATCCGTCAGGAAGGACAAACTTGGGCTTCTAAGGGATAGTGGTACGGGGAGTATCCTGAGCCTGGGGATGGTCGTTTGTTGAAGCATTGACAGTTTAGGTTCTGGGCCTTTTGCTGGCCGTTCCAACACCAGTACTAGATCGGGGCCGTGTGTTTAGAGCATTGGTAGGGGGAGGTTGTGGATGATCTGAAGGATTTTGCACATCTAGGTGTACCGGAGACGTCGGGGGTGCTGAAGAAAGCAGTATAACATCAACTGGGTTAGATCCTTCGGGGACCTGAGTACGTCTGGTAGACAAAGGCTTCAGGGGTAAATCCATCCTGTCAACATCAGAGCCCAAATTAGATATCATCTCCAGATTGGCTTTAATCAAAAGCTTACTAGCATATTTGACATTGCTCTAGATCTTGGCCTTTAGAAGGGCAAAACATTCTTTCACAAGGGTTGGGGGTATCTCATTGTCCTCATAGCCAATAAATCTATATGTATAGTCCCCCGGGTGTAAATCGCAAAACTCACAAAAACACGTGGCTTTGTGAAGGGGACGGAAGATAGGAAGTCAAATAGGGCCAAAAACTCTAGGGATCAGGTATGTCAGAGAGAATGGGTAGAGCCAGTTGCCACTGACAACTACCATTCTCTCCTTCTAGCCCTTATCGGAGCAAATGCCCCGACCATGGAAGAGAAAAAGGTTATACCTACCTCTGCTTCCTCTGGCATTCTAAAAGAAGTAGGTCAGCTAAGCCTAAGTTAAGGTCTAAATCTCTATTATATAGAAGGAGCATGGCAAGGATCCTAAAGCTATTCGGGTTAAGTTGGAGAGGGTGCAACCCCAACATGAAAAGAACATAAGGGAAGAAGGGATGAAGGGGGAATCTTAATACTTTGAAATGAACCGCTGATAGAAGGATGTTACCTGGTTTGATCCCCTCACTCTTGGTGAAGTCTAAATAATGTGGGTAAGGGGCAGAAACACATCACCAGGCATGCTAGCGTCGACCCGAAGACGTTTGACATCCACTACAGGTCAGGAATTTTCCTTAAGAGGAACAATTATGAAGGGTTTGGGGATAGAAGGAATCGCAGACTCCTCATCATCAGAGGAGCCTCCTTCGTCAAACACTTCTGGATTTACTGATGAGCTTGGGAGGTTAGTGTTAAGAGGAATATTTCTAGGTGGGGTAGTCTCTGGATGAACAAAAGAAAGACTACTGCTACTGAGGGTCTCCGGGTTAATGCCAGAAGACAGAACAACCTCACCTATGGACCTAATGTCGTCACTTCCTGACATTTTTCTACAGAAAGGTAGAAGAGACATATGGGAGACAGGGGTGAAAATAAAAAGTGCTATCTAACTTACGCAATTCAGAAGATTGAGGCGAAAGAGACTTCGGAAGAGTAAAGTGTTGCTCCGGTGAAATTTTTCAGACGCGTTTGGCAAAAGATTGAAGCTTAGAAGGAGTGAAACAGTTGCAGAAATGGTAAAGTTAGTGATGTTGAAATGGCAAGGAACAGTGGCTTTTTATAGAAGCCGTAGGGGAAACACTATGCATATATATGTATATTTGCATTCGGTCATGGGCCATGGAGTGGCCCATAGACCCATAACCTCAGGGGCCTATGTAATAGTCAAAATTATGTGGCCCAATAAAGTTGGTCCATAAGTCAGGATCGATGGGCTAGACCCACAATAGCTTCTAGAAAATGTGTGGGCTACAAGTCATGAATTAGTCCCATATATGGGAGGATAGAGGCCAAGATAGAAATGAGTATATCAAATCTCATGATTTAAGGGATTGATGAGTTGGGTAGATGGGCCTGAACCCATCTACAAAATTGTATATAAATACATGGTCAAGCTATGAGTAAAGACATTTGATTTTAATTCAATTGTTGTGTAATTTTTCTGCACTTACACTGTCACTATAACCTATAATGACAGTCTTTACCCTTTTTAGTGGCGGACATGTCCGTCACTAAAACCCTTATTTCTTGTAATGTAACCTTTTGTTCCGCACTGATTAACCAATTTTTTGAGTTTCTAAACCGAAGATAATTTGGCAATGGGAGTTGTGTTTGCTACTTTATTAATCCATTTTTATCAATAATTTTAATGTCAGTTATTAGAGATGTATGTGTATGGAGCTCTACGGTTATTACAATTCCTATTTTGTTGTTTTATTTTTTTATATGAATATATATTTATAATGTTTGTGGTTATTCTTTATCAATAATTGATTGTTTGAAATTAAGAGGATTTGTGACATCGACAAATTAGTATTAGATTTTATATTAGGTTGTGTATTATTACTCTCTCTCTCAAAATTATTCGCTTTTATTCAGTTTAATGGTTAGATGTATAGTCCAATTGATATAATGTAAATAATTAATATAAATTACATGTTTTTTTTTAGGTAAACATGTAAATTACATGTTGTATAACTAGGGATGGCAATGGGGCGGGTCGGGGCGGGTATCACCCGCCCCGTACCCGTACCAGATTATTTTTCCCCGCCCCATACCCGCCCAATCCCCGTATAATTTTTTATTTTTCCGACCCGACCCGACCCGGTTAGCTCCCCGCCCCGTCCCCGACCCGCCCCGCCCCGATTACGTATTATTTTTATTAAAAATATATTTTTTAATAATAAAAAAAAATATTATTTTATTTCTAATTAATATTATTATTTTAGAATTTGTTTCTAGAATAAATCTATATGAAATCAAAATCAAACAATAAATCTATAATTAAGGAGAATATTATATGTATATAAATTTATATGTATATATATAAATTTATAATTAAGGAGAATATATATATATATAAATTTATAATTAAGGAGAATATATATATGTATAAATTTATATATATATATATAAATTTATAATTAAGAAGAATATATATATGTATAAATTTATATATATATATAAATTTATAATTAAGGAGAATATATATATATATGTATATAAATTTATATATATATATACCTAATCACCCCCGCCCCGATTATAATCGGGGAATTGATACCCACCCTATACCCGCCCCGATTAGCTAAACAAGACGGGACGGGGTGGATAAACGGGGCGAGTTTGGGGCGGGTTTTTTTGTCATCTCTATGTATAACCCTTTAAGAAAGTATCTTGTAAAGAAGTGATAGTGTGAAGAAATTGAGTTTGAACTGAAGAAATTTTTTATGGATGGTGTAAAATAAAAATAGATTTTAGTGAGTTAGTTTGCAAATACAAGTTTTTTTGCATCTTTTTCTTTTAATTAATCGATGTTTCTCTAAATATTTTTTAGATCCGAAATTTTCCAAGCAAGAAGTTGAATTTTTCTTGTTAGTAATTGACCAGATTGTTGGGACCCTTGATATGTTTACTTATACAAGTCATTAAAGGGTTCCGATGTTTATATAATAGTTAGGATAATATATATAAAATCCCCTGAGATTTCAGGATTTAATCAAATAACCCCTTATGGTTTAAACAACCCTCTAAGATTTACAAATTTTATCAAATACTCCCCGCTCCCAAAAACAGTCAATTTTCTGGCACCGGAAATATCAAAATGACTTAAATGCCCATAGTCATACGAAAGCGTTTCAAGGGTAATTTACACAATTTCTTGAGGTTTCAATTTTTAATCAAATAACCCCCTGGGTTCAAAAAACCCCTAAAAATTCTAAATATGCTCAAATACCCCCCTGATCGTGAAACGTTACATTTATTGGCACCAAAAATGTAAAATTACAAAACTGCCCATAAGAAAACGAGAACGTATGAAAAGAAATTTTTAATTACCAAGTTTGCCTTTCACAAAATGATTGGTATAAGTCGTGGTTTAAATAATAGGTTAAGAGAGTAAAATTAACACGATCTTTTTTTACCTTTCCGTTAGCGTACGAGTCGACTATCGAATCCCACAGAGACTAAGTTGTATTCCAAGTCTAATAAGCTAATATGCAATAGCGCACACACACACAAATATATATAAATATATTTATATTTGTTAAATTTTATGTATTTTTTAAACTTTTAAAATCAAATGATATCACCCTAAAATTAAAATACAAAAGTTATAGTTCAAAAGTAATTGATTTTATTATTTATTGTATTATGAGTATTCAAAACTAGAATTATTAATATAAGATACACACAAAAAAAAAGAGACTAACTTTGAGCATAATTAAAAATTTATTATTATTTATTATTTTTAAATATTTGTTTTTTCAATTTTGCTTATTAAATTTTTATATACTATGTTTATGTCATTATTTTTTTAAAAATAATTACCAAATAATTAATGTAATTCGTAGAGAGAGATATTTGAAAATTTTAATTTATTAAAATGGACGGAGAAGGGGGTATCTAAGCATATTTGAAATCTTTAGGGGGTTTTTTAATTAAAAATTAAAACCTCGGGGGGTTTTTATGAAAATTATAGGACAAAACCACATGACTATGGGCGTTTAAGTCATTTTGACATTTATGGTACCAAAAAATTGGCCATTTTTTGGAGCAGGGGGGTATTTGTGAAAATTTGTAAGTCTTAAGGGATTGTTTGAACCATAGGCGGTTATTTGATTAAAATCTGAAACCTCTGGGATTTTTATGTAAATTACCCTAGTAGTAGTAACGCAGTTTTCTTCTTGAGATAAATGGCTTTTATTTTTTAATCGCAATACATTATCATCACTAGACTTTGGTCTAGTTGAAATTCATCGAACTGAATCATTTCGGGTGGTTGATAGTTGTGGAATTCAATCTTATTGGTGGGGTCCAATCTCCTATCAGATCTGATATGATTCGTTGAATCTCAACTAGAACAAAGTCCAACAAAATTCAATGAGAGGCGAACTGGACTAATTAAAATCCAAGTTACAGATACCTAAACAATATATTCCAAGGTTGTCAAAATTGGAAGTCTAAGTAGAAACGTTGGGAGATTCATAGAATCGGAATCATAGAGTCGTAAGTAGAATATATCGTAACAATTCTCTATCTAATTAATAATAATTAATCTATATAATTTTCTAAAAACTAATATACTTAAAATCTAGCAAAATTATACTCAAAACATAAAATATTAACAAAAACACTAAGACTTTTTACTTTTAATTATTTTCTCATATATTTGAGCCATATATTAGGATATTAAACTGAATTATTAAGATTTTTGGCTTTTTACATGAAGGACCTAACACTAAAATCATTATTTTAGCCCAAAAAAATTATAAAACATATGTGAGAGAATCGTCGTAAAATCGTAATAGAATCATAAGATTTTATCATAGGATCACGATTTTAACAATCATGATATATTCTTATTAATTAACATATTATATATCTTTTAAACGAGCAAAAGTGTATTAATCATTTCTACTAATTGTATAACTAAATTAATGGTATCAGAGCCATTAATGGCTGTTTAAGCTCTTTCTGGGTGATTCTTTTACAAGTACTGCAATTTTAATTCCCATAATCTAAAATCTCATTTCTCAAAACTCAAAGTGTTATAGCGATTGGTCCCTGGGGCATACGATGTGTAGATCTTATGACTACTGCGTATTCCAAACCGTCATCATAACCTTCCTGTCTTCTATGTGAAGATCTTTTCTTTATGAAAAACTTGGTGATTATTTGTCCAATTAACATAGATTGCTTCAATATCTTGAGGATAATAATCCCTTGAGCGATTTGGGATTGGGAATGGTTGTTTAGCTCGGGTTAGTTCCTCCTTATCTTGGAACGATATGTGTTTATTGTCACCTAATCAAACCTGAAGAGAGTTACGGTACATGACTGATCCATAGATCACGCTCTGCCTGGACTACTTCTTGTATAACATTTCTGGTTTGAATTAAATGAACTATTCTTTAACTTTTTGAATTATAATTTTCTGTATGAGTAATTGATGAACCCATATTTCCTTTATCATGTCTATGTCCAATTCTTCTAGCTCCAGTTCTTCTTTTCGTTCTTTTAGTTCTAGATCTCTCCTTTCACCTTCTTATTCCTCTCGCATAGAATATTTATATGAGTATGACTACCTTGATAAATCAAGCAAAGTCCCAATCACTGATATTCCAATGGTTAACCCTTACACAACGTTTGCTAAGCCAACCAATACAGTCAATAAAACCATTACCCGCTTGTTCCAAACTCCTCATCCTTCTTCAGTAAAAAAATACCTATAAGCCTCTCGATTTGACCAGTGTTTCATCCCTGCTACTGAACAAGAACAATTACTTCCCCTCGAGTTACCACCTGACCTTCCCAGTCAGTGGCAACAACAAGGCTTCACACATTTCCGTTTTGGAGTTGTCCGCATTGCTCTCTCTTTTCATGGCCGAAAAGGTCTTCCTGTTACCTCTCTAATTGCTCTGGTTGACACCAGATTTAACCACTATCAGCATGCCTGCATAACAACTGTCCAAACTACCCTAAATGATGGCACAGTAGTGTTCACTTTCTTCCCCAACTTCAACATGCCCTTAGCAGATCCACATCTGCTCAGTGCTTTGAAAGTCCATATCCAGATTGGTGGCGCCTCTATTGTCTCTACCACCTATGATGCTACCCTTCACTATCAGATGGCATACAGACTCCAAAACCATGCCATGGATATGAGTTTACCATCTTCCACCTCCAATGATGCTCTCTTGCTTGACATCAACACCACTCACCAAGCAACATGTTCTCATATTTCAAAACAACTCTCCAGATCCGAGCTGATAAGACTGCTCCAAGAATCTTGGGTTACAGCTTATGAGAAAACACACCAGCAACCAAAACCCCTTCAGTCTGCCAATCCTATCTTCAGTACCAAGTCAGACGGCTCAATTGAAATCTCTTTTCCCAAGCCAGATTCTCTATCTCTAAATACACTTCCCATTTTCTCCTCACGACTCCCCGAGATTAACATGTTATCTCCTTCTAATTTCTAGAACCAAATTCCTATTAGTTCCTTTCAATCCTCTAGCGATCCAGTCTACTTTTTCCAAGACCCAGTCACTGGGCACAAGTTCTTTGATGCTTGTGATTGTGCTGACTGTCTTTATGACGACGATAATGAACCTAAGCGAAGGCGAAATTCATCCTAGCAACGTCTAAAAGACCGATATGAAAATGGAGATCCCGTTGTTGGCCTTCTTGGTGAACCCTCTAGAAAATTTGACTTTTATGTTACCTATGGCAAGTCCAAAACCCCACAACCTAAACCTCCTCCTTCCATCTGCAAGCCTCCCTATAAACCATGTGCTCCAAAACCATCACCACCACCGGCCCAACCTTCACCAATCCACTATTACATGTTTTCTCCCTCATCATCCTGGACAGAAGCGGATTTTCCTCCCTTCTCCTACCATGATTCTCAGGAAAAAATAACTCACCAACATAAAATCTCAGATCCTCATGTTATCCACTCGGATGGATCTACCAAACCTGTCTCTGCTACTGAAGCGACTATCAATTGGCAATCTGCCAATGCTCTGGCCCAAAACAAGATCTTGCAATGAATTTCAAACTCCCAACAGTCTTTGGAAAATACTTTCGACAGAAAGTTAACTTCCTTAGAACTCCTTATCAATGATCTCCAACGGAAATGCAATGTCTCCATGGTGAACTTCTCCAGATGGCCTACTCCAACCAGACCTTTACCTTAGTTTTCCTCCACAAAGAAGTGGAAATGAAACACTTGAAAATTCAACTCCAATCTTTACAAGCTCAACAAACCCAAATTTCCTCTCTAGACTTGTTTGGCTACTCATCTTCACCTCTTTTCCCTACTTATACATCCCAACCCATGTCCCAACCATTATATGTTGTGCCACCTGGACAACCCAGTTTATTTGCCTCTCTGCCACACATTTAGATCAAATGACCTTCAGTTCCACCACCTCCAAGCACATCCATACCACATATTTTATGTCCTATACTTGCCCCTTTACAACCTTTAATACCTACACCTTCCATGTCTTCCACACTTTCTCATCCCGGTCAAAAAGGCAAAACTCCAGCTCAATTCATGCTTCAGCCCGAAGACTCTCAATCCAAAAACCCCATTTATGATATTTTGCTAAAATTGGCTAACCTTCCCCAATGTCAATCTGATACTGACTCTGTTGCTGAATTTATAGAAGCACACTCTGCTTCTTTTATCCATATGGTTAATCCCAACCCTCAGCATCCACCTGACACTAACCCCATTGTTGAAGAAGTTGAGGATCCACCTCCTTCTCCTATACATCCTCATCAAACCTTTTCATCTCAGACTCCATCTCATCATAATGGTTTTTCTATCGATGAGATTCCCCATTCCAAAATTCCAAATGTCTGGATAAATTCTATAAGATCCATGTTTGGTGCACTGCTGAGATGTTTGCTCCTAATGCTGACCTTCGCTCAGTCCTAACCCGTTATGTGGTAAATTTTCTTGGTCGCCTTCATCAATGGTACTTAGTTCTAGGCGAGTACCGACACCTCCAGCTTATTCAAATTCCAACGATCTTTGCATTCATTGATGTTTTCCACAGTGAATTCCTTGGTTTATCTGATGGCCTGCTTAGCGCTGTTCGTGAAGAATTCCTTAGTATGAGATGTTGTTCTTTTAAGCGCAAGGACTTGGAGAACCATTTTTTTCGAATGTCGCAGAGATTTTATGTTCTTGGAGGAATTGATGATATGAATCTTAAACAGTATTTTCTCAACTCACTTCCAAAACCTCTTGGAAATGAAACATTCAGACTTCTTCAAACCAAAAACATGGCTTTGAATAACACATCCCTTGGTTCCATTTACCAACATGTTCTCCAATATCTTAAGAAGCTTTGCAATCATCAAAAATTCTTCAAAAAGCTCCATGAGCAAGGAAAACTTCTGGGTAAAGCTTGTGATAGATCAAATCTCCTTATCAATTGTAAGGAAGCATTTCAAGAAGTGGAAACCCAAGAGACTCGCCTCTTTCCCCAAGTTTTCTAGAAATAAGAAATGGCGATTCTTTCAAAAGAAACCTGTTCGTGGCAAACGAAAATCAGACAGATGTTATATCTGTAGACAACCAGGCCACTATGCCAAATAATGCCCGAACAAATCTACTAGAGATAAATTGGTCCATTCTATTTCCAAGATTCTTCCACATGATGATGATGATGCAGACATAGAATCCCTTTTCTCCATAGATGATGAAGCTAATGCTGATACTATTATGGCTTTTTCATTTGTTGCTGCCTCATCAGATTTTTTGGATAATTCTTCTAAGGATTCTGAATCTGAAGATGAATATCCCCAAAATCTTTTTTCTATGGAATTCCCATTTGCCACCTCTTTGCTAGTCCAGCCACTTGCCCAAATCCATGTTCTCGCTGATAAATATGCCAAGCCTATCCCTGTCATAGCCTTCTTTGATACTGGAGTTGCTTCAACCATAATCAATCCATCCATCCTTCCTCAGTCTTACTGGCAGAAATGTTACTATCCTTTCACTGCCGCCAATGGTAAAACCTTTGCTATTACACTCAAGAGTAAGCCGATCATTCTCCAGTTGTTTCCTGGATATACTATCAAACAACAAGTCCTTGGTTCTGATCTCCCGAATAAAGATGTCCTTATTGGGTTTGATATTCTCCAGAAACTTTCCAAACTCTCATGGATGCCTAAAGGATTGAAGTTTCGTAATTACTTCCTTCCTTGGAATTTTAAACCCAATTTGTTTTTTTTACAACATCTCCTCTTTTAGAGAGTCCATTATCCAAACTTCCTGTGTTGATTCACATACTCACTTCCTTACCAAATGTGACCATCCCTTGTGGAAAAACCCAGAGTTCTTCATCACCTTTCCTTTTAAGAAAAATGAAGATCTCAACCCTACCAAAGTCACCCATCATGGAATGAATCCTGAACATTACCAATTAGTTGTCCAAGAACTTCACCAACTCCAAACCGAAGGCCTTGTTGAACCCACCAATTCTCAGTGGGCTTATGAAGCATTCTATGTGAATAAGCGCTCAGAACAAGTTCGTGGCAAAGTTCTCCTTGTTATCAACTACCAACCCCTAAACCATTTTTTCAAGACATTAAATTCCCTCTTCTCTGAAGAGCAATTCCTTTCTCAAATTTACCCAAAGCCCAAATTTTTTCTAAGTTTGACCTCAAAGCTGGGTTTTGGCAACTTGGAATCCATCCAGATGATCGTCCCAAAATTGGCTTTTGTATCCCTGACCACCATTTTCATTGGACTGTCATGCCCTTTGGGTTAAAAACTGCTCCCTTTTTGTTTCAGTAAGCCATGGTCCGTATCTTTGCTCTTATAATACAATCAGCCTTAATCTATATTGATGATATTCTGCTATTCTCCCCTGACTTAGAGTCCAATTGCACCCTTCTTAGCACCTTCCATGATATTGTCCAGAAATTTGGAATCATGTTATCAGAAAAGAAAATGTTTTTAGCCCATCATGAAATTGATTTTCTCGGCATGAAGATTTCTCAAGAACAGTATGCTCTCCAACCTCACATTGCTACCCAACTCCATCAATTCCTTGATTCTCATCTCTCTACTAAGCAAGTCCAATAGTTTCTTAGTATTGTGAATTACATGTCTAAATTCATTCTCAATCTTGATCAATACCGGAAACCTCTTTCTGAACTTCTTAAGAAAAATCCCCCACCTTGGACATCCCAGTGTACAACGGCTGTTGTTTACCTCAAATCCGTGTCCCGGTCTCTTCCTCCTTTACAAGATCCTTCTGATGGAAAAAGATTCCTCCACACTAATGCATTTGACCTTTATTGGGGTGTTATTCTACTTGAAGAACCTCCTAATAAATCCAAGAAGATTTGTGGTTACAAAAGTGGTTATTTCTCCCCTACAGAAACTCATTATCATTCCACTTACAAATAAATTTTGGCTATCAAACATAGTATTGAAAATTTTGAATTCCACCTGATTGGTCATCATTTCCTGATTGAAACTGATCTTAGCAGTTTTCCTAACATGCTCAAGTTCAAGCAGAAACATCCTCCTAAGGCTCAACTCCTGCACTGGGCAAATTGGTTTTCCCAATGGTCCTTTGATGTTGCCCATATCAAAGGAAAGATAAATGTGTTTCCTGATTTCCTTTCCAGATTGAAAAAAGAAGTTCATTATGTTCATCCTAGCCTTCCATTGTGTTTTCCCCTGATTGCGTGTCTCGAACCTTCTCAGTTGTTTTTTCACCTTCAAATCCTTCTATTAGAGAAAACCCTTGTTTCCCGCAGTTGTTCCATGGTCAATTCCTTCCAGTTTTTGTATGTCCATCGTTATGGTCTTGAATATGGTCATGTTCGGAATTTGCCTTTTCATCCTATTTATCCTTTTCTCACCCATTTCGAAATTAACCCTGTGTTTTATTTTCATTTTCCTCGTGAAGCTTTCTTTCTTCTTTGGTACCTCGTTGATCTTTATCACATTGGTATTATTTTTGATAAATCTCAGATGTTGCAATATCTTGCTCAGTGTTTGCCAAATTCCTTTCCTGCTTCTGAGTTAAGATTGCGTTCATGGCTTTCCCTCTTTGGTGATATTTCATTTTGGCAACAAAAGTTTTGTCAGTGTCCATTTCAATCCCCCATGTTTGTGTTTTGGTCTAGAAAGCAGTTCTATCATACCCCTGATTCTGGTGTTCATATTGAAAAATCATATCATGTCTCCTTCTTCACTGGTCACGAGAATACCATCATGTATGACATGCCAACTTTTTATAATCTTCACATGACACAGCTCTATCATTACAATGGCATTCCGCTCTAGTCTATCTCTCCATTTCTATTTCACAATGATACCTCTCACTGGCGCTATTCAGATTTTTATCCCTCAGACTGGAAACAGAAAATGATCACTGTGCTTTCTGGCCATAAAGACCAGTATTCATGGGATTTGCTTGATGAAGACCATCCAATCTACAGAGTTCACCAACAACCATATCCTGTTGCCAGTCCTCCACCTCATTATAATTCTGATAATTATGATGAAGATTTCTCTCAAAGCCCTGATTGGTGAATGATGTGTATGTATGTGTGATAATGTAATAAGTGATGCAAAAAGGTTTTTACATAATATTAGTTGTTGGCAAGGGTATATTTGTCATTTCAGTTATATTTTATGCCATTATGTCTGTCGGTAAGGGTATTTGAGTCTTTTGTTTGTATGATGTCATGGCTGACATCAGATATAAGGGTATGTTAGTCTTTTTTATGTCCCTGTAATGGGATTTTCTGTATTTTGATAGTCTCTCCTTCATCTATAAAAGGAGAGCTTGTGTTGTTGTAATGGACATCAGATTCCAGAAATAAAACTAGTGTCGTTTCTTATATATCTCTTTCTTATTTCTTATTTGTGTTATACTTGTGTTCTCCCATGTTTCTTATTGATCATGTCCTACTGCGTGTCTGTAAATTTGGTATCAGAGTAGAATTTTGGGTTACAGCTTATAAGAAAACATACTAGCAACCAAAACCCCTCCAGTTTGCCAATCCTATCTTCACTACCAAGTCAGACGGCTCAGTTGAAATCTATTTTCCCAAGCCAAATTCTCCATCTCCAAATATGGGGAAGATGGGTCATGACATCTCCCACAATTTTCAAAAATTCCTTTTACAATCTCAAAAAAAAAAAAATTATACGGATAAGGTCATAAAAATTGCGTATGGCCCCTCCTAGAAATTTCAAAAATTCGTTTACTAGCCCAAAAAGAAATACATGTTTTATGAATAAGTTCATAAAAATTGCATATGGCCAGCCTCCCAAAATTTTCTAAAATTCCTTTAATAAGCCACAAAATAGATATATTTATAAAATAAACTCGCAAAAAATTGCATGTGCCCCTCCTTAACTATTATTCCTAACTCCGCCCTAACCTTAGTTCTTTTTTATTTCTCCCGATAGCTATTTAAACTTACTATTTATACTTCTCTCTCTTTTAGTTTTTACTTTTTAACTAAAATAAACAAAATGAATAAGTTAATAAAAATAATATAAAAGGTAATATGGTCCAAAAAAAATACTAGAATAAGATATATTTATGTTATTGGAAATAAAATTTATCAAATTTATAAATAATTGGACAAAAATTATTTATAGTCGTATTTGTAATATACATACGAATATATATAAGGGTAAAGTGCATTATACCCCCTGGTCTTTCTTCTCTCTCTCAACAAACCCCCGTGAACTAAGTGATGACCCCTCAAATTATAAATTTGTTACAAACAAGGACACACCATGATAACGCCGTGAGTGAGAAGCAAATTTACAAACCTACCCATAGCACTCCAAGTTACAAATACCTAAACAATATATTCCAAGGTTGTTAAAATCGGAAGTCTAAGTAGAAACGTTGGGAGATTCATAGAATCGTAATCATAGAGTCGTAAGTAAAATATATCGTAACAATTCTCTACCTAATTAATAATAATTAATCTATATAATTTTCTAAAAACTAATATACTTAAAATATAGCAAAAATATACTCAAAACATAAAAATATTAATAAAAACACTAAGAATTTTTACTTTTAATTATTTTCTCATATGTTTAGGTCATATATTGGGATATTGGACTGAATTATTAAGATTTTTGGCTTTTTACATGAAGGACCTAACACTTAAATAATTATTTTAGGCCAAAAATATTCTAAAACAAATGTGAGAGAATAGTCGTAAAATCGTACAAAATCGTAATAGAATTGTAAGATTTTATCATAGGATCACGATTTTAACAATCATGATATATTCTTATTAATTAACATATTATATATCTTTTAAACGAGCAAAAGTGTATTAACCATTTCTACTAATTGTATAACTAAATTTTAACCTTGGCGGAGCTATGTGTTGGGGAAGATGGGCCATGACCTCTCCCACAATTTTCAAAAATTCCTTTTACTATCCCCAAAAAAATATATTATATGGATAAGGTCATAAAAATTGTGTATGGCCCCTCCTAGAATTTTCAAAAATTCTTTTCCTATCCCAAAAAAATTATATATTTTATGAATAAGTTCATAAAAATTGCATATGGCCGGCCTCCCAAAACTTTCTAAAATTTCTTTAATAAGCTGCAAAAATAGATATATTTATAAAATAAACTCACAAAAAATTGCATGTGGCCCTCCGTAAGTATTATTTTTGGCTCCGCCCCAAACCTTACGCCTTTTTGATTTCTCCCAGTAGCTATTTAAACTTACTATTTACACTTCTCTTTCTCTCTCTCTCTTTTTTAGTTTTTACTTTTTGACTAAAATAAGCAAAATGAATAAGTTAATAAAAATAATACGAAAGATAATATGGTCCAAGCAAAATACTAAAATAAGATATATTTATGTTATTGAAAATAACATTTATCAAATTTATAAATAATTGGGCGAAAATTATTTATAACCGTATTTGTAATATACATACAAATATATATAAGGATAAAGTGTATTATACCCCCTGGTCTTTCTTCTTTCTCTCAACAAACCCCCCTGAATTAAGTGATGGCCCCTCAAACTATAAATTTGTTACAAACAAGGACACACCGTGATAACGCCGTGAGTGAGAAGCAAATTTACAAACCTACCCATAGCACTCCAATTTTAATTCTTTATTATTCCACACTCAAAGTGATATAATCTTCCTTTCCTTCCATTATCTCTAACTGTGTTTCTGTACCACAATCAAACGGCAATAATTGGTTCGTTTTTCTCCATTCTGCAATTAGACTAGACTGCACGCTTGTAAAGGGAACAATTGTGAATTCAACTTCTTTTCTTTCATGTTGGGCAGCCTGACAACTCTTCCTTGGATACTTGAATATCTCGGTTGGTTAAACACAATAAAGAAAGAATGGAAAAAAATAAAAATAAAATAAGAAGAAGAAGGAACACAAAATTGTTATCTTTATTGTTTCACTTAGGCCCTGTTTGTTTACTGGTTATGGTCCCATTTTTCTGGTCTGGTCATGATTTTTTAAAACCAGACCATGTTTATTTTGCATTAGTCTCAAAACATATAGCCATATCAAATTGAACCAAAATAACTTTTTTTAGGACCACAATTTTTGGTAGTTTTATTTGGTCTGATTACAAAATCTATCCAAAATCTTCTCCAATAATTGAACCACATCAAACCAATATATAAACCAAAACAAAAAAAATAAAAAAATAAAATAATGAATAATAAATAAAATGAATTAAATAATACATAAAAATAAAAATAAATAAATGAATAAATAATAATATAAATAATAAATTAATAAAATATATTTATAAATTAATAAAAATAAATTAATAAATAAAAATAAAATATATTTATGAATAAAATAATAATATAAATGATAAATTAAATAAAATATATTTAAAAATTAATATCAATAAATGAATAAAAAAATAATGAATAATAAATTAAATAATACATAAAAATAATAATAATAAATATATATAATAATAAAATAATAAAATAAATTTATAAATTAATTAAACAAAAAATAAATAATAATAAATGATAAATTAATAATATAAATAATAAATTAAATAAAGCATATTTATAAATAAAATAAAAATAATAAATAATAAACAAAATGAATTAAATAATACATAAAAAATAATAAATAAAACAATAATAAGGAAAATGAATTAAATAATACAAAAATAATAATAATAAAATAATAAATATAATAATAAAAAATAATTAATTGAATAAATAATAAATTAATAAAATATATATATAAATTAATTAAAATAAATGAATAAATAATAATATAAATAATAAATTAAATGAATTATATTTATAAAAAAATGAATGATAAACCAAATGAATTAAATAATACATAATAATAATTAATGAATTAAATGATAAATAAAAATAATAATAAATAAATAAATATAATAATAAATAATAATATAAATTATAAATTAATAAATATATTTAGAGACAAATAAAAATAAATGAATAAATAGTAATAAATAATAAACAAAATGAATTAACTAATATATAAAAATAAGAATAAAAAAATAAATAATAAGCAAAATGAATTAAATAATACATAAAAATAATAAATAATAAGCAAAATGAATTAAATAATACATTAAAATAATAATAAATAAATAAATAAATACAATAATAAATAATAAATTAATAAAATATATTTATAAACAAATAAAAATAAATGAAAAAATAATAAATATATAAATAAATAAATTAAATAATATTAATAAATATATATATATTATAATAAATAATAAATAAATAGTAAATAGTAAATGATAAATAATAATAAATAATATATTTTTTTAAAAGCCAAAATATTATAGTGCATTATTTGCATGTTATCGACAGTTGAAGTTATTATGTAATATTAATATGTGACTTGTGAAATTTGTGTGATCGTAATTTTTGTACAATAAAAAATGTGGCTTGTATAAAACCTATTTGTTGTTATATTTGATAATTGTAGTGCAATAATCATACTCTAAGAAATTTTTACAAAACCAATATAACATTATTATGTAAGAAATACATAATAAAAATCAATCAAAAAGACTTTAACAAATGTTTAGAAATAAAATGTGTGGGTTTTAAGATTATTACATCATATAAAGTATATTCAATATTTTCACAGTTTACTAAAAATTTAAGACCATACTAGTTTGTCAAACATGGTCTAGTTCTAGTTTTCTCAAACCAAGATCATCAGACCAAACCGCTTACCAAACAGAATTTCATAACATCACCCGGACTAGACCAGACCGGTTACCAAACGGGGTCTTAGAGTGCAACTCGTAGAGTTTGCTATGGCTGAAGGCCTTCAGTGCGCTATCAACCAAACGGGGCCTTAGCGTTAGTGTGATAATTGCATACTCTTTTTGGAGGATGCCAAAAAATAGTATGTTGAGAAAGCAAAAGTGCTTGCTCCTAAAGTTACTATTGACACTGTATATCTTCCACCCCCACCAAGTAGCGCTGAGGCTCATGGTCCCTCTTTGTAATTGTTACTGCCTCTACCTGGAAAAGTTTCTCCTTTTCATCTAAGGGTTAATTACACCAGCGTTGAGAAAGAGAAAGTGAAGGAGAAAAAAAATCAAAGGCAAAGCGAGGGATTTCTTATAGACGAAAGGGATTGATAAAGAGGCAAATGGAGTTAGGTTTAGGGTTCCTCCAATTTGGGGATTTTATATCCGTTTCAATTTCAACGGTAATAAGAGGTATAAATGGTACTTAGACATTTGTTGCAAGGTCACATGAGATGAGATGAAGCACTCCATTAAGGGTAGAAAACCAACGGCAAGGAAACGGCATGCCCCAAAATGTCAAAAACGATATAGTTTAGGGGGTTATATGTAAAAGGTATAGTTCAGAGGGGGTTTTGAGAGAGAGAAAAAAGTTCAGGGGTTTAAGGAACTTTAAACTATATATAATGATGGTTGGTATAAATAAATACACGTATGCATACACGGTGTTATACATATATAAACATATACATTCACACATCAAATTGCACGATTTTCGCAACGTCTTAGTACAAATTTGTGCTAGTGGTGGACGGAGACGATAAATCTGTGCTAATGGCGGAGGCTAACAATTGTGCTTGTGGAATAGGGGAAAAGAGAGCGAATTTAGATATAAACCCTAACGATGAGAAAGAGAAGAAACAGCGATTAAATGAATCAGAGGAACGGTAACTTCAGAAACTGCAAGAGCGATTTAATAATTGGGATGACTGGACATTGGACGATGAAGACACGTTGACCGATAAACAGTTAAGCCTGTACCACGATTGGGTTAGGGTCAGCGGTGTAAGTGTCTTTATGTTTTATGTTTGCTTGTGTGTATATATATCTATATCTATATATATATATGTATATATATCGATGGGCTCATTAATTTGATGCATTTTATCAGGGATTTGATGTTCCGGACTTGCCCCCTTCAGAGGATTTCGGTATAATTGTGCCATTAAAGGATCTCTTTACGGACCCCAAGACCTTAGAGACCGTCAAAGAGCTCTCTCATTTTACTATTAAGAGATATAATGAGAGGAATGCAAGTATGTGTGTATTTGTTTGTGTTGAATAAAGGCATATAATTGAATTTTAGGTAAAATACATCTAGATTTAAACTGTATGTGATTGAAGTTTGACCCATGATCTCAACAACACCACCCCCTCCAGTTGTCTTAGAGTTGGAGTCATTAGTGAGTTTCTATAGAAACTCAAAATAATATACATTTCCAGGCTTGTATGCACCTACTCATGTGCCCCATTTATCAACAGTTTCGATCTTGTTTATTTCTCATTTATTTTCTTGTGGTTTTCTTATTATACCTCATTTGATGGCTATAACTGTTTTTATCAATTATAAGTTCTAATTTCCAAGCTATAGTTCTTCTTGTTGATTTATTGTGTGAGGAATCAGAATTCTTGTTATAAAGTACATGTATTCTATCTTGTGTCATAGTTTCTATTAGACCCTTAACAAACTATGAAACATGTGTACTTCTCTTTTGAACTCGATCGTAGGTCTGTGTCTTATTCAAAACTTGAAAAAGGGATCCACAAGCACACATTTAAAATTCCCAAGACCTTTTAGCATACTCATTAGAAGATAAGAGAATAGATGGTGGGGGCAGTGTTGTTAAAGGCACGTCGCTTAGGCTCTAGGCTCCTTGAGGCATAAGACTTGCGCCTCAAGTGTAAGCAAGAGCGCCTTCGACAATATTTGTGCCTTTATTATGGAGTATAAATGCTTCAATAATAATTTTATTTTTCCATTATATTTTTTACTATGTGTCTCACTTCACTCATACACGTGTCTCGCCTAGCTCCTCATGCCTAGGCTCCAGAGGACATCTAGCGCCTTGAGCCTTTAATAACTAAGGGTGGGGGAGACAAAAAAAAAACTCCAACTTTTTTTGAAAAAAGAATGAACATGTTATTTTGTCAGATTAGTTAAAAGTTTATCTCGGTGCAACCAAATATTGTGTATTTTAGTGGTGCTTCCACCCTTTTCCCTTTTCAAAGGAAAAGGACGAGGGTTCAATACCTCAAGTCCCCATTAAAGCATTTGTGGACTTTTTAAGTATTTTTTTTTCCAATGAGACAAAATTTTCTTTTTTTTCCCTAACCCTGTTGGATCGATCCGTTTGGGGAAGGATCGATCCATTAAAACATAAATTTTTCCTTTGACTTTACTTCATCCGTTTTCCATTTCAATGTTTCCCTTACCTTCCCGTATGCACCATTAAATGATATTATTATTGATTACTTTTGGGTGGTTGGTTACGGTGTGGCATTGGAATCCTTTTCCACTTTCTTTCCCTCTCACGTCACCTTCGTGATTCGTAGGCTCGGTTTCGGAGTCCTAAGAATTTCAGGACGTGACACTCTCTCTAATTGTTTGAGCTCTTTGGCAAGTCCTCCTATTATGCCCTATTTTAAGGCAATACTTGCACCTCAAAACCTGCCTGCTTCACCTTCTTCCCTCCTATAAACCCTAGGTTTGCCATTATTGAAAAATGTAAAAAAAGGAGAAAAAACAATACAAAATGCATCAAATAATGCAACAATAGTAGAATATACACAAATAAACTTCAAAACACTAAGTTAAATCCCAAAAAATTTATGTCTTAATTTATACTTAAGACATGCAAAACCCCTAAATCATGTTTAATTTAATCAATTGTTACCTTTATGAGATGCATTAGATGGTCAGCACTGAGCTAACACCTAAGGTACATTTACAATCAAGGTCTGTTCGGTTGCACGAATTTGGGATTGCATTGGAATTGCGCGCGTGTGTCGTTTCTTGCTTTATTTTCTTCACTTATATTGATATTTGAATGATTTAGCTTGTTAAAAAATTGGATTCAAATTGACTTTTCCACAATCAATTTTTAATCGGTCATTAAATCCATAAAAAACCTATTCACCCCATTCCTAGGCTTAGTTCATTGTATCCTAGGTAATTTCACCTTTAATTTATTTATTTTTTCAATGGTTGATTTATATGAATTTCGTTAAATTATTGTTTATCAATAAAGATTTATATATGTATTTTTCTTTAGATATCATTGTATTTGATGTTTATATATTGACTTCATTCCTTCTTTTTGGCATTTGTGGTATATATGGTTAACTCTAATATTTTGAATTATCTTATATTTTAAATGTTAAAATATAAAATGAGATCATGCCTTGGTGTTCTTCCCTCCAAAATGAGATCTGCTTTGGTGGAGGCTTCCAATTTTTTTACTTGTACGCATGTCATTTTTTTCCCTGTAACCGTGGTATCCGGACCAGCTTGCGCGCACCTCGACTAATTTTTAGGATCCTGAAGTTAACGACCGGGTAAACCTCAAGTGGCTCAAACGAAAATGTAGCCAACGGGAATTGAACCTATGACCTAATGCTTCTTGAGGCACTAGGTCCCTAGTTTTCCTAACTGTATCACCCATTCGGGTTTACTCAGATCCTTGTTAGAGTTAAGGTTTCTGGTTTGGTTAATGTCTTTCCGCATAGGCTCTGCTCTAGTAGCTTTGTTTTGCCTTGTTTTTGGAGCTGCATAAGGCTTAATATCTCCTGGTTTCTTTGTTTGTGGTGGGTTTGGGGTATGATTGATGATGCTGTAAATCCTACCCACCAATCTTGTAAGGCTTAGCCTTTCTTTGTACTATTCAATGTTGATTCTTCAAAAAAAAAAAAAAGATATTAAAATTTATGTTTTTAATATAATATAAATTTATTCTAAATTAAAATTTACTTACTCGAATGTCACGCCCCGCAATTGTAGACCCGAGTCGAGTCCACAAATGGCGACACGCGACGCCGAAATGAATTAAATCCAAAAATATAGCTTTTTAAACTCATTTTGACAAAACACTTGTTTAGACCCATATTAGGGATAAAATAGTCATTTCATATTTAAGGAAAAGTTATAAAAGTTGTCGGAATTCGAAAACGAAGTGAAAAGAAGTAAATGAAACTTTAAACGGATCATTCCAACGCCTCATGTTTGCCCAAGGGTAAAACAGTCATTTCAAGGTCAAAGAGGTACTTTCAAAGTGTATTTACTAAATTTGGACATAGGAGAGGCCATAGGAAAAAATGGAGCTCAATTCGGAGCTATGAGGCGAGACAGACAAATTTTTAAAGATCAAAAACAAATTGACAAAACAAGTGGGAAGGTGAACAGTAGCAGTAGGCTACTGATATTCAAATTAAGAAAAACAAGATTTTGAAGCCAAAATGTGATTTTTCGTATACGGCCTCCGTTTTCAATGCTACCGATCCCAAAAATTCAAAAACAATGTAAAAGTGAGTTTTTAGTTTTCAAAAACCGAAAATAGCTGTCGGGGCCCGATGAGGTGCAGAAAACGAGATTTTCTCTAAAACTTTTGTAAAGATGAGTTTGGAAAATGTACAAAAACCAAGTTTTTGAGTCCAAACTCACATAATACATATATTCACATCTCAATATCATCTTTCACTTGAAAAATCCCAAACGTAAGCTCGAAAACTCATAAAACACAAATATTTCCAAAATATACATTCTTTAGCAAAATAAACGTAAATTGTTCAAGAGTCTCAAAATATATATATTTTCATGATTAAGGCTAAGACTCTAGCCCGCCAAAATAATATAATACATAATACGAGTTTAAAGTTTCAAAAGATAACACGAAACACTTTTAAATGCTCTATAGACACAAAATATAATATCAAAGGTCAAGATTATGCGTAAAATCCTCACGTCCATCAACGACACTCTAGTACCCATTTTTCTATGAAGCGCCACCAGAAATATTTTTATAAAGAATGGGGTGAGCTACACCAGCCTAGTAGGAGAATATTCACCACCTCAATCTCAGCCGTTCGAGTGGTACAACCCAACCCGTGTGCATGCTACTAATCCTAGGTCGGTCCAATTATCCCACAGGGCATGACTCTAGCCCGCCAAAATAATATAATACATAATACAAGTTTAAAGTTTCAAAAGATAACACGAAACAACTTTGAATGCTCTATAGACACAAAATACAATATCAAAGGTCAAGATTATGCATAAAATCCTCATGTCCATCAATGACACTCTAGTACCCACTTTTCTCGGAAGCGCCACCTGAAATATTTTTATAAAGAATGGAACTACACCAGCCCAGTAGAAGAATCCTCACCACCTCGCCATCCAAGTGGTACAACCCAACCCGTGTGCATACAACTAATCCTAGGTCGGTCCAATTGTCCCACATGGCATGTGTACAAATCCGGGACCCTGTCGTACCCACAAACAACCCCACATGCTCAAAATATATAATCAACATAAAAGATACCCACAAGTAGATAACAATGAAAATCAATGCAAATGATAGGATGAAATGTGACACTCATGCACAACCCTATCACTAAGGGATACGGATATCAAATGTCGCCATTCTTTAAGAACTCGGGGACCACAAGCCCGACCGGAACAACCACGGGTTTGGACATCGTCCTCCCCCACCTCTCGTCTTCGGGAGATACTAGCTCCGCCGGTCAACGAGAAACCACCTGGCTAGTTGTTCCGACTATCCAAACAATCTCAAACCACAAGGTACATGAATGCAATATGAAAATGAAACCAACATTCAAATGCCCATACTCTTGCATTTCACTCAAATATGCATCATGTAAGTCATTTCTCAATAGTTTTATAATACTTCTATATTCACAAGTATAAATCATGTTTTTCGATTAAAAGTCATCAATCATACCCACATGTATATACCAAGCAATATACCATAAAACAAGCATTTAAAAGGGGACCTATAACATGTTTCTAGATTATGACTCGACTAGTATGTATAGATATACACACAAAGACGCACACACTCACGTAACCGAGAAAGAAAATGGAGTGTCAACCCCTACCTCAACTCTAATGACAACTAGTCCGCAAGAGCGAGCAAAAGAATTCCCAAAAGCTAACTAAAAGGTCTCCAAAAGATTGCACCAATTCTCAAGAATTGTCCCAAGCTACCAAGTATCAACAAGGAGAATAAATAAGCTCGAAAATATGAATTTTGTCAAGAATTATCAAAGTAAAAATCCAAAGTCATTCGTAAGGATTTATAAGCTCAAGATTGGGGTTTGAAATGAATTTAACTCAAAAATGGCACGAGGCTTTCAAGGATTTATCATCAATCATACTAAAGAACAATGAAATCAAAATTCTTTAGGAAGAACCCACAAGATTAGAATCAAGTTCTCAAAGTTTTCTAGAAATTTTTTAATTATTCAAAAGTTAGGGTTTGAAAATGAATTTAAGATTGAGATGGCACAAGTTTGAAGAGAAAAGTTTCAATTGAGCTTCAATAACAAGGAAATATCACAAACAAAGAATACTTTCAAAGGTTATAAAAGACATTCAAGAATTTACAGGTTAGGGTTCACAAAGGAAGAAAAGCTCAAAATGAAATCAACTCACCAATTTAAGCTTCCAAATTCGAAATGGTGCAAGAGGAGTCCAACTAAGCTCCTTTGTTAAGATCTTTAAGAAAAGAAAACAAGATATCAAGAACAATCACAAGATTTACCAAAAATGAAGTAAATGAGAATTTAGGAAGAACAACCACAAGAGAAGAGCTTCGCTTACAACCTTTTGTGTCAATAGAACAACCAAGACATGAGGAACAAGTTGGAAGTTCAAGCTTTCTTCAAAATGACAACTTGAAGTGTTGAAAATGGAGAATTGAAGATGGAGATAGGAGACCCAATAAGACTGCCGAAATGGGGTGTAAAGGGGGTGTTATTGGGCTTTGTTTGGTGGAGAAATGAAGAGAAAATGACTTAATGAAGTCTTGCATCAACATATAAATATATATAAGCAATTTTCCATCCAATGCCCCTTTAATCCAAGGGATGGAAATGAAGATGGAAGAGAAGAGTTTGTAGGATTTAAGGAGCAAGTGACACCTCACCAAATCTAGATTTCTCTTCCAAAAGATCATGCAAAAAGACCACTTTTGCCCTTTGACTTTCTTAAGCAAAGAAGAGATAAGGAGGGTAATATGGACTTTCCACTCTTTCATTTGGTCTAAGTTACCCTTATAAGTTCAATATATTTACTAAAGATGACATGTATAGAGATTGTGTAGGTTAGACACTTGGGAAAAAAATTCCATAAGTCTTCATATAATACTCAAACTTTAAATTAATTCACAAGATTAACCGTAAGCTGAAAAATCACGAAATCAATTTCTAAAATCCTTATTTACTGTAAAGAAGAAGATGCAACTTTCAGATTCAAAATCGGACACTCCGGGGACCTACTTTCACCATACGCTTTTCTTAGGTTCCCGGGTTGTCAAATAGTGAAAACGCTAAAATAAAATAGTATCCGACTTCAGAAAATCTCAAACTTTAAATCTCATACATATAACATATATGAAAGCATCCAATACCATTTTGGCAATTAAATAAAATAATTAAATTAATCGTGAAAAATTTACCCGTAATTTTAGAAAAATTAGCGGGACGTTACAATCTCCCCACCTTAGGAGATTTCCTCCTCAAAATCAAAACATACCTAGTCAAAAAATAAGTTGGGGTACTTTTCTCGCACCTCGCTCTCGCGCTCCCAAGTCAGTTCCTCGACACCATGGTGACGCCACAAGACTTTAACCAAAGGAATAGTCTTGCCTCGCAACACTTGCTCTCTCGAGTCAACAATGCTAACGGGACGTTCCTCATAAGTAACATCATCAATGACATCAACAATCACCTAACTCAACACATGGGTTGGATCCAACTCGTACTTGTGTAACTTGGAGACATGGAACACATTAGGCACATTTGTTAACTCCGGAGGTAAAACAAGTTGATAAGCCACCTCTCCAACACAATCTAAGATCTAGAAAGGGCCTATGAAACAAGGTGACAACTTCCCACTGCGACCGAACCACATCAAGCCTTTTCGAGGAGAAACTTTCAAGAAGACGTGATCACCAGCCTCGAATGCTAATGGACGTCTACGCTTATCGGCGTAACTCTTTTGTCTACTCTGAGCGGTCACCAAATATTGCCTAGCAATCCTTATCCACTTAGTAGTCACGTGAATCATCTCGGGACCCAAAAGTGCAGTCTCGCCCACCTCGGTCCAACTGATAGGAGAACGACACGGCCTGCCATATAGTGCCTCAAAAGGTGCCATTTTGATACTTGACTGATAGCTGTTGTTGTAGGCAAACTCTATCGAGTGAAGATGGTCCTACCCTTGAAATCAATAGCGCACGCTCAAAGCATGTCTTCGAGAATCTAAATAGTACGCTCTAACTGTCCATCCATCTGAGTTTGAAAAGTTGTGCTAAATCGTAGCTGAGTATCAAGTGTCGTCTGAATAGCCTGCCAAAATCTCGACGTGAATCTTGGATCTCAATCAGAAATAATGATAATTGGAACCCCTTGAAGCTTGACAATGTCCTCCACGTACCGTCTACTAAGAGTCTCGATCCCATCAGTCTTTCGAATCGATAAAAAGTGCGATGTCTTCGTCAGTCAATCGACGATCACCCAAATAGCATCCTTCTGATTCTTGGTCCTCGGTAGGCCTGTCATGAAGTCCATAGTGATATGCTCCCATTTCCACTCTAGAATCGGTAAAGGCTGCATCAATCCTGGTGGTGCTCGGCCTTCACCTGCTGACATGTGAGACATCGGCTGACAAAATCCGTTACTACTTTCTTTATCCCGTGCCACCAATACTGTTGACGAAGATTGTGATACATTTTTGTGCCTCCAGGATGAACTGTAAATCTGGAACTATGAAACTCAGTCAATGCATCATCACAACACGACTTTGGAACATAAAGACGACCTCTAAATCGAAGTCCACCATCGGTGCCTATAGTCCAATCATCCACAACCTCGCCACTGGTGATGCGAGCTTAAACTAAAGTGATACTATCGTCTTGTGCCTGAGCCTCAATAATCCTGCTGACAAGAAAAAGTTGTGCCACTAAACTAAATAACGTAGCCTGTCATCCACTATCACTGAAACAAAGGTGCAAAACTGCGAAATCCTCCATCATACGCCACTCTTTAATAGCAATGCACTCTAAAGAAACATGTGACTTGTGACTCAAAGCATCTGCAACCATATTTGCTTTTCTGGGGTGGCATTGGAGCTTAAAGTCGTAGTCCTCAAAATACTTAATCTATCATCGTTGCCTCAAATTCAGATCTCGCTGTGTGAACACATACTGAAGGCTCTTGTGGTCAGAAAACACCTCAAACTTCTCACCATAAAGGTAATGTTGCCAACCCTTCAAAGCAAATAAAATCGCTGCAAGCTCAAGGTCATGAGTTGGGTAATTGCGCTCGTGAGTCTTCAACTGTCGAGACCCATAAGCTACTACCCTGTCAAACTACATCAATACACAACCAAGTCCCTCATGAGAGGCATCACAATAAATCACATAACCAACTCCGTGCTCGGGAATAATCAAAACCGGCGCAGTGGTCAAGCGAGTCTTCAACTCAATAAAAGACTCCTCATATCTATCGTCCCACTCAAACTTAACCCCCTTCCGTATAAGGTGGGTCATCAGTGCAGCTAACTGGGAAAAATCCTTCACAAATCGTCGATAGTAGCCTGTTAACCCCAAGAAACTGTGAATCTCGAATACATTAGTAGGTCGCTTCCACTTTAGAATGATCCACTGAAATACCACTTTCTGAAACCACATGCCCCAAAAACTTCACTTCCCGAAGCCAAAATTCACACTTCTCGTACTTTGCAAATAAGCGATGTTCCCTTAGGATTTAGAGAACCGTCCTAAGGTAAACCTTGTGCTCGTCCTTTGTAGGAGAATACACCAAAATATCATCAATGAACACAATCACAAATTTATCTAATACTGTCAGAAATCTCGATTCATAAGATCCATAAATGTCGCCGGTGCATTAGTTAAACCGAAAGGCATCACTAAGAACTCAAAGTGTCTAAAAAGAGTACTAAACGCCGTCTTTGGAATGTCCTCCTTCCTAACTCACAACTAATAATAGCCCGATCGCAAGTCAATTTTGGAGAAGACTGCTGCACCTTTTAATTGGTCGAACAAGTCAACAATTTCATGGCAATGGATATTTGTTCTTAATTGTAACTTGGTTCAACTTACGATAGTCAATACATAACCATAAGGAAACATCCTTCTTCTTAGCAAAAAGAACCGGAGTGCCCCATGGTGAAGCACTCGGTCGAATAAATCCCTTGTTCTGAAGATCATCCAACTATCTTTCCAACTCCCTTAATTCAAATGGTGTCATCCGGTACGGTGCCTGAGAAATAGCTAAAGTACCTAGCAAAGTCTCAATAGCGAACTCTACCTCGCGAAACGGTGGCAACTCGGTCAAATCCTCAGGAAAAACATACCAAATGTCATGCCCCGTTATTCCTGAGACTCTAATCTGGAGAACCAGCGAATCCCGAGGTATGACGTCATGAAAAACGACCACTAGAATCAATAACAACGACATACATGGAATAAGAATGAAAACAATGTATCACATGCCATATGAGTGATAAAAACTTAGTAATGGATTCTAACAAAAATCCGGCAGAGTTCCGTTTGTAAATGGAACATCCGGACAACCCAAAAGCAACACCACAGAATAACCTATCCATAACAACAGAAATAGAATCAATGGCACGTAGCCTAATATTCCACAAACCTACTAGGGCCGAGGTAGTGAAAAAAACACCGATACCTCTACACAACCCCTCTAAACTCGATAGAGCCCCAAATGCTCAAATGAAATTATAAAGAAAGCCAAATGGCGATACCGAAAAGGTATAATGGCTCCCCGAAATCAACAAATGCTCGAAATAAATTATACAACGAAAGGGGATATGCCAACAGACTGACTCCCAAGAGAAATAAGAATACACAAGAATAACTACGAATAAAAGGAACAAAACTAACTAAAACTGTCCCAATTCACCCGTACCATCGCTGTTGAACATGTCTTGTTGCATCCACCTCCAAACCTGCAATCTGTGTGGGGGTAAACACAACCTCAGGAGCTCACCAAAAATATATATATAACACACTCTTAGCCATCTAGTAAATACTAACCATCCCAGGTGCATGCATCTATCCTAGGTTGGTCAGTTGTCTTATTTGGCACCCACGCCAAACCGAGACCCCAAAATAACTTCACCAATAACCTCAAACCTACTCAATAATCACAATAAAGCACCGAGCAACAAAAATATCACCAACGCATATACCAAATCAAATCAACGTATATATATGTATATATATAAGACCCCGTAAACCACTAATCATATCCCGAAAGGCGTACACAAACAGGGTCTAAAACGCGTACTTGTTTAACATACTACAAGAACTCACTTCCTATCCCACCATGCACCAAGCACGCCATTCCGAGTTTCTAGGAGGTAAATAGGCCACCTGATACAGATACATTGATACCATCTATTCCATAAGAGTAACATAAGGAAAAAAAATTATTACTAGATCAGTCTCGACAATCACTACACAATCTCCAATTCACCATGCCTATTGAGACACAGGAAAGGGTTACCGGAGTCTTTTAGTCCCAAATGGATGCCGAGGTCCTTGGGTTTTTAAAGAAAAATGCTAAACCCCGAAGGATTCAACCGGTTTTTAAGAAAAAGTTAAGACTCGATCAAATCTGTTTGGTTCCAATGCCTCTGAACCCAACCAGAGTACTAGAAGTCGCACTATGTGTGCATAAATCAACACCATGTCTTTTACTCAAAATATGACAAGAAGAGCATCAAAGAAAATAAACATAAGGACCGCACTAACAACTGAGGCCCTGAAATACCCAAGTTTGCTATACAATCAAGGAAACGCTGACGAGATAGGAGAATGACCATAAGTTTCAAGATGGAAACCATTTTAAAATCTTCGTTAATTTTCCTTCAAAATCGGTCTTAAGACCTTTAATAATATTTTAAAAAATTATTGAAAATTCTGAGAATACCCAAACAAAATCGAGTATAAAATAAATCCCAGAAACAACCTAGGAGGAACCTGGAGTGCTCGAACCCTAACGATGCCGAGATATTGGAAACAACCTCGAGATCTCAAAAACAGGGGCAACCGGTGCCCTATACTCACTGACTTCACAAAACATTTTCAAATGGAATTTTCTGTCATTTCCAAAACAAGATTTTCTTTCAATACTCCCAGTCCCAAGGATTCAAAACATTTTTCATAAAACAAGTTTTTAACTTTGGGTTTTCAAAAATAGTCAGTGGGACCCGGGTAAACAAAAAAATTACAGCTTTATAAAAACTCAAAAGCTTTAAGTTTTCAAAACAATTACATATCCTTGGTTTGGTCTCAAAGATCCAAACCGTAACCAGGGCCTCAAGATTCATGGGCTAAAGATTGTTTACTTCTCAAAACGTCACCAGAGTGAACGAAAGAGTGATAAGCTCAAAATACAGGAGTTAGAAAAGGGAATGTCAGACTAACGAGCCTTAAATGACTCCTAAGTTGAAAAACTCCTCATACAACCAAAGTGGTCCACCAATCACTCTACAATAACACTAGTCACTAACCACTAAGGCTTATATGGCCGAAAATCACAACCTCAGTCCCGGTATAAGGCATTAATCAACTCAACTAGATACCCAATTCATAGGAAATAGATACACACCAAAGTCTCTTTTTCTACTGAGCTCCACTTAATTACTCAGAACACCCGCTAGTCATGGCTCCATTAACCCTGGTTTTTAATTATTATTAAACCTTTTTACTTTTCAACTTAAGGCTTTTAAGCCTTCATTCACATTGAGAAATCTCGTTAGTCAATTTTCTAACATTTTTAAGGGATTTACAAATACCATCATGATCACAACAACTGCGCCGTAGCAACGAAGGGAATAATATGAATTTTAATATAATTTGGATCCAACATGTTCGCTATAAGCAAACAATAATATCATGAAAGCTCAACAAATAATCATATGAAAATTTAATGATCAATGTGAATGTCAATGCACCCTATCTAACAAGGGACATCCGGGTATAGTGTCCCAAAGTAACACAACCACGAGGAATTTATCGACTCGTGAAATACATATCGTGTTCATACCACGTCCTCACACGCCTCCCTAATTCCCAGAGTACTAGTCCGCCGGTAGCGAGAGACACCGCCTGGCTAGTTGTTGCGACGACCCAAGGACTCACTCACACCAAAGGTAAATGAATGAGACATGAAACCACGCCCAATGCAAATATGCTCATGGTGTATACAATATTCATATCATGCCTCAACAGTGAGTCAATAACAATGTGCAATATTTTCAAATGATATATGCTCGTTTTACAATCCTTGTTACATAACAAGTTCACAATATAATTATTTTCATTTAAAGCATGCTTTATAATTAAATTAAAGAAGTAACCCATGACAATTCCATCTCGAAGTTACTCAGGTTCTTAATTACCCAATTCTTGTAAATCTTACGTATCCGCATGCTTATAATTAAATTTCAATAACCGATTTCGAATAAGTCCACCTCAGGAACAATCTAGTTCACAATTTCACTTATTTACAATTCACGAGAAAATTTAGAGGGAACTAAAACCACGTCTAAGTTTTAACGTCCCTCGTTTCCACGTATCCCGTAACATATATTTAATTTCAATAAACCACAAACAACAGGGGAACTTATCGTTACTTTCTAAGTTCAAATCCAATTCCCCAATTTCACTAACCTACTTTAAATTTAAAGGACATTAGGCTGTCTCTTCAATTTAATTGAAGTAGGTTTTAATTATTCAAATTTTTTCAAAGAAATAATTTAAATTAATTTATCAAGGGAAATCTATTTCTGATCTCAATTACTCCACCTATGGATATCTCATCAATTTTATAAAAATTCCTAGTTTTCATTTATAGTTAGGAACGCTAACACCGGCTATCACACACACATAGACATATGCCATAAGTGCTAGAAATTCCTACGTACTAACAGTGAGAAATAGATATGTATATAAAAAATCCCACCTAAATAAATTCTTACAAAACAACCCCGAAACGACTCGCCGTGAATAGTGTCGGCGCCCAAAAATGAGCCCGCCGACCAAAGTTGTCCGAAAATTTTCTCATTCGGACCGAAACGACTGTCTTACCGTCTATTCAATATAGTTGAAAAATCATTAGCGATCGATAAATAAATTTGAATAAATCTACAAACAACGAAACTGAAAATCATACCAAAAATCTGAAATTCCCGACGAATTGCTGAGCAGTTTTGAGTCAAATTCGGGTATATCGTGCACGACATCGGGAGTAAGCTATCCTCAATATTTCATGCTAAATAAAGCACAAATCGGCACTGAGTCAACCAACTCAATTCGGCCGAACACGGGACTGGTCGTCAGCACCTCCGACACGAACTACGCCGCCGTCACCACTACGTCGTCGCCCATCTGCTCGCGATACCATCACCACCAGGTCGTCATCGCTGCCTGCTGAACATTTTGTCGTAATCCTCGGTCAACAGCGAACCCAACCCCAACTCTAGATTGCGAACTCAGCTTCTTCTTTTCGTCGCAAACTGCCACTACGCCTCCACCACGGTGCTGCGACCAGCGTTGTCGCCATCCCATCACTCTAGTGACCTTCGCCAAGCCTCCACCGTGAACCACCAGTTATTAATTGTTCCCCCTCTATCTTCGAATCATCTCTCACACTCTCTCTTTCCCTTCCGATCGGCGATATGTGATGGAAATGAGAAGAAGGAACCGACTGTGGTCGGTAAAGAAGAGAAAATCAGTGCCTTCGTCACATAAGAGAGGAGGAAAAAGCTGATTGCGTGAGTGGGTCTCTCCCAAAGTATATGATACATATATATCTATATATCATATATATATTTACATACATATTTTTAAATAAAATAATTATATATATAACCAATCAAATATATATATACAATTAGTCCCGAAAATATACCGGGAACCCCCAAATAAAACCACATGAGCTCGAAGAATAAACAGAACGCCCAATAATTAATATAACTAATATAAATAATTTGGGGTATGAAACCCAATCACCGGAACACTGGGTACATACAAAGCCCATAAAAACTCCTAAAACAAGGAAACTTAAAAAGTCAAACAAGTAAGTCTAAGACTACGCGTCATGTAAGTACAAATACGGAGAAGCAAACAAGGTAACACAAATACCCCTAAGCACACAAGTCAAATAATACATAGGGGCACACACTTACAAACACAGAACACGTCAATCAAATAAAGCACATACTAATCCCATTACAAGGGAAAACAAAACGTCGAACCACTAAAGCACTAAATGCCGAACTCGAACAACAACGTCGGAGCCTTAAAAGTCGGTCAAAAAAAATGTGTCATCACCCAGTCGAAGCTCTAAAAGCTAAATGTCAAAACAAACCCACTTAGTTGATAATAAGAATTCACGTCAACATTTCACTAAGTCTGAAACACTACCATCGCGTTAAGTCACGTAATCACCAACGAAAGTTCACGAAGTCCTCAAGGAGAAATCACAGAGTCTTCTTGTCGAATCCAAACATAAACGCAAAAAAATTACACATGAAATACCAAGAATAATCATGACGTCATGAACAAGTGACATCACAACTGAAAATAAATTAGAAACAATTTCCAGGAAATTGGGAAAATAACATGGGGTGTTACACCAAAACTCGCTAACAACTCTAGGTGCAACAACCGGATCACCTACCTCCTCATCGGCAAGTAGACTCGCCAATAGAATGCTAGGTTGATCGCACAACATCAACCCGAAAGAAGAAATAGAAAAGTCACCCTTATCACCCAAAAAGTGAAACTGCTTGCCCTCTAGCGTACACAAAGTCACACACCGTTGTAAGCAGTCAATCTTTGTATGAAAAGTAGTCAACCAATCCATGCCCAAAATAATATCAAAGCCCATCATGTCGAGAATAATGAAATTAAATGTTAGATGTCGGTCCTCGATCACTAACTCGCAATCACGTCAAACTCTGGACAAGGCAACACTACCCCTACCGAAGTATCAACATACAGAACCTCATCGAGCAACGATACCTCTAACCCCAATACTGATGCAAAGGATAATGATACAAATGAATGTGTAACACCAAATTCGACTAAAACACGAACCACGCAACCAGAAACAAAAAATATACCTTTCACTAGTGGAGTTCTAATTGAACTATCTGCTACAATAGATGCCTCTACTGGTGTTGTTACTGCCTGTGCAACTGTGTAAACTCGGCCCTATGGTGCCTGACCCTGTCCGATCCTTGGCCTTTGGGGCTGCTGAATAGAAGGTGTAGAAGTCACTGTATAAGAACCATGTGCTGACTGTGCAGGATGTGGTGGTGGAGGTACTCTGAACCCAGACTGTGCCGCTGACTGTGCTGGCCTCTGCTGCTGTTGACATATACCACCTAACTACGGACAATCCTTGTGAAAGTGCCCTAACTAACCACATTGAAAGCAAGTCTGAGAACGCCTTGCATCATTGCTCTAAGACTAACGGTGAAAAGGACACTGCGGCCTAGCATGACCTGGCTAATGGCAATGATAACAAATAATCTCCCAACGAGTAAATCCTGACTGTGCCCGGGTAGATGGTGCCGACTGAGTTTGACGCTGCGATGGTGCAACCAAAACTGTGGTACTCTCTCTCTGTCTCTTCTTCCTACCACTAGCTGAAGATGATCCAGAAAACACTCTGCCCCTGGACTCTCTGAATTTCTAAAACTCATTCACCTCTTCTTCCGCCACCATTGTTTTGGTGACCGCTACCTAATACACTATGGGCTCAAACAAAGAAACTCTGGAATGAAGTTGCGGCTTCAACCCTTATACAAACTTGTGAGATTTTAACTCCTCATCTGCTACCATATCTGGAGCAAAATGAGACAAACTAGAGAATTGGTTCTCATACTCTGCAGCCGACATATTTCCCTGGACCAAATTGGAGAAATTATCCCTCATTTTCATGCAAGCAATACGAGGAAAATACTTCTCCATGAACAATTCACGGAACTCCGCCCAGGAGATAGTATTAATGTCCCGAGTGTTGAGAATATTCTTCCACCAACCATCCACCTTGTTTGCAAACTTAAAAGTAGTCAGTGCCACCTTCACATCATCTTCCACTATCTTCAAAACACCAAATGCTTTTATAACTCTCTCCATATAATCATCGGCCACCAAATGATCGGGTCCTCCCTCAAAATCTGGAACTCCTATCTTTGAGAAGTCCTTAAACATCTTTCTATCTTTTTCACCCTCATCCTCAACGTGGCCTTCCCTTTCGGCATGTGCCATGGCAGTGGCCAAAACACGCAATAACTGATTGGCGTCAACTGTCAGTGCAACTGGCACGCGCTCCTCAACATCAGGGGGAGCAGGAACATTTTCTTCTATAACCAGAGGTACTAAACATGGACCCTCATTGACCTTAGCTTCCGGCTCTTGCCCCTTAGCTTCCGGGGGTACCAAATCCCTTAAGAAATGCCGCGGTCGGCCTCGGCGTGGTGGCATGGAGACTATATGAAACAAAGAGAGGATTAAAACCAACATATAGAAATAAATTATAGTAAGCATCCTAAACCATGCCAACACACACTTAAGCCCAAGACATGACAACAAATAAAAATAATAATAATACAAATACAATAACAAGTAACATTCAACAAGTCACAAAACAAAAATAATTCAAATACATATAAATTCAAAGTTATACGGACCTAAAACTCTCACCCGTCGTCCCTAGGTAAAATAACTAAGCTCTGATACCAATTTGTCACGCCCCGCAATTCATAGACCCAAGCCGAGTCCACAAATGGCGACACGCGACGCTGAAATGAATTAAATCCGAAAATATAGCTTTTTAAACTTACTTTGACAAAACATTTGTTTAGACTCATATTAGGGGTAAAATAGTCATTTCATATTTAAGGAAAAGTTATAAAAGTTGTCAGAAGTGGAAAACGAAGTGAAAAGAATTAAATGGCACTTTAAACGAACCATTCCAATGCCTCATGTTTGCCCAGGGGTTTAAACGATCATTTTAGGGTCAAAGAGGTACTTTCAAAGTGTATTTACTAAATTTGGACATAGGAGAGGCCATAGGAAAAAACGGAGCTCAATTCGGAGCTATGAGGCGAGACAGGCGAATTTTTAAAGATCGAAAAAAAATTGACAAAACAAGTGGGAAGGTGAACAGTAGCCTACGGCTACTGGTCTGCAGATTAAAAAAAACAAGATTTTGAAGCCAAAATGTGAATTTTCGTATACGGCCTCCATTTTCAATGCTACCGATCCCAAAAATTCAAAAATAATGTAAAAGTGAGTTTTTAGTTTTCAAAAACCGAAAATAGCTATCGGGGCCCGGTGAGGTGCAGAAAACGAGATTTTCTCTAAAACTTTTGCAAAGATGAGTTTGGAAAATGTACAAAAACCAAGTTTTTGAGTCCAAACTCACATAATACAAATATTCACATCTCAATATCATCTTTCACTTGAAAAATCCCAAACGTAAGCTTGAAAACTCATAAAACACAAATATTTCCAAAATATACATTCTTTAGCAAAATAAACGTAAATTGTTCAAGAGTCTCAAAATATACATATTTTCATGATTAAGGCTAACACTTTAGCCCGCCAAAATAATATAATACATAATACGAGTTTAAAATTTCAAAAGATAACACGAAACACCTTTAAATGCTCTATAGACACAAAATATAATATCAAAGGTCAAGATTATGCGTAAAATCCTTACGTCCATAAACAACACTCTAGTACCCACTTTTCTTGGAAGCGCCACCTGAAATATTTTTATAAAGAATGGGGTGAGCTACACCAGCCCTGTAGGAGAATCTTCACCACCTCGATCTCAGTCGTTCGAGTGGTACAACCCAACCTATCTACATGCTTTGGTCAATCCAATTGTCCCACATGGCATGTGTGCAAATCCGGGACCTCGTCGTACCCACAAACAACCCCACATGCTCAATATATATAATCAACATAGAAGATACCCGCAAGTAGATAACAATGAAAATCAATGCAAATGATATGATGAAATGTGACACTCATGTACAACCTTATCACTAAGGGATACGAATATCAAATGTCACCATTCTTTAAGAACTTGGGGACCACAAGCCCGACCAGAACAACCATGGGTTTGGACATCGTCCTCCCCCACCTCTCGTCTTCGGGAAATACTAGCTCCGTCGGTCAACGAGAAACCACTTGGCCAGTTGTTGCAACTATCCAAACAGTCTCAAACCATAAGGTACATGAATGCAATATGAAAATGATACCAACATTCAAATGCCCATACTCTTGCATTTCACTCAAATATGCATCATGTAAGTCATTTCTCAACAGTTTTATAATACTTATATATTCACAAGTAAAAATCATGTTTTCCAATGAAAAGCCATCAATCATACCCACATGTATATACCAAGCAATATACCATAAAACAAGCATTGAAAAGAGGACCTATAACATGTTTCTAGATTATGACTCAACTAGTATGTATAGATGTACACACAAAGACGCACACACTCACGTAACTGAGAAAGAAAATGGAGCGTTAATCCCCTACCTTAAGTCCAATGCCAACTAGTCCGCAAGAGCAAGCAAAAGAATTCCCAAAAGCTAACCAAAAGATCTCCAAAAGATTGCACCAATTCTCAAGAATTGTCCGAAGCTACCAAGTATCAACAAGGAGAATAAATAAGCTCGAGAATATGAATTTTGTCAAGAATTATCAAAGTAAAATCCAGTCATTCGTAAGGATTTATAAGCTCAAGATTGGGGTTTGAAATGAATTTAACTCAAAAATGGCGCGAGGCTTTCAAGGATTTATCATCAATCATACTAAAGAACAATGAAGTCAAAATTAATCTTTTTAACAAGAACCCACAAGATTAGAATCAAGTTCTCAAAGTTTTGTATAAAATTTTTAATAATTCTAAAGTTAGGGCTTCAAAATGAATTTAAGATCAAGATAGCACAAGTTTGGAGAGAAAAGTTTCAATTGAGCTTCAATAACAAGGAAATATCACAAACAGAGCATACTTTCAAAGGTTATACAAGACATTCAAGAATTTACAAGTTAGGGTTCACAAAGGAAGAAAAACTCAAAATGAAATCAACTCACCAATTTAAGCTTCCAAATTCGAAATGGTGCAAGAGGAGTCCAACTAAGCTCTTTTGTTAAGATCTTTAAGAAAAGAAAACAAAATATCAAGAATAATCACAAGATTTACTAAAAATGAAGTAAATGAGAATTTAAGAAACAAATGCATAATATATATATATATATATTTTTTTTTTGAAAAGCAATATATATTAGTTTGTTAGAAAAAATTACATATATATGGTATTTATAAGTGGGAGCTATATTAAAAAAAATCAAGTTATTTCTAACAAAATGAACAAGTTAATAAAAATAATATAAACGGTAATAAGGTAAAAAATAAATAGTAAATTAAGATATATTTATTTTTTAAAAAATAACATTTATCAAATCTAGAAATAATTGCATGAGTTTTTTTTATTTATTATTTATAGTTGTATTAGCAAGGGTAAATTACATTACACCTCATTCGAGATATAATATATTACACTCGCAACTTTCAAATTTATAAGTTGTAACAAATATCCCCTCAGTCAACGCGTGGTCAAATTTAGTCAACGCTTACGTCATCGCTTTTCAAAGGTGAAATGTCTAGAATATCCTATATTGTAAAGATATGAAAAATAGTCATGGGTAGATAAGTCATTTCACAACACTGGTAATTGAATGCTGATGAACTAGAAGGGTGAAATTGTATTATCCAAACAATAGAGGGTCAGTATCGGGGTTACATAACGGGACTCGGTTATCGTAATCGTGAATTTTTTAAAATCTTGCACATCTTACCCAAAATGTTCTAATTGGATACTTTTGGCAACATAAATGAATAAAGATGATTTTTTGGTAGATTTAAGTGAATTTTATTTAATTTTTTAAAGAATTTTAATATAAAAAATGAGTTATTAATAAATCTAATGGTATCGTCATTATTTCAATGTTTATGATATACTTGTTATGATATTATTAAATTAAATTTAAATTTAAATAAATAAAAAATTAAAATCACAAAAAATATAATTTATTTCCAACAATGTAAAATAATTTTAAAAAAGATATATGATTCACCACCAAAATGAATTTCGTAGTAGATCTTGTTGCTTTGGTTGAGGTTCATGAAAAGATTGTCAATTTTGAGTTGTATCTTCAGTGGACATTTGATTCATCATTAGTAGACCATTTTCTTTTTGTAACTAATAAGGATGATTTTGACCCTGAGCATATCCAGATGAATTACTAAACTGATTTGTACTGATGTTATGCCTTTGTCCATAATATTCATAAGACATTTGAGGTTGAGGAGGAACAATGAAGTATTCCTCTTCATGAAAAAATTCATATGGTTGTGGCAGATAATAACTTTGACTTGTACTATCCGAAAATCCATATTGTGAGCTTGGTGATTGCCCCAACGAAAATTCACCAAAGCTACGCATCATTGAAGAAGAACCATCACTTTGATGATCATTGTGTCTTTGGTTCCTCTTACTTGATTCATTGTTTTAGCTCTTTTATCCAAATCAGGTTCAAATCAATTTTTTTTTTCTTTACTTTTCAATAATTTAATAATGGAGTAACATTTATCATATCATATATATAACAAAAAAGCTTTTTAATCCAAATTTTTGAAAAACTTCAATTGTGTTAACCGTTACGGTATTTTTGGAACCGGTGAGAATTGGGGTTACGGCCACCGTAACGGCCATGTCACGAATATAAGTTTTAGGAGGTGAAAGTGTAATTAGCCGGATTATAGAGGGTGCGGATGTAATTTACATTAATAGAAGGGGAGGAAATGTAATTTACCCAAATTTATTTGATGATGGTATACATAAATACATCAGTGGCGGACAAAGATTTTTTGTGGCTGTTTATGTTTTTGTGTTTATAAACTTGTTTGGTTTAGTGTTTTTGGGCTATGTGTGTTAAAAAACACTTTACTCACTTACCCAAATTTTAGGCATATTCCAATAAACATGAATTTGGTGTTTATTGGAGTGTTTCTACTGGATCCTAAACTTAAAAGTTTATTTGGTAAGCAGTCTGGTCTTACTATTTATTTATTATTTATTATAATATTTATTTATGTTCTTTCTTTATTATTTCTTCACTTTATAATATATTTTATTATTTATATTATTATTTATTAATTTATAAATATATTCTATTTATTTATTATTATTTCACTATTTAATTCATTTTATTTATAAATTATTTATTCATTTTTAATTATTTAAAAATATATTTTATTAATTTAATATTATTATACTCATTTTTATTATTATTATGAAGTATTTATTTGTTATTATATTTACTTATTATTTATTATTATATTTATTTATTATTATTATTTATTTCATTTTATTATTTATTATTTATTTTTATTATATTTTAAAATATGTTTTATGTAATTTATTATTTATTTTATTATTATTATTTAGTCCATTTTTTATTATTATTGTATTCATTTATTATTATTATTATATTATATTTTATTTATTATTTATATTATTAATTATTGATTTTTAATTTTTCAATTTTGATCTAAAAAATATTCCTACCAAACATACTTATGTTTTTGGATGAATAAACAAAAAAATAAAATGTGTTTTTATTTATTTCAACCGACTCTACCAAACATGCCCCTAAATATGTGCTAATCACAGACATACATACAATCACACACATCAAATTTCACAATTTTCGCATGCTAGTGCCGGACGGGGGCGATAGATCTGTGATGATCGCGGACGCGGACGATTCTGGTTCTGGAATAGGGGAAAAGAGAGCGAATTTAGATGTAAACCCTAATGAAGAGAAAGAGAAGAAACAGCGATTGGATGAATCAGATGATAAGAAGGAAGAGCAAGGAAAAGAATGTGATCCTGATGACTGGACTCACTGGAAATTGAGCGATGATAACACATTGACTGATGAACAGTAATGCCTGTACTACGATCGGGTTTGCGCTAGCGGTGTAAGTGTCTTTATGTTTTATGTTTGCGTGTCTCCATATATATTTATATCGATGTGCTGATTAATTTGGTGCATTTCATCAAGGATTTATGTTTTATGTCTCTCTCTCTCTCTATATATATATAGGTTGATGGGCTGACTACTATGGTGCATTTTATTAGGGGTTTATGTTTTTATGTCTGTGTATATATATATATATATACTGATTAATTTGGTGCATTTCTATCAGGGGTTTGATGTTCCGCAGTTGCCCCATAGTGATGATTTTGGTGTAATTGTGCCAATGAAGGATCTCTTTACGCACCCGAAAACCTTAAAGACTGTCACAGACCTCTCTAAAACCGCAATTAGGTTCTACAATGACACTAAGGTAAGAATGTGTGTATGTGTTTATGGTTGGGTTAAATATATGCAAAGAATTGAATTTTAGGTAAAATAAATTTACCTCGTGTTTTACAATGGATGTGATCGAAGTTTGACACATGATCTCAACAACACTAGCCCCTTCCTGCTGTCTTAGAGTCGGAGTCATTAGTGAAGTTTTGGTAGAAACTCAGAATATTTATGTCTTCGCGGAGCATTAAGGAGTGTAATAAACACCGCAACCATGTCTAATTAAATCAACCTTAGTGGATGCTAGTGTATTTTCACCCATCATTTGTCTTATTTTTCATGTTGGGAAATTTAATTTGCAGGGAGCAAATTACGAGTTTGTGCATTGTGTGAAGTCAAACTGTGTGCCTGTTGCTGGTCTCATATACTACATTACTTTTGAGGCCAAGGATATGGGTGGAAATGGTGGTGTTGATGCTCACTCTACAACTTTTCAGGCTAAGGTTTTTAGGGGTATTGAACATGAAGTAGAGGTCTTTACTTGTGAGCCAAAACCTACTTAATCAGGTAAAGTTTACTAATTTGGTTGTTAGATAGCATTTTTGAGATTGCTTCAGTGTCAGGCTTTCATGCACCTACTCATGTACCCCATTTCTCATCACTTTCTTGTCAACTTTCATTTATGTTCTTATGGTTTTCTTATTATACCACATTTCATGGATATAATTGTTCTTATCAATTTATTGGATGAGAAATGAAGATATTAAATGATATCAAGGGTTTCAGGGATGCATAAAATTGAATGATTTCTTGGGCAATGTTCATAAGTTATAATTTCTAAGCTATAGCCATTCTTGTGAATTTGTTGTGCGAGGAATGAGTATTCTTGTGTAAAGTACATGTATTCAATCTCGGAGTCATAGTTTTTATTAGATCCTTAGCAAATTATGAAACATGGGTATTTCTCTTTTGAACCCTTAGGTCCGTATATGATACTTCCTAAGCTTATTCACATTTGTAAAAAGTACACACAAGCACACATGTATAAAATTCCCAAGACTTTTAGTATGCTCATTAGAAGAGATGATAAGGGGTGGTTGTGGGGACCAAAAAATACAAACTTTTTTTTGAAAGAAGAATGAAGGTGATTATTGTGTCTAACTAGTTATCAGTTTCTCTTCGTGCAACCAAAGGTTGTGTAGTTTAAGAATACTTCCGCCTTTTGACATTTTCTAAGGAAAATGGTGAGGGGTCAATACCTCAGGTCCCCATTAAAAAATTTGTGGAACATTCTTGGATGACTCTGTATATGGTGAGTCTGTAATGGCGCGAAAGGCTTCCTTCTTGGAGGCGACGAAGCTTCCTTGTCTCTTCAATGGAGGTCAGGTGAAGGTGGCTTTGCAGCCTAGGGGCCCCTCTCTCTACATTGTTGATGAATCTACTGGAAGACAGAGAGAAGTACTCTAAGATCATGCTTGGTGGGTAGATTTGACAAAGATGTAGGGAATATAGGAGGGCTTTCTGAATGGGCAAGAATGGTATGGAAAGTTTCGTGTGGGTTCTCAGTGTCTCTCATGGCTGAGGGGTGTTTGTTGTTTCGCTTCCCATTGGAGGAGGTGTTGAGGAAGGGATGACGAAGTTGGGGCGAGGCGAGGTTGACGTTGGAGACATGGAATTCCAGGCATTTTTGAGATTGCTCCACTGTCAGGCTTGTATACTCATGCACCCCATTTCTCATCACTTTCTTGTCTAACTCTCATTTATGTTCTTCTGGTTTTCTTATCGTACCACATTGCATGGCTTTAACTGTTCTTATCAAAATGAAATAAATTCCATTGAAATATATGGCTCTCTATGCATAATTTGATTGAGTGAGAAAAAAGTACACAGATCCACAATATTGCTTGTTATGAAATTTTTTAGGAGACCAATTACAAGTTTGTGCATGTTTTCAAGTCAAAACACTATGGGTGTTGCTGGTATCATCTACTACATAACTTTTGAGGCCAAGGATAAGGGTGGTAATGGTGGTGTTGATGCTCAGTTTACAATTTTTCAATCTAAGGTTGCTAACAAAATTCAAGAAGATCCAAAAGTCCCTATTGCGACCTAAAATTTACTACAACCTCCTTTCTATCCACACAATATTGTCTCTTTGGCTCACTCGCATAAGAAACTTTCTAGTCGGTACCCATCCTGGTAAACGCATGTTCACGGCCATCAATGCATTGTCTGGTGTGAGAGATGCACAGCCAAACTTTAATTAAAGTATTTATAATTATAATTAAATATTTTCCAGTATTATTTTAGAATAAGAAAATATAACTTGGAATGCCCAAATCAGTGTATCTCCAAATCAATTGTTGGCTCATGCATTTACTATAGACAATCCAGATTAAGATCTCATGATCCACTTTGATGTTCCTTATAAAAGAATTCACGGCATCATTAATGTCATCAAAAAGCAAAAATTATATCATATTTTATACAAAATATATATTGATTTTAGGGTTAGGGTTAGGAGAGAGAAGGGGTGAAGATGAAAGGTAAATAGGTAATTTAATATAAAAAATATTTTATTTTTTAAATAAATAAAATTTAAGGGTATAAGAGTAATTTCATATGTTCGGATATAAATTTTAGAAGGTAAAAGTATAATTAACGGAATCACAGAAGATGCGGGTGTAATTTACATTAAAAGAAAGGGAGAAAATGTAATTTATCCTAATTTATTTGATGATGGTATACATACAATCACACATCAAATTTCACAATTTTCGCGTGCTAGTGCCGGACCGGGACGATAGATCTGTGATGATGGCGGACGCGGACGATTCTGGTTCTGGAATAGGGGAAAAGAGAGAGAATTTAGATGTAAACCCTAATGAAGAGAAAGAGAAGAAACAGCGATTGGATGAATCAGATGATAAGAAGGAAGAGCAAGGAAAAGAATGTGATCCTGATGACTGGACTCACTGGAAATTGAGCGATGATAACACATTGACTGATGAACAGTTAACCCTGTACTACGATCGGGTTTGCGCTAGCGGTGTAAGTGTCTTTATGTTTTATGTTTGCGTGTCTCCATATATATTTATATCGATGTGCTGATTAATTTGGTGCATTTCATCAAGGATTTATGTTTTATGTCTCTCTCTCTCTATATATATATATAGGTTGATGGGCTGATTACTATGGTGCATTTTATTAGGGGTTTATGTTTTTATGTCTGTGTATATATATATATATATACTGATTAATTTGGTGCATTTCTATCAGGGGTTTGATGTTCCGCAGTTGCCCCATAGTGATGATTTTGGTGTAATTGTGCCAATGAAGGATCTCTTTACGCGAAGACCTTAAAGACTGTCACAGACCTCTCTAAAACTGCAATTAGGTTCTACAATGACACTAAGGTAAGAATGTGTGTATGTGTTTATGGTTGGGTTAAATATATGCATAGAATTGAATTTTAGGTAAAATACATTTACCTCGTGTTTTACAATGTATGTGATCGAAGTTTGACACATGATCTCAACAACCCCTAGCCCCTTCCTGCTGGCTTAGAGTCGGAGTCATTAGTGAAGTTTTGGTAGAAACTCAGAATATTCTATGTCCTCGCGGAGCATTAAGGAGTGTAATAAACACCGCAACCATGTCTAATTAAATAAAACCTTAGTGGATGTTAGTGTATTTTCACCCATCATTTGTCTTATTTTTCATGTTGGGAAATTTAATTTGCAGGGAGCAAATTACGAGTTTGTGCGTTGTGTGAAGTCAAACTGTGTGCCTGTTGCTGGTCTCATATACTACATTACTTTTGAGGCCAAGGATATGGGTGGAAATGGTGGTGTTGATGCTCACTCTACAACTTTTCAAGCAAAGGTTTTTAGGGGTATTGAACATGAAGTAGAGGTCTTTGCTTGTGATCCAAAACCAAAACCTACTTAATCAGGTAAAGTTTACTAATTTGGTTGTTAGATAGCATTTTTGAGATTGCTTCACTGTCAGGCTTTCATGCACCTACTCATGTACCCCATTTCTCATCACTTTCTTGTCAACTTTCATTTATGTTCTTATGGTTTTCTTATTATACCACATTTCATGGATATAACTGTTCTTATCAATTTATTGGATGAGAAATGAAGATATTAAATGATATCAAGGGTTTCAGGGATGCAAAAAATTGAATGATTTCTTGGGCAATGTTCATAAGTTATAATTTCTAAGCTATAGCTATTCTTGTGCATTTGTTGTGCGAGGAATGAGTATTCTTGTTGTAAAGTACATGTATTCAATCTCGGAGTCGTAGTTTTTATTAGATCCTTAGCAAACTATGGAACATGGGTACTTCTCTTTTGAACCCTTAGGTCCGTATATGATACTTCCTAAGCTTATTCACATTTGTAAAAAGTACACACAAGCACACATGTATAAAATTCCCAAGACTTTTAGTATGCTCATTAGAAGAGATGAGAAAGGGTGGTTGTGGGGACCAAAAAGCACTTTTTTGGAAAAAAAATGAAGGTGATTACTATGTCTAACTAGTTATTAGTTTCTCTTCGTGGCAACCAAAGGTTGTGTAGTTTAAGGGTACTTTCGCCTTTTGACCTTTTCTAAGGAAAATGATGAAGGGTACCTCAGGTCCCCATTAAAAAATTTGTTGATTTTGTGAGTGTGTTTTTACTAAAACATTCTTGCATGACTCTGTAATGGCGCGAAAGGCTTCCTTCTTGGAGGCCGCGAAGCTTCATTGTCTCTTCAATGGAGGTCAGGTGAAGGTGGCCTTGCCGCCTAGGGGCCTCTCTCTCTACATTGATGATGAAACTACTGGAGGATGGAGAGGTACTTTAAGATCATGCTTAGTGGGTAGATTTGACAGAGATGTTGAAGATATAGGAGGGTTTTCTGAATGGGCAAGAAGGGTATGGAAAGTTTCGTGTAGGTTCTTAGTGTCTCTCATGGCTGAGGGGTGTTTGTTGTTTCGCTTCCCGTAAGAGAGGGTGGCGGAGGAGGTGTTTAGGATGGGTTGACAACATTAGGGTGAGGCGAAGTTGACATTGGAGACATGGAATTCCAATATCGGCTGCTCGAATTATATGAAGAAATGGGGAGCAAGGTTGTTGACTCTGTATGGGCTTCCTCTCCATCTCTGGTGCCATGATCTCTTTGTGGCTGTTGGCAACCTCTGTGGTGGCTTCAGAGGAGTGGAAGCTGATATGAATCACCCAGAGCTGGTGGGAATCATAGTGGCTGATGGCAGTGTATGTCCCCTAGTGGTCTTCATCCATGATGAGACTTAGTGCTATAAGGTGGCCATTTTTGATATGGTCTCCCCTGTTCTGGTGCCAACAACAGAAAGTTTGGAAGGGGGCTTTGGTACCATGTTGAACCGCGAAGAGATAAATGACGAACGTCGAGGTGGGTCTGACTTCCGGCGTAATCGGGGGAGCTATGAGGTGAAATCAGGGAGGGTGGGGAGAGTCGATTGCAAAGGTGGATCTGGTTGGTTGGCGAAGGTTGATGGCAGATGCTCTAATGGATGTCAGTCAGGTCGGAATGATGTGCAACAGCGGCCTAAGATTTCCTTGGCGGCGAGATGGGGAAGCCGTGTTTTTCCAGTGAAGAGAGCTGGAAGACATCTAGGGCTTCAGGGATGGACAAATGGGACGAAGATGGGGACGCTTGGCAGGCTTGGGGAGAAGGACTTTGTTGATGATCGACGTGTGGCCAATCCTCAACATCTCTTTATCATGCTCATAAGGATAAGGCTCTTTCAAATTTGAATCCCGATCTTCAAAGTAATGCAAGGGGGGTTGGTGATTTCTCATCCAGGATGGCGACAGGTGGTATCCATCAGGCTATTGGGAGTAAGGGGCGGTGGAGTGTGGGTCCCCTATGGGCACGTGCCAGGGATTTTTCAAGGGTCTCTCCACGTGGCCCTAAGTTGTTGCCGCGTTGGATTAAGGGGTGTCTAGTGAGCCCGGTCAGACTCTGATGTTTGGAAAGGGTCTATGTTTGCAAGGTGGCCCTTTAGGGATATCCATTATCCTAGGCTTGGGATGAACTTTCAAAATGCAGCCCATAAACCTCATGCACCTTTTAATAGGCCCATTAATGGCTTAGGTCATGTTAATAAGGCGGGTACCCATTTTGTGAAGACGGATCGGAGACATGAACCTAAAAGCTCTAAGATTTAGGTCGACCCGTGATGGGGATGGGTTTCAGAGGGTGGGTCATGGGGTTTCGCTAGGTCCTGGATGCCAGAAGCAGCGCTTCTTCAAGGCGACGAAGGATCGCCTTGCTCTGGTGAGTACGCGCCAGCAGGTGATGTGGTTTTCAAGGGCGATTGAGGCCTGCATGGGGCTGGTGGGTGCGCGCCACTAAGCGACACAGATCTCAAGGGCGACTGAACAGTCTACCTTTGGGACTTATTTTGGACCCGTGTGTGAATATTACCGGGTATAATATCCATGGAGGTTTGGGTGCCAATGGGGAGTTGTCGGTGATTGATGATATGGATAGCATGGGGGTGTTGGAGGATGTTAGACCAGTGGCAATAGACAGTTCAGAATATAACTCGCAAAATTGGGTGAGGGAGGGCATTACGGAGATGTTGGGTGTTTCATTTGGGGATCACAAGGAGGAAGGGGTGACAGAGGGTATCAACAAGGAGAAGGCGTTGTGTGTTGTCCCTCATTTTTTGAATGATTGGAAGGGTGAGAGAGAGTTGCAAAACCTCATTTCAAATCTTAACTATGAAAGGAAGGATGATGGTTCGCAGTGCAGGGAGGGGGGTAGAAGAGGAGGGAGGAAGGGATGCTGACTGTTTTTAATGAAGCTTAGAATTTTGTCATGGAATGTCCGGGGGTTTAGTAACCCGGATAAGAAAAAGGTAATGAGGTTAGCTATTCATAAATGGAACGCATATGTTGTTTGTTTGCAGGAGACAAAAATGGAGGATATGTCGGATAGGGTTGCGAGAAGTCTTTAGGGGAATCATTTTGTGGATTGGCGTCTTTTAGGTTCCAATGGAGTGGCAGATGGGGTGATTGTGATGTGGGATAGACAATGGATGTCTCTTTTGGACTCTCAGATAGGGCGTTTTTCGATTTCGTGCTCTTTTTCTATGGCGGATGATGGATTTTGTTCAGTGTTTTTCGGGTGTTTATGGCCCAGTGGAGGATGGTGTGAGATCTCTGATGCGGGAGGAGCTCGAGGAGGCTCGCGATGCATGGCATTTACTGTGATGTATAGGAGGTTACTTCAATGTGGTTTTCGGAGGGCGGTGGACCCCTGTTATGGTGCAATTTTCGGAGTTAATTGATGGCATAACCCACTGAATACCAAAGAGACAAAAAAGAAGGCACCAACCATCATAAGCAACCGGGCAATGTAAAAGAAGGTGATAAAGTGACCCCCCCTCCTTTTTACATAGAAAACACCAATTGACCAAACACATACCCTGCCGTCTCAAGATATCCAAAGTGAGAATACGACCCCAAGTCGTCGACCATGCGAAAAAAGCTACCTTGAGAAGGGCTTTAGTACGCTAGACCGCCTTCTACGGAAAGGACCCTCCGCCCTAGGCAAAAGACATGCGAAAAAAGAAGATATCGAGAAGCTCAGAGATGAAGTCGGCCTCCAAAGCAAAGCATTTAATCTACAACTGGCTGTCAGAGAATACAGTAACTTCAGTAGATCAGAAACCTCCTCTAACTCCTAATCCTGAAAATGGCGCACAAAACAAACATCCCACACTAGCTTCCCGGAATCAAGATGATAACAGTCGTCTACTGAAGTATGACGATCCCGAGCGATCCTGAACAACTGAGGAAAGGATAAAGCGAGAAGCCCCTCTCCACACCACCAATCAGACCAAAAATCAACACTTTGTCCAATACCCACCCTGAATCTGGTAAACGGGACAAAAGAATCCCAGCCATGGCGAATATCCTTCCAAACCTCTATCCCTCGACGACCTCGGACCTCCTCGGAACACCATTCACCTTTAGCCTCCCCATATCGAAATACAATTACCCTCCTCTATAAACGGCTCCTCTCAGTTCCAAACCGCCACAACCATTTGCCCATGAGGACCTTGTTAAAAGGCACCAACCGCCGGATACCCAAACCTCTATCTTGATAGGGACGACACACCGCCTCCCAACTCACCAAAGAAGATCCACCCCACAAAAACTGCCTCTGAAGCCTCTCAATCCGCTGAGCCACTCCACAAAGAATCCGATAGAGAGACAACACATATGTAGGCAAATTGGATAACGTGCTTTTAACCAAGGCGAGTCTCCCACCCTTGGAAAGATACTGCCGCTTCCAACCCGCCAACCGCCTCCTAATCCGCTCCACCACTGCATCCCAACAAATCTGTCTCTGACTAGAAGACCCTAAAGGTAAACCCAAATAAATTGAAGGGAGCTAATCGGCCCTGCATCTAACTGAGGCCAAAGCCGGTAAATTGTCCACCAAACCTACCGGAAACAGAGAGCTCTTACTAGTGTTGATCTTCAACCCGGAAACAGCCTGAAAACAAATCAGAATACACCGAAGATATCGTAACTGAGCCACATCCGCATCACAAAACACAAGTGTATCATCCGCAAATAACAGGTGAGAGATGTCCTCAAACTGAGAAGCTGTATCACCCACCCTGAAACCTCGAAGAAGACCCAATCCAGTGGCACGAGTCATCATTCGGCTAAAAGCCTCCATCACTACTATAAAAAGAAGATGAGATAGAGGATCACCCTGTCTCAAACCACGAGAACTCCTGAAAATTCCCAACGGAGACCCGTTCACCATCACAGAGAAGCGCGCCGAAGAAATACAGAACTAAATCCATCTGCGTCATCGCTCCCCAAAACCCAATCTCTCCAACATATACAAAAGAAAATCCCAGTTCACATGATCATACGCCTTTTCCACATCCAATTTCACTAACACCCCCGAAACGCTGCTATGAGGTCTAGCATCCACCCCCTCACTAGCAATCATCGCAGAGTCTAGAATCTGACGCCCCCCTATAAAAGCATTTTGGGAATCCAAAATAACCCCATCTAGCACACCTCTGTGAAAGGACCTTCGCAATCAGTTTGTACACACACCCAATCAGACTAATAGGTCTGAAATCTTTAATGTCTTTCACCTCTCCTTTTTTAGGGAGAAGAGAAATGAAAGTAGCATTAAGAGATTTCACGAAACAACCCTCCTCATAAAAATCACCAAAAGTAGCCATCACCTCTCCTCTAACTCTAAGCCAACACTCAAGCAGAAACCGTATAGTGAACCCATCCGGACCAGGAGCCCTATCCCCATTGCATTGCTTCAGTGCCCTCAGCACCTCCTCTTCCGAAAACGGCATCTCCAACCTATCCCGGTCCCCCTTGTCAATAGAATCAAACACGAGTCCATCCAAATTCGGCCTCCAACTCTCCCTCTTCGTAAACAATCTCTGATAAAAAGCAAGGATACCCAATCGAATCTCCTCAAAAGAAGAAAACAGAGAACCCTCCACCATCAGGCTCCCGATGAAGTTCCTCATCCTGTGCGCATTCGCCGATCAATGAAAAAACTTAGTGTTTCGATCCCCTTCTTTTAACCAGATGGCTTGAGATTTCTGTCTCCATGAAATCTCCTCGTGAATAGCAATCTCCTTGATATCAGACAAGCACTATGCTCTCCTCAATCTCGTAGCCTCCTCAATACCCCTACTCAACTCGGCTATATCGATATCATCAATCTTGGCCAGCAACGCATTCCTACGCCACACAAGATTGCCAAAAACTTCCTTATTCCATGTCATAAGGGATAGTTTCAACAAACGTAATTTTGATGGCAAGACAAAACTCGGGTAACCTGGCCTGACAGAACAGTCCCACCACTCAAGTCATCCGCTGCTAAAAATCCCAGGCCCTAAGTCACATGTTCTCGAACCTGAATGGAGATTTCCCGAACTGATACCCCCACAATCCAGAAAAATAAGAACATGGTCAGAGGTGAACCTACTAGCAACAGTCTAGACGACATCCGAAAAACGCTCCTCCCAATCACCGGAAATAAGAAACCGATCAAGACGCGAATAAGTCGGAGTCTCTCTGCAACTGGACTAAGTAAAAGAAGCCCCACTCAGTGGTAGATCATGCAACGACTGCGTGTCAATGAAATCTGAAAAATCCAGCATAGCCCTACTCCACTGTCCTCCAGTAGATCTCTCTAAGGGCATCCGAACAACATTGAAATCCCCTCCCACACACCAAGATAAATGCCATCTCTCTCTAAGCCCCCAAGCTCCTCCCACATCACCTGGGCCATATACACCCGAAAACACCCAACAAAAGCCATCCCCAACCATAACAAATGAGCAAGAGATCGAAAAACGCTCGATATATGAATCTCGTAGCGATAACCACCTCATATCCCATAGAACAATCATACCTCGAGGCCAAAAAAGTCCACTCCACAAACTGATTGCCCCATAAACTACGCACCACTCTTTCATCCACCACCTCCAATTTTGTCTCTTGTAAATACACAACATGAGCATTCCACTTCCTAAGAGCAAACCGTATAATCTTTCTTTTATCCGGGCAATTGAGCCCCCGGATATTCCATGGCACAAGTCGTAACAACATGAGGAAACAATTTAAACCAACTTCTCCCTCCATCGCCCCCCGCTCTTTCCCCCTTCCTTACCCCGTGAACCACTGCTAGTCCTGTCATAATTAACCGTGTATACCAAATTACGCAATTCCCTTTCTCCCTTCCAATATGAAGATGAACGATAAACCATTATAGCCTTTTCCGTCTCACTGCGCTCCTCCTCCGTATCATCCACTAGTGCCGCAATCATCTCCTCCCCTTTAACTTGATTAATCCCAAATTTCACTCCCACAAGATTAGCCATGTTTATTACATTATCTTTCGCCTAGTTATTGGAGATGTACCCCGAACAGTCCACAACCACTGGCAATGTATTTTCCATAACAACCATATTCCCTATCCTCCCCTCATCACCCATTAAAATCTCCCCTTCATCAACATTCCCTAATAATTTCTCAGTCATGAATTCCAACAGCCTCTTCAACAGTAATGGCCTTTCCCAACACTAAAGACATCTCTTTTATCTCATTAACCCCAATATCACCGGAGACAGAGCCATAAACCAGCCCCCCCTCACTGCCCGATTACATCTCCTCAAAAGAAGTAAAATCAAAAGTTAAACCCACCTCGTTATCAGAGATGTAACCTTCGGTAACTGAGAAATCAACCCCCATCGGCTTAGACAGCCCACAATCACCACCATCACCATCACAACCCTTCTCAAAAACCACCATGTTTCCCGTTAACACCCCTACACAACATAACTTCGAAGCAAGACTCGACCTCACCTTTTTCCTCCTCCCTTTCTCACACCGTGATCTCTATATAAAGCCAGGAAGCCGACTGTCGAACACAAATTTGTGTGTCCATGATGCTCGCAACGCGCCACTACCCACCAGTTTATGTCGCTGCCGTGAAACCCCCATGAAACCCTCGTTCTCGAGCCCTGAACTCGTTGTCAACCTAGGCGACCTTCTTTCCTCCTCAATCGGCAACAAAAGTCCTTCCGAACACCCCAAATCACGATCAATAAAGATTGAAACCGGGTCTGGGTCACACTCCACACCCGGATCCGTAGTTGGACCCAGACCCTTGCCCGAATCCGAATCCACCACCGCAACCCTACCCGACCTCGATGATGCTGGATCTTTTTTGGGTACTTATCAAAAAAAAAACTTGCACGAATCCGAATCCAAATCCACCACCGCAACCTTACCCGACCTCTATGATGCCGGATCTTTTTTGGGTACTTATCAAAAAAAAAAAAAAAAAAAAACTTTTCTGGATTGACCTTTTAAACGAGCTGGGCCACCCATAGCCAAGCCTACAGACTGCACTTGATTAAGATTACCTTTGGCCCAACTCAATCTCCTTATACTAGGCCCATCCTCAATGGCCGCCTTATTCGAAGAGCCCAAGCTAGTACCAGGCCCACCAATCACAGGCCCACCACCCTTATCCGGCCCAGGCCCAACATAAGGCCTTCCACGTGCCCACTTAGAATTCAATTTCAAATTTGAATAATGGTCCTGAGTGCTTGACCATGGTGGACCCTTCCCCCACCTACCCATGCCATGCGTCGCCAGTCCCTTCGTCCGTTCATCCCACCTCCAAGCCTCTCCTCTCCACACCACCTCATTATGCATGTCAGATCTATGCACCCCAATCGTCCCTTTTTGCACCATTGGATACTCTCTATCACCCATCTTCGTACGATTCTCCATGCCAAACCTAGATCTCATCGGAAAAGACTACGTCATCCATGGTCGTGTGAAGCTCCGATCGGTGGCGATCCACCGGCGAATCTCCAACCCACCTTTCCAATCACTGGTACATAAAAAATCCCATTCCTTGCGAAAAACCATAGATCCGAAGCCCCCTTCCATGCTATGTGTTGACGGCACCACCAAAGGAGGTCCACCACCGCTATTCTAAAACATAGTGACTCGTCATGAATATAGAGAAAGGGAGGGCTTACTTTTCCGGCGACCACCTAAATACCCACCATGTCAGGTTTACACGGATCCTCATCCTCGATCCCTCTGTACCCTCCACACAAGTCCCCCACTTTCATGAAGAGATCCCTACGACAAAGATTTAAAGGAATGCCTCTGAGATAAATCCGACGAACATCCTTCCTTTGCCACAACATTGTTGCCCCTTTTTCGGTAGACCACACATCCACAACGAGTCACTTCAGCCCCTAATCTCTCCTACCAGATCTCAAAATTTCCATGGCTACTTGTTTTGAAGGAAAGCAAAAGAGTAGAGAACCATCACACAAGGTCGCCACCGAAAAACCCGACGATACTTTCCACGCCTTTTTCGCTCACACCTCCACTCTGTCCATCTCCTCCACCCCTCATTCAAAAGGGCCCACCAAGCACGACCTCAGATACTCATTCATTTATTCAATGGAGGCCTCATCGACGTATAGTGAAGGACTGCGGGGAGGATAAGCATCCTTCACATCACCCCCGTAGAAGAACGATGGAAGAGTGGCTGCTTCAAGGTAGGATCCCATGAACTCAGACAAAGACAAAAGATAAGGATAATAAACAAAGGAAACTAAAATAATACAAAAACATATAAAAATGATCAGCACCTGGGAGATCCCATGGGGAGAACTTGTATATATTGAGATCTGAAATGGCTTCAAAGCGGAATTAACAAACTCATCATCATTAGGAAATAGTTTTCAAGTTAGTCTCCACGAGTGTTGGTGCAGGTTTAGAGCCAAGATAACATGTATCCTTTAAGATATCAAGAGTATATTTTCTCCGTGATAGACAAATGTCTTTCTTTGATCTAGCAACCTCAATACCAAGAAAATACGAAGCTTACCCAAATCTTTAGTGAAAAAATTCAAACCCAAATGGGGAATCAAGGTTTGAAGCCCATTTTTGTAAGTCCTTGTGATGACAGTATCATCCACATATACCACTAAAATTACAATGCCAGACTATCTTTTTAAAGAAAACTGAATGATCAGTTTGGCTTCTAGTCATGTTATGAGCAACCACTACCTTGCTAAAATTATCAAACCATGCTCGAAGTGACTTGTTGAGTCCATAAAGCCAGGAGGTTGAGCCATGTATACCGTATCGTTAAGGTCACCATGAAGAAAAGTATTTTTTACATCAAGCTGATGGAGTGGCAAATAAAAATTGTCAGTAAGAGATATAATTATGCGAATGGAATTTAACTTAGCAATGGGGGAAAGAGTCTCACTATAGTCAATACCATAAGTCTGAGTGAAACCCTTAGCAACAAGGCGAGCCTTTAAACAATCGCTAGTGTTGTCCGGATTATGTTTTATTATGAAAACCCAACGACAACCAACAATATGAGCACCTGTAGGCTTTGGAACTAGATCCCAAGTACAATTCAATTGTAAGGCATGCATTTCCTCTTCCATCGCTTTTCGCCAACCAGGATGGAAAAGAGCTTCCATATAAGGCTTACGAACATAGACGGATGACAATGATAAAGAGAATGCTTGAAATGATGGCGATAAATGGTCATAAGATATAAAATTAGATACAGGATGATCTGTACCAATTCTTTTACCTTTGTGAAGGGCAATTTGAAGATCAAGATTAGCCTCCGAAGGATGACCAGTCAGATCAATAGCCGCCGAGGAAGATGGTGGAGGATGCAAGGAAGGCACTACCTATTCAACATCTTGAGTGGGTGGCACTAAAGGTTCACACTATGCAGTGGCAAAATTAGGAGATGTATTCTTGTAGCGTTGCCTAGTATAAACCCGAAAAGCAGGAGGAATATCAAGAACAAGAAAAGGTGAATAGTATTTTTGAGAAATGGGTTTGGTTAATTGAATACTCTCTTGAAAACAATAAGGAACGTGCTCAAAAAATGTCACATCAACACACATAAAATGTTTTCTCAGAGAAGGACTATAACACCTATATCCTTTTTAGGTGCGAGAATAGGCCAAAAATATACATTTGTGAGCTTGAGGGTCAAGTTTGCCTTGTTTGGGGTATAGATTATGCACAAAACACACATCCAAACATCTTCGAAGGAAGAACAAAGGAGTCTTTATCAGGAAATATCATTTGAAAAGGTTATTTTCTTTTAAGGACTCGAGATGGCATCCTATGCAACAAATACGCTGCAATCATCACCCCAAAAGTGTTTAGGTACATTCATATGAATCATTAAAGCTCGGGCAATAACAAGAATAAGATCATTCTTTCTTTCAGCAATCCCATTTTGTTGGGAAGTATCAACATAAGAGGTTTGATGGATAATACCTCTAGAATCAAGGAATTGTTGAAAGAGAGAATCTTTATATTCAAGAGCATTATTTGTTCGAAAAATATGTAACTTCACATTTAACTGATTAGTTATTTCAACATAAAAAGATTTAAAGACATTAAACACTTGAGACCGATCTTTAAGAACATATAACCAAGTCAAACGAGAATAGTCATTAATAAATGAAACGAATTAATGGGCACCAGTCAATCCAGTAGTTCAGGATGACCCCCAAACATCAGAATTTTCAAGTTCAAAAAGGTGTAAACAAGGTCCATTAGTCCAAAGTTTAAAAGAAACCCTATGATGCTTGCTAAATTCACATCTTTCACTAGAACAACTAGGTAAAGAAAGAAACAAACGACGAAGACTCTCAGATGAAGGATGCCCAAGCCGACAGTGCCAGTGAGATGGAGAAGTCGGGGAATGTAATGTAAATGAAATAGGCAAACAAGATGGTTGAAAGTAGTAGAGCCTATCCTTCTCAAAGCCCCTACCAATCATCCTCTCTGTCTTTAGATCCTGAAAGACACAATGAGTGGGATAGAAGGTGACTGAGCAGTTTAACACCTTAGTTTACAAATTGATAACAAATTAAAGGGTAATTGGGGAAGATATAAAACAAAAGAGAAGGTTAGACCAGATTTGTTAACGGTACCAGTTCCTTGGACTTGAGACTTAGTACCATTAGCTATCGTGACAAATGACAAAGATGACTTACTGGAAATATTTGACAAAAGAGATGGGTTACCTCTTATATGATCTGAGGCCCCGGAATCAATGATCCAAGGTACTCTGAGGGAAGAATGAAGACAAGTATTACTTGAATCACCAAAAGTGGTCGTGGAAGGAAGATTAGCACGTTTGACAATTGAATCATACTTGGTCTTGGGGATAAGAACTTGTTCCTCTTTAGCAGGATTAGTCTTTTCCCCCTCAATCACAGCCTGATTTGCCCAAGCAGGCTTGCCGTGAACTTCCCAATAGTGATCAACAAAGTGGTTGGTACGACCGCAGTGTGTACATGTCCGGCTGCCACGACCACCTCGGCAACTACGACCACCTCGTCCACCATGACCACCTCTGATTGTGTGTGAAAAACCACGTCCTCCTCGACCACAACGGGAAGTATCAGATCATTCAACTGGAGTTGCAAGGGCAGAACGATCCTCCTTCTTTTAATAAAAGAATGGATGGAGGCTCTTCGAACTCTAGCAAATGTTTCACTGACAGTTGGTAAGTCTTTACCTGAGAGAATCTGAGAACTAATAGGAACAAGTTTTGGCCGAAGTCCCGAGAGAAATTTTGCTACTTGAAATTCTTCTATGTGTTGTTTCTGAGTCTCTAAATCTGTAGTCAAAGCATGATAAACATTGAGTTCTTCTTGTGTTCTTTTTTTATATATGAATATTATAATTAAATGTCGCGGTCGGGGATGGGAGAGGGAGTGTCATCCCCGGCAGAGACCACGATAAACGAAAGGAATTACTAAGAATTGGTAGGCTCTGATACCATGTTGAAAATATAAGCTAAACTATATTGTAGAGAAAAGAAGAGAGTATTTTCTTATTTCTCAAAGAGTGATTAGAAGACATATTTATAGTGCTCTCAAGAAAACAATTTAAGGACAATCCATATTCTGCCTCTAATCAAGGGATATCAAATCCCATATTCTGCCCTTAATCAAGGAATATCAAATCCCTTGATTAAGGAAAAGTTGATTACGATTTACGAGTGGTCTTTCAACAGTTATGAAGTAAGCTAGAATATCACCGGAGAAGGTGGAAATGTCTATGAAATTGAACAATTTCAACAGTTATGAAGTAAGCTAGAATATCACCGGAGTAGGTGGAAAGGTCTTTGAAATTGAACAACTTGAAAGTGGGGAAAACTCATTGCTCTGTTTGCTTGCATCCAGAAAATACAACATTTAATTGAAAGATGTATGTGAATAGAAATCCTCAGATTCCAACTGTAAAACAATTAAAAAACAAAGTAATATTTTAGGATTGTTCAACCTCATTCTGCGAGTATCGTAGTGGGGGTTAAATCAGAGTGGTCTTTGTCAGTTAAGAAAGCAAGAGTGGCTAGAGGCAGGTAAATAAGGCATAGCATGGCTCGGAAAACTTGCTTCTCCATTCCTTATCCTTGTAACCTGGAATTGACATGCAAGCACACCAATGTGTTCCACACTCCTTGCACTCTCTCTAGGAGATTAATCATTTGATTATAAAATTACATGTTTGACTCACCTCGCAACCCATGCTCCTCTGCCCACCAACATGAACGCTAGTACCATGCATCCTGCTAGTACCAGTGATATTCAGTGCTACAGGTATTATATATTAAAGATTACAACCAAAAAATTGCATATGGGTAGCTCTTATTTCATTTTTTTTCTGATTTGGAATAATAATCATTGGAAATTCCAAAAGAAAATTTGCAACATGAAGAAATCATTTGGACACTAGTTAAGTGAGCTACTAGTTTTTAAATTTATTTTTGGTAAATAGAGATATGAGTTTGTTTGGTGGTTTTAGATTTCGAATAGCATAAGAAATGATGTTTTTGACATGTATATGGTTTTTTTTTAACCCTAAGCTATTTCAATAAAAGATGCCCCAGTGGCATTAAATTGCACCTTTGTCACTTTTTTGGTAGTTACAGCAAGGAGATAGAACAGTTCGTGATATGTTGAAATTTATGCAGCGATTATGAGCAGTAGTGGAGCATATAGTTTCATTGGTAGTTGTGTTGAAATTTATGCAGCGATTATGAGCAGTAGTGGAGCATATAGGCCCACTAGGTCACAGATCTGCTGAAGGAGTGAGATGACGCTGTGGTTTGGTGATGAAATGGTGTTTTTTTTTTCTTGCAGTAAACTATATTATAGTAGTCAATAGTTTTTATATAGTTATGACCACATCATATGTCGATTTCTACACTCATATGACCATCATCTTTGTTTCAGAATTGCAAAGGATTTCCAAAATCTTGTGCGAGACTAAACCATTTTATTTGTTTGCTGTTCCGGGTTCCTTCATATATGGGCCTTTGGGATAGAAAAATTTGAATAGAGCCTTCCTTTCCACATATCCAACGGAATTTTCACCCCAATCGGGTCCTAAGGAGTTTTGCACCTCAAACACGACTTCTCCGTCTTCAATTTTGTATCCGGTGACCAAAATAGCATGACCGCCCCTTCTCTCTTCACTGGGATCTATTCGATAAATGCCCTGCAACAAAAAAATTGCATGTTTTATTTGAGCTAAAAGGGTCAAATTATGGCTCATGCAAGAAACAAATTTTTTTTTTTTGTTTGAATGTAAAATGGCACTCACTCCTTCGTACGCTAAAAATGAGTCGCTAATAGATATTGCTATTGCTGAACCCAACGGTCCTTTTAGCAAGGCTTTCACAATTTCCAGTTCGGAGGGACTGTCGCCCATATTCTTATGACCTGTTATATGGGCTTTAGCAGCCTGCAATATGTACAAGAAAATTTCATTAATTGAAACAAAATGATGTTATTAAATATTGAACAACAACAATAATAATAAATAAAAAGATAGGTGTGTTTACATGGTCCAAAGTTCGGCAAGGTTCCTTCTTGCCTTTAAACGGATAATCGTTTCCGTATACAAACCATATTCCCTAACGTAACCTCAGCTTATCTTCTTCTGATGATACTTGGTGTAGAGACAGTCAACAAGAACCTGGCAGCTGAGGATGATAAGATCCTCATTGTTACTTATTTTCATGTAGGCTTCTACAAGTTTTTTAGTAATTATTGCCCAGCAACACCCTGTGAACCAAATATTAGATAATTGATATAATCAAATTCCAATAATAATGATGATAGGATAAATAGAAAGAATTAATTATTAGATTTATACTTACGGCAACTGCCTTGGTTAATAGGTGGGCTAATGCATTCTTTCTCAATCCAACTTATGCTCTTAGGTAAATTCTGTAATAGTTCAACCTCACCAAAATGAGTACGTTATATTAATAAAAAGGGTTCGGATCACTATAAGCTTTGTAAAAATTCCAAATAAAACAGTTTGACCAATTACCATCACATAGATGAGTAGATTATATTATAAAAAAAAAAAATGTAGTCTCTAATTAGAGCAATACAGCTCACTATAACATATGAAATTAAGAGACTTTTAAAATGACCAAAAAAACTACATCTTACTTCCATTTTTGTTTTCCTTGTTTTTTGTTGTCTTCTTTTTGACCTGCAAGCATTCAAAAAAACAAAAATTGAAACTTTAAATCTATCTTCAGTTCTATTAAGAAAAAAACAGAGATAATTATGGGTAGTGTGTGTGACATGTGACACAGAATTAAATTTTAAAATGTGTACTGTGTTCTGACTCTAACTCAAGTGCACACACCAACACCACCACTTCAATTCATATACTCAAAAATATATTCTACCGTTACTTTTAAATCCTTATTTTTATTTCATTCCTCACTATGATTCAGGAACTATAAATGTTAAGGGTGCAATTCAATATGAACAATAAGAGAAGTAATTTTATGCTGCAAGAAAATGGACTGTTTGGGCTTTTTAGCATTCTAGGCCCATGACTTGAGTCCAAAACTCCGAAAATAAACGCTCGCCCGCTCGCTCTCTCACTCACTCTCTAATTGCAGAGTCCTCTGTACACCACCACCTCTTGATGGGCCTCACTATCATCATCAACCTCTGCCTCAGCTCCAATGCACAATTCCCTCCACTCTCTCAACCCACCACCACCGCCACCACCCCACCACCAATTCCCTCTTTTCCCGCCATGATTACACCACCACCACTACCCTCCTTGCCTATTGCCACTCCACCGCCGATTCCCTCTCTACCCAACACCACACAACCGCCAATTCCCTCTCTACACCCCCCCCCCCCCCCCCCCCATCTCACCGCCACCACCGATTCCTTCAATCCCCACCACCGTCGCACAACCGCCACCACTTCCCCCAATACCCCCACCACCACCACCTCCTCCCCCCACATTCCCCCCAATTTCACTGTCACCACCTCCTCCCCCAACAATCCCGCCAATTTCATCACCACCAGCACCAATTCCCCCAATACCCACCACATCGCCGCCAGAGACGGCTGCGGAATCAGACGGCCGAGGTGAACAAATCGACCGCATTATCGACGCCCTAATCAACGGCGGCGACTTCGGCGCGTGGGCCGGCCTCCCCTCCGCCACGGACCTATCCGTCATCCCACTCTCCGCCACTTTGTTCATTTCCGGCAGCGACGCCCTCTCCCACTTCCCCACCGCCACCACCGCGCCAATTCCCCCAATACCCACCACATTGCAGCCGCAGACTGCGGCAATCAGACTCTCTCTCTGTCCTCCGTCCACCACCACCTCTTGATGGGCCTCACCATCATCATCAACCTCTGCCTCAGCTCCAATGCACAATTCCCTCCACTCTCTCAACCCACCACCACCACCACCTCTTGATGGGTCTCACCATCATCATCAGCCTCAGCTCCAATGCACAATTCCCACCACCACCCCACCACCGATTCCCTATGTTCCCGCCATAATTGCACCACCACCACTACCCTCCTTGCCTATTGCCACTCCACCACCGATTCCCTCTCTACCCAACACCATCCTCCCACCAACACCACCATCACCAATTCCTTCAATTCCCACCAATGTCGCACCACCGCCTCCACTTCCCCCATTACCCACCACATCGCCGCCACCTCCGCCCCCAGAGCTGTCGGCGGAATCAGACGCCCGAGGTGAACAAATCGACCGCATAATCTACGCCCTAATCAACGGCGGCGACTTCGGCTCGTGTGCCGGCCTCCTCTCCGCCGCTGACCTATCCGGCATCCCAATAGCCGCCACTCTGTTCATCCCCGGCATTTCCCCACCGCGCCAATTCCCCCAATACTGCTGCAATCAGACTCTTTCTCTGTCCTCCATCCACCACCACCACCACTTCATGGGCCTCACCATCATCAACCTCTGCCTCAGCTCCAATGCACAATTCCCTCCACTCTCTCAACCCACCACCACCACCCCACCACCGATTCCCTATGTTCCCGCCATAATTGTACCACCACCACTACCCTCCTTGCCTATTGGCACTCCACCACCGATTCCCTCTCTACCCAACACCATCCTCTCACCACCACCACTTCCCCCAATACCCACCACATTGCCGCCATCTCAGCCGCCAGAGACGGCGGCGGAATCAGACGCCCGAGATGAGCAAATCGACCGCATAATCGACGGCTGCTAATTCGGCGCGTGTGCCAGCCTCCTCTCTGCCGCGGACCTTTCCGGCTATGTTCATCCCCTGCAACGACGCCCTCTCCCACTTCCCCACCGCCACCACCACCGCCCTCAACTTCGACCAACGCCTCTCCTTCGCGAACCTCCAACGATTCAAGACCCACACTTGAGCCCAACTCCCCTTCCCGCCAAAACCCTCCTCAATTTCAATTTCACCATCAAGAACCACCCAATCACCCACGGATACCTCTACGCCACCACCAACGTCTCCGTCCTCGTCACCAAGAACCTCTTTCTTCCCATTTAATGACAACGTTTTGATTCTTTTTTTTCAATTAGGTAAGTATTTAGTTTTTGCCTGAGAATATACACAGAAAGCATTAAACAGTATTAAATGAAACTACACAGAAATTACCCGATTCCTGGAGAGCTTCTTGGAGGAGAAACAGAGCTTTGATGATTTTGCTCGAGAGCTTCTTGATGATACTGTAACGATATCAAAACGTCTTAGATATAGGTCTGCGAGGGAGAGAACTATGGCGGGAATACTTTTATCGATATTTTTGTCAAAATACCCCCTATATGTTTTTTACTCCCATTTCACTACCCTCACCTTTCCAAGGCTTACAAATTGACCCCTTTTGTCTATATTAAATTCCAAAACAAGATATAAAATTCAAAAATATATATTAAAATTTGTAAAAAAATTATAAAATTCAAAAATAAATATATTAAATTCAAAAAAAACATATAAAATTCAAAATATATATATAATTCAAAAATATATATAAAATTCAAAAATAAATATAAAATTCGAAAATAAATATGAAATTTGAAAAATATATATATATATAATTTTGATTTTTTTATAAAATTCAAAAATAAATATAAAATAAGAAAAAAAACATATAAAATTCGTAATATATATATACAATTCGAATATATATCAGAAAAAAAATATATATATATATATAATTAAAAAAAACATATAAAATTTACATTTTTACAAATAATTGTGTAAATAGAAATATAAAAAATACAAGTAACCAAAGTATAATACACCAAAACAACATTTAAAGTAACCAAAATACAATACACCAAAATAAAATTTGGCAGAAACATTTTTTTTAATTTTATATTTGTTTTTTCAAAATATATATTTTTTGAATTTATATAGTTTTTTCAGAATTTTATATATTTTATATAAAATTCGAATTTTAGTTTTAGTTGAACATAACAAAGCATTATTAATCTTCTGGTCACATTGAATATGCATTGACTAACTGCCTCTATCTAGTTATTTGATCTCCAATATCAATACTGTAGGAGGTGAATTTATTTAACAGCATATCACTATTTGATTTTATCAATTAATGAGATTTTTGGAAGAAGAAACAAATAAATTCTATGTTTGTAAAAAAATCCAATTTTATATGTTTTTTTTAATTATATATATATACATTCTTTCTGTTTTATATATATTTTTTCGCATTTTATATATATATATATATATATATATATATATATTACGAATTTTATATATATTTTTTAATTTTATATATTTTTTTCAAATTTTATATTTTTTTTCGAATTTTATATATTTTTTTCAAATTTTATATATATTGTTTTCGAATTTTATATTTATTTTTGAATTTTATAATTTTTTTCAAATTTTAAAATATATATTTTTGAATTTTATATCTTTTTTTTGAATTTAATATAAACAAAAGGGGGCAATTTGCAACCCTTAAAAAGGTGAGAGTAGTGAAATTGGGGTAAAAAAAGAATAGGGGGTATTTTGCAACCCTTAGAAGATATAGGGGGATTTTATGCTTTTTTGCCTTTTTATATATATATATTTATTGCAATTCTATTAAATTCGGTGACTTATTATTTTTTCTCAATCTATACAATTTTCATTTTTATTTCCATTAGTCAATGACAGAAAATAAACGAAAAAATAAATAATGGGTTCCAAAAATAAATAAATTAGTAGGAGATTTAGCTTATGATAGAAAAAATGAAGTGGCAAGAGAAAATACATGTAATTGATTTTATGAATAAAGTGATAATGATAGAACACTTGAAACAAATATACTCACCCGTTTTTCGAATATAAGTAATACTATTTTAAATCATGAAGATTTTACTATTTATAGTCCCAGAACTTATGAGCCGTTTACTACGTGCTAAAGAAAGTTAATTTTTTATTTTCATTTTATCCTTCTCACTTTATTATACACCATAAGCAAAGTCCTTCGTTCATTCTCTCTCTTCGTATGATTAATTAATATACAATATATTAATAACTTAAATATTAAAATTTGTCTCAACAATTTCATTTTGTGGTATTCGCCAAAAAGCAATAGTAGTAATAATGGTAATAACTTATTTATTTATTTAAAGTAACTTGATTGTCTTTTTTTCCTTATGAATCTATGATTAATGGATTTAAAGTTACCAAATTCAGAGGAGCTTAACTTGGATTCAATGACGAGTTATTGTTTCATTCTACTAGTAAGCTGGATTTATTGTTGCAGATAGCTAGGACTGAATTCTTATTCTCTCATTTTTAGCCATATAATTTATTTTTCGCCCTTTGCCTTGAAAGAACTGATAAACATTCAAACATATTTGACTTATTTTTAATACTATTACACTATATTCTTTTTTATTCTTTTTACATGGAAAAAAAAAAAAACAGAAGGTAATGAAATGAATTGTTATGGTTTATATCATGTAAAATTTATGCAATTGTCCATTTGGTTGTAATTAAGGATATATAGTGGAGAGAAAATTGTAGTGGTAATAGGGTCTCAACCGTGAATGGATCAATACAATCATACAAATAATGTTTGTTCCTTTTGATTAATGTTGAGCCATTAAATATATATAAAAATTCAAAAATAAAATGATATATAAAATTAAAAAATAATATATATTAATATATATATAGAATAATATATATTTTTTATTTTATAATAATATATATAAAATAAAAAAATAATATATATTAATATATATAGAATAATATATATTTTTTATTTTATAATAATATATATATAATAATATTATTAAATATATATATAAATTAAAAAATAATATATATGTAAAATAATATATAAAATTAAAAAATAATATATATTAATATATATAGAATAATATTATTAAATTTATATATATTAAATTTATATATATATTTAAATAATATATAAATTCAAAAATAATATATTAATAATATATAGAATAATATATATAAAATAATATAATTAAATATATATATAAAATAATATTATTAAAGATATATAAATTCAAAAATAATATATATAAATATATATATATATAATTAAAAAATAATATATATTATTATTTTATAATAATATATATAAAATAATATTATTATATATATATTAAATATATATATAATAATATATAAATTCAAAAATAATATATATATAAAGATATATAAAATTAAAAAATAATATATATTAATAATATATAGAATAATATATAAAATAATTTTATTAAATATATATATATATATATATATAATATTAAATATATAATATTAAATTTATATTTTTATATATTTAATAATATATTATAAATAAATATATTTAATAATATATAAAGTTATATACATAAAATAATATATAATCTAATATATATAAAGTTTTTGTTTTCTCATACCAGAAAACCGGACCACTTATTAAACAGAGTTTTAGATTCAAGACAATACCGGATTAGACCAGGCCAGACAAAACAAAACTAGACCAGACAGACAAGACAAAACCAGACAAAACCACTTTCCATACGGGGACTTAGGTTTTTCAAATTTAAAAGGGTAAAAGTATAGAATAAATTAAGTTCAAGCTGAGTCAACATTGCTTCATGCTTAATTAACACATTCAAGCTTAGCTTGTGTAATACAATAGGCAACAAACACATCTGACTTTAATTAACACAATAGCTTTTTTAGTTTTTCACTTATGTGACTATCGAGTTCAAATCTCAGACACATTTTAAACTTGACTTCAAATTGAATGATAGCTTGTAGCAAATTTTAATTTTAGCAAGCCTCATTACAAGCCAAAAGAGTAAAAGTGGAAGATTATAAATAGTCTTTCGATTCACGGTGAACTTTATTAATAGCAAACAAAAGTAGGGATGGCAATGGGGCGGGTCGGGACGGGGATCCCCATTCCCATTCCCGAACCCGCCCCCATTTAGTCCCCCCGAACCCGTCCCGCCCCCGGAAAAAATAAAAAAATTTTGCCCCGCCCCGCCCCGAACCCGCCCCGAACCCCCCCCCCCCGTCCCGTGCCCCGGTATGAAATTTTTATATATAAAAAAATATTATAATATATGTTATTTCTTTATAAAAAAAATATATTATATATATATATTATAATATATATATATATTTTTTACCTTTTTATATAAAAAATTATATCTTAAACATATATATATATATTTTACATATATATTATTGTAATATATTATATATATATATATAATATATAACCGGGGCGGGGCGGGGGTACCCCCGAACCCGCCCCCGAACCCGGTGGGGATTATTTTTTTTGCCCCATTCCCGCCCCATTTATGTAATCGGGTCCCCATACCCGGACTAAACGGGGCGGGGCGGGGCGGGTACCCGTCGGGGCGGGTCCCCACTGCCATCCCTAAACAAAAGTTAACATGTTTTGCATTGAGTTAACGATCAAACTATGAGTTGAGCCAACCTCAAGTTATATATATATATATACACACACACGCATTCAGAAGCTTGTAGCTTAATTCATTTTTATTAGTCACAATTTCTATTAGGTGCAAATAATTTGTTAGGGTTACGGTCGCGAAAATAATCCGAATCTTACCTGATTCGTGTGGGTTCGCCTTACATGGATCCCGTAAATTAATCGAGGTGCATGTAAGGTAGCCCGAATAATAAGGTTATGAATAAATAAAATATAGGTGGATACAATTTCTAGTAAAGAAAAATCAAGCTTATTTTTTGCCTCGACATTGATGAAGTACTTGTACTTCCATCAGTCGCGAGAGAATTGCATATGCAGTTAGTTGAGTAGCATTTTTTTCGAGTTTTGGATAAAGTCAAGAGCCTCGCGAATGCAAAAACACTACGAAAGGATATTTCTGTAATGACAAAAAATGTAATGGCAGACAACAATTTTTTTTAGAAGATTAAAAGTATAAGAACAGTTTTTAATATCAGTATAGCCTAAAAAGAAATTTTAATAATGAAATTTTATGTGAAAATTTATAATCCATCTCTAAAAGTTCATTATTTCTTGTAATGAAAAGTAGGGATAACAACCGGTGTTGTTGTGGGAGAGTGTACCTTTTCCCGCCCTCGCAACCGTTAAGAAGCTTCACCCATCTCCGCTTAAAACCGGTTAAACGGGGTGACCTCTCACCCGTTCCCATTCCCGTCCCCGTCAAGTTTTGTTAAACCTAGGGGTGCCCATTAACACTTAAATTTTGAAATATATTACTTTAAAATTAAATAATTCCACAAAATCATATACTTAAGACATGAAATACAACATTATAAAAATTAAATAAATCACCAAATTATCCAACAATCCAAATTACAATAAATTCTACCAAATATAACAAAAAAAAAAAAAATTGTTCAATATTAAATTTACTTCATTTAAACAACAAAAATAGAATTTAAGATTAGTGAGTTACACTTATTTTATACATTATGTAATATATGTATATATTATAATATATCTATACGGAGCGGGCGGGGCCCACCCCTATATGTTTTCCCCTAATCTCATTTCATAAATCTCATTTCATATAATATAGAGATACCCAAAACCACTATAAACAAGGTGAGGTGAGGTGGGATGGGTACGTGAGGGGCAGGCGTCCCGGTGAAAACCCAAAGCAATCCATTTTCTTGCAACATAAAATACCCTCTTATTGCTCATAGAGGGTTAGCATTCATAGCTCCTGTAAAGACGTAGGATATACGGTTGATGTTAGAAAAGCGCGAAAAAGAGCATCATGGAAAATAATGACGAGCACAATAATATTCTATGAGCAATGATTTTTCACTAATTGCTCTGCCAAATATTTGTAGTATAAGAAACATTATTCCTGGACCACTAAAGGAAATTAAAACAGTCATTTTTAAAGAAAATACTTATACTTGCTAACTAAAATCTCTGATTTTCCAGTTGATAACTGCTAACCTCCACCACAGCAACCTAAAAATAAGCTTTGAGTTAGAGTTAGAGACAATGAAAATAAATAAATAAATAAAATTTCGATCATAGGTTCACGTGAATAAGTAAAAGATGAATCTCCAAAAAGTGCACAATTATATTGGTCTCATCAAAAGGATCTAGGTACCTTGCGCGGATTAGTTTTTATTATTGTGTTTTAGGAGCAGATACGTATAATATTTTATCATTCTCACAGACAAGGTTTTGAGCACCAAAAAATGTTATTCAAATATAGATATAGATGTATATAAATACACCCACCCACCCACACACACACATATATATATATATATATATATACATACATAGGTTTTCTTTTCAAGACTCTAGTTCAGCATATGAAATCAGAAATTTTATTAATTAGTTCTGTATGATAAAACACTTGGAATGAAGGAATAAATGATGGGTTCCAAAAATAAATAAAAATTAGAGGGAGAAATAGCTTATGATAGAAAGAAATGAGTGGAAAGTGAAAATTCATGTGATCGATCTCACGAATAAAGGGATAATGAGATGAGAGAACACTTCAAATAAATATACTGATCACCAATATAAGTTAAACTATTCATAGTCACTAATAATTTGAATTTTAGTAATACTATTCCTAATCCCAGGACTTATGAGCCGTTTACCACTAAATTAAAAACTTAACAATACTTTCTTTCTTCTTTGGGTTAAACAGTGAAAAATTCTCCTAATCTATAAAATTTTTGTAAAATAATTCTCTGTTTTTCTATCGGTTTTTATTTTTGAAAATGTGTCATATACCCCATATTTTTTTTAAAAGGTGCGCATTCCCCCTTCTGGTCATCTTTTTTAAAGCAAAATTTGACATTAAATGAAGTTGAAAACCATATTCTACCATTTTGAATTTCCATTTTATCCTTCTCACCTTACTTGTATAGAAAAAACTCCTTAGTTCATTCTCTCTTTCATATGATTATTTATATATATATCATAGGATAATTATTTAATAACTTAATTAATAAAAAGTTTCTAAATAATTTCATTTTTGTGGTATTTACCATTTTTTTTTGTTAAAGGGACCTAATTGTCTTTTTTACTTATTGATATTAAAGTTAACGAATTTTCAGTTGCTCAACTTGGATTCGTTGGATTAATAATTTGTCGCAGATAGATGGACTTGAGTTCTTATTCTTTCTTTTTTCAGACAAACAATTTTTTTCCCTTTTCTTGGCCCTTTTCATTGATAGAACTGATAACTCAAGATCTATTTGAACATTTAATTATACCAATATACTATATTAGTAAATTTCATGTAATAAAAACTTAATACAAATATATATATATATATGTAAGGAAAACTTAATACAAAATTTTAAGTTCATACGATTATCCAATTTATCAGGTTATAATTTGTAGCCAATTATAAATTCAATAATCCCATTTACAAGCCCAAAAAGCAAGGAATTGAGACAGTTCTCAACTAAGGGGCTGTTGAAACTCCACTCGTATATAGTGGAAGAAGATTATAAATGAGGTGAGCTTTATCAATACAAAAAAAAAAAATTAACTTGTTTTGCAGCCAAGGATCAAATTATGAGGTCATCACTTTGTGACCTAGTGGTTGAAAACTCAATTCCTTGAGGGAGTGTGCCCATATTCGAATCTCCCTCCCACGAAAAAATAAAAATGTATATATATATATATATAGCTTGTAGCTTGATTCATTTCCAATGGTGACACAAAGGTTGTTACAATTTAACCGTAGAAAATCAAGCTTATTTTTGCATTTACATTTATAAATGGGTAAAATATATTTACCTCCCCTAAGATTTGGTTCAATTACTTTTGATGGCTATATTTGCCATTAATAAAATTTTGTGTAAAAACATTAATATTCTTCAAGTATGTAACAAAAAGACATAATATATTAATAAAAATATCATTTGATCAAAGTAATTAAGGTGGATTTTAATAAAAGTTCTACCATTCTTGGTGGTAGAACACTTGGAATGAAATGAAAATGATGATTTAAAAGACATTAAATCTAGTAGAATATTTGATTGATAATAAAAAAGAGTGAAAAAGAGAATTCATGTGACCCCATTTGTACCGATAAATGCAAGAATGATGACGATAATGACGACCACAATGATAGAACACTAGCAAATATTTTTCTCTAATTGTTCTGCCGAAAATATTTGTAATACAATAAACATTAGTCCTAGGCCACTAAGGAAAATTAAAATGGCCCTGTTTGAAATTCATGAGTAACCATTACAAACTACCTGCTAACTAAAATGTCTGATTTGCCAATTGCACCATCAAAAGACAAAGTAGCAAACCTCATCAAAGACACACTTGGTGTGTATGTGTGTGTGTGTGTGTGTGTGTATATATATATATAGGTATGTATAAAATGTTAAGTAATTGCACTTGCATCCATTGAGGAGAACATCAAAAATTCTCAACAAAAATAGTTATCAGGTATCCTAATTTACAAGAAACCCTCCTGGCGAGGCGATTCATCCTTAACCTGACATGATTTATAAAATTATGATCAAAACCTACGAGCTGCACATGCGAATATGGGCGCATAACTCGAATCAATCCCTCATGTAATCTGAAAGAATTGGCCTAATACAGTCAGACCTACTTCGAACAAGAAAGAATGGTGAGACCTTATTGCGTTCCTTATGGACATGTTCTCTGGATTTCTTCGCTCAATGTTGCAAGAGCCACTCTCCATTCACGGCTTCTTGACTCGCTGCACAGAATTCTGTGCATTATTTTCAGTTCTTCAGGATTTGCCTTCTTCAACAATCCTTGAAGTACGAATTGTAATTCTTTATCAACTGAATTATTGCAGCTACCAATAACGGAATTATCCTGATCCTGCTCATGCTTCGTTACATTAAAACCAAATATTGTTGCATCTGTTGCCCCTCCGGAGCAACTTGATGCCATAGGGCACTTCTCTTCGTTGCTAACGTTGCCAGAAGTCGCAGGCACTAACGGAAAACAATCCAAAATTTCCACCTTCTCCGCCTTCAATGTAAGCTTGTTATTCCAGTACTCGGTGCACTGATGATTTGGATCAAGAGCTTCAATAGCCTGTTAAATACCCATGATATAATTAGAATATAAAATTCAAATATAATGACTTGTGCAAGACTTTTAGCAAGAATCAACATATTCGTGCCTTCATGGTTAGTACATGGGTAACGGAATTTGCCTCCCTAAAACTATGTGAGACTCTCTTATGTTCCTCAAAAGAGAGTAATAAAGAGAGAGTTACATCTGTTAGTTATAGTGTTTCAGAATTAAAGGTTCTACTCAATTAAGAATTTTTAGGTCGACTCTTGATTGTAACAGATGATTATTTTTGAAGCCTAAAGAATGACAATACTGTGTTCTTCAAGGCCAATACTGTGTTCCAAGACAAGGGTGTGTGAGCATCTTCATGCTGATAGAAGATAGAATTACCTAATACACGTGCCTATGCTTGAAACGCTACTACAGAAATCAACACCTATTTGTTTCAAGCAAGGTGGTGTTGCCAAGACATCAGTGATAATAAATGGAAAGCCAGGAGATCAGTTGGTATTTGAGAATTATCTGATGTGCAAAATAATTCGAATCGGGAAGTAGATGAGAATAGATAATTTGGAGAAAATCAAGAAAACAGTTGAGGAGGTGAAATTATTACACGGAAAAAGGTCTTTGTGAAGTATTGATGTTGAACCATTATTTCTAATTTTCCCTTAATGTACACAATAAGTTGGGAACTATTACCTTTCAAAAAAAAAAAAAAGTTGGGAACTATACACAACTTAACATTACTTTCATTTTTCTCTCTTATTTTTATTTTTTCAAGTTTTCCATACGGTAAGATGGTTGGATTAATTTGTCCTGTTCACACTTGCTTTGAAATTCCAAATTGAAGTTACATTAGCTACAGTGTCTCCACCACCCTAGCCCCTAATTATACAGGGCATAACTTTTTGGTAAATTTGAAGGAACATTCTCTTAGGCCACCGAATAAAAATTTCACTGAGTATGCCATTGATGCATTTATATAAGGCAAATAAACGCAGTTCACCTGGACAATAGGTGAGGAGAGAAATCCAAACATTTCAAGCCCATTGATGCTCCATAAAGGCTGCAAATCAGGCAGTCCTTCTATCCGTAAGCTGGTCTGCCTTCTGATCTCTTGACTTAATCTTTGCCGCACCATTTCCCAACACTTTTCTGCCGAGACACTTGCGAAGCACTCACTCGGACATTCCTCCAAAGTAACCTGAGATTGACATAAAAAATTGAGAGAACAGACAAGGCATTAGAGATGGAAGGAAAAAAGCTGACAATAAACGCCACCGCTTTTTTGGGTTCCTGGATTTCTTACTGTTGAAAAAAAATGTTTGCAGTAAAATATTTCCCAAGTATCTTATCAGTGAGTAGTTCTACTGAAAATAAAAGCAGCATTAATAGTAACAACCGTGTTTCTAATTTCTTGACAGTCCAAGCTTGGGCAGTAAAGGGATTCATGTTTCTCATTACTTCTAACAGTTAAAACCAAAAGTTGGTTATTGTAGATTAATTTGTTTGAAGGGTCACAGTGGAGAACACATCCCACGTAAAGATGAGTTCAGCAATTACAAACTTGCTATACATGGTTCCGGGCATTATACAAACTCCCTCATGGTTACAAAGAACCACATGAAAGAAATAATGATTCCTGATTTTTCAGTCACGCGACCATATTAAGCCTACCACCATACATTTTAACCTCTACTTAAAAAAAGGAAATATATAGGCAATGGGTTTAAATGTAGTTATGGATTGTTAAAAGAAGATAATGAAAGGTATCTTCTTACCTTAAACAAAGGCCCAAGAAGCCCAGCATCCAAAATTTCTGTAATGTAACTACTCATTTTCCTTGGATTGAGCACATTTAAGAACTTAACACGGCTTTTGAATCCTGTCACAGTAGTCAAAATTTTCAAAATGTATAAATCAGTTTATTTCTACAAATAACTGAATATCTAACACTCAGATATATTTTTAGTTGTTCTATGTTTTTTAAACAAAACAATGCAAATGTCATACAAGAATACCTTTTGTGAAGATTGCCTGCTTATTGCACCATAGCTTTCCACAAACTACAGATCCGTAATTAATAGGTTCAACGCAGAAGCTCGACTTTTGTATAGGACTAATTTGGCCAGCTAGAGATGCTTTAACATCTGAATGATCCATGTTTTCACTTTTAGACAAGTTGCTCAATGGAACACTAAGATCAACCCCAAACAATTTCTTGCCATCAGATGCACAACAGTTCACAACATCCCTTGAACACGACGGTTGATCTCTGTTTGAAAAAACATGTGAAACTGAGGAATCATCACTACCAGGTCGCGTGATATCTTGTTCACTCCGTGCATCTGAACAATAATTTTTTTCTTGCTTGCATATAGCCATACAGGTCTCATCCATATTAAAAAGGACCTTGTTATCACAACTATCAGATATTTGTTGCAAGCCACTTCCATTTTCATCGGATATGCTCTCCAGATTTAAATCAATACAGCTTTCCAGCCCTACCTTACCATCATCAGTTATGACCTCTTCTTTATGCTCAGCTTTCATGCTGTGTGATGCGCGTAAATCAATAGTTCCTTGCTGCACATCCAACATGACTACTTCTGAAGGAAAAGGATCGTGCAAAGAACTGCAGGACTCGTTAATGGTAAAACCTCTTTCTGCCATTGGAGGACATGATGCATTTTGCTTTTCCTCGGGACAGTCAGTTCCAGTTGTCTCTCTCTCCTGACCCAGCTCAACAAATTCACTACCTTTGCTAGTTCTAGAAGCCAATCCAAGATCTACAGACACCCATGACTTTACCGCATTCAAATTCCCTTCCAATGCTTCAATCAATGTGTTTAGTTCATCTACGGTGTAGCGGACAAGCACAACCCTATTGTCTGGTGCACATGAACATATCTGACGTGCATGTTTAAGACATGCAAATCGGTTCGAGGAGCACTTACAACAGGCTGCAGAAAAGTGCAAGTCATAAAAGCATAAAAAACACTCTCTCTCAGTTTTCACATCAAAGTCCTCCTCCATCCTCTGAAACAAATGAACTGGAAGAGTCCCCATCCTTTGTTGTTCTATCTGAACCCTTGTCTGAAAAAGTGAATTTATGAGAAATTACCTCACCGTGAAAATCAGATGAGCATAAGCAGCTTTCGAAATACATGCATATGCCATACCAACATAACGGTATATGAAGGTATTTATGAGAGTATATAGAAATATAAATACATGATATGGGGATAAATACGACAATTACCTTGACTGCCTTTGTAAGTATCCCATCCTTCCCACACAAACTTTCCCAACTAAAATTTCCTATTTTTTCCTTCTTGAGAATCAACAGCTCCCAGAGGGCTCGAATGGCTTCTCTGGCTGATCCTAATAGCAATTTGTCATGGGACAATGATGTCTTGCGTCGTTGCTCACTATAGAGCTCTACTGCACTTTGCCCATGCTTTAACCAGTCAACTGGAGCCACATTCACAGCCTCTGCACAATTGAAGCCACAATTAAATCCAGAATGGTACGCCCTTGGGAAGGTAAGGACAAATTCCCCAGAGTGCTGGACAGCTCGATACACAGGTACACCCTCAGACTTTAGAACTGAAGGAGACAGCTGAGTGACCTGCCACAACACAGAAACCATAAATTAAAGCATGAAATACTCATTTAAAATAGGGATTAATGAGATAGGAATAAAAGAGCAGAAGCAAAATTTGGACATAAACGCAATGAAGAGGTGTGAAATTTGAATCAGACGACATCTAGTCCGAGTTAAGTGTACTTATAATGGACAAAGCACAAAAAATGAGCCTATAAAATGACCGATAGACAATCGCTAAAGTGAATTATCTCAACACATGTCACACAACACTGCGGAAACTTTAAACTGTCATTAGCTTCCTAAATCTGTCAAATTTACACAGACAATGACAATGTGGCAACTCCCTGAGTGGATTTCAGTACATACTAAGATAATTAAAGATGCAGCATGCGTTGGCATAAGCAAGTGTAGTATTTTTATACCCATACAATGATAAAGATAAAATATGAAGAAAAAAAACCCTATCCAAGACTAATCAAAGTGGAGAAACATAATTTCCTTACCAATTGATGTAGTAAATCTGGTTGTTCTTCAAACAAATCTGGCAAATGCTTTCTCATCGCATTCTCCAATGCAGAAGCATGGCTTCCAGGAACTCCGTACCATATCTTTGGATCACCCCAATGTAGATAGTTTAGTGAATAGAGATGGTGGTCCTCAACATGCTTTTGACAAAACAAGAGAAACGTCAGTCAGATATCACTTGAAAACACAAAAATGAATAGTTTTTAATTCCTGTGAGAAAATGTATACCGTGCAACATGCAAATTTTATCAAACTGCACCATTAGGGATTTTACCGTTTAACTTGTACAGTATTCTAGAAATTACTATTTCTTACCCAACAAAACGATGAGAAGCACATCCCAACATAAAGCCATGGCACTAGAACTCCTGAGATGTCGCACCCTTCAAAACATAGAACAGAACCTGGCAGGCGTGGGAGGTTATTTAAATTCCAACCAGAAACCTTGTATTGACCTGAATTACTTTCTTCTGTCAGCAAAGATGATGCTTTCGGGAAACCACTGCCAAATACTCCAGTTTCCAAATCAGCTCCATAATATACCTGCAATATTATAAAATAAATATCATCTTTCATTCATAAATAACCCAACAGAGATGGAACCATATGATGGATATGCCATCAGAAGACCATATTTACATACCTCAACCTCATCTGTTGGCTGCTCAATGATCCGCCAGTATTCCCCTTCAATATCTTCAACTTTCGGTTCCCAACTCTTGTGTTCAGTATCATCAGTGTTAGAGTCATCCTCTGTGTCCTTTGTCCCAAAATAACACTGCTTGAAATGATTCGCAAACTCCTGAAATCCTTTAAGTGTAAAGTCTGACCCGGATTGGAACCCAAACTTCTCATCAGTGTCAGGAGCATTGGTTCCCTCGGAACTTTCAGGACTTGCACGTCTCCTGCTAGTTCCCATCCTTGAATGACCCCTTCTTTTTCGTTTACGCCCTCTGTTTTTCTTTCTCATACGTTCCCTATTTTGAAGCAAGTCAACCTGCTGCACTCTCGTAGAAAATTTAGCATGTTCATAAATGCTCACGTCTTTAAGTGGGCAGGGTGGAGTCCAGGAAGGAGGAGGAACTATCCTACATATTCCATGTTGTTCTGCCTCTGGGCGTATCTTTGCTATGTAACCAAGTGTATCTTGGAATTCCTGACAAAGCAAGCAAATATAATAATAGAGTTTAGTTGTTCGTTTATTTAATAACTAACTAACTAACTAGAGTTGTATCTAATCTCCATCAGTCCATCTTTATACTAAAGTACCTCGTCAGTTGGATAAAATACAGGAGCTTCATCAATCATGGGCCTGCATGCTTCATCAGAATTCCATCTAGCTGATATCTGCTTTATCAAACAATAATTCATATTTTGATAAGCAATACAAGAATGGAGAGAACTGTTAAAAAGTGCCCTTGATCCAGCAAATGCAAATGATAACTCAAGCACAGCTCTTTCAGAAATGAGAAATATCCCAAGAAGCGAGAAAGAAAACTAATTTATGAAGATTTCAGAAAAGCTTAGAGGAAAGAGAGAACTACGTCTGTTTTTATCCAAAATAAATTGAAACTAAGAGAAAATAGGTATGATACATATTTATACGGAAGATATACAGAACAGAAAAAGAATCAATTAGATAGCCACAGTCGAAAAGTAAGCCATGAGAGGTCCATGGTGCTTGGGGTGTGCTTCCTAACCCGTTGCCGGCTCAATTGATTTGACAACTAAAATACATCAATGTAGTTAAGTACCTTCCGACTTCGAGGGCTGCCTGAGCACCCGAGACTATTGTCAGTCTTCTGCGTGTGTCCAGAAGAATCATCCTGTAACAGAAATTATTGTAAGAATCTTATGTGTATCAAGTGCAAATTCTTCATCTTACCTAGAAATTCTACCTGTACGTAACAATGACACATAATATCTATCAAGGGAAAAATTAGTAGGATCAGGGATTCTGTTTTGGCTCAAGTTGGCACCATAAGATTCTGCTAAAGAAGCCAGATAATACTTATAATATAATTCAATTAAATGATCTTAAAACTATACACGAGAAAACACTAAGATTTATGAAAAAAATAGAAGATTTAGGACCAGTATTTGGAACGCATAAACATCCAGAAGTTCTTTCTAATAACCTTGAAGCCTAATATCCCTCACAATATATATATATATATATAAATATATATGTATTATTATAAGGAATGTTATTTTATTTAAAATTAACTGTAAATCTGCAATAGCAGTGTTATATAGATATATATATCTCTTGTTCCCTTTTCTTCTTTGCCTCTTATGTCAAAGTATTAGATCTCAAGTACAAAAAAAATAATAAAAAATAAATAAACTCATAAAACCATCATTATTTTATTCTGTCTATATAAAAATCACCAGCTTACTTGTTAATATATATAGATGTAAGTAAAATAAAATAACTATAACAAGACCTATAACATAGCTGAAGATATAATAAGTAATAAGGTTCATGTATTTACTAGATACAAGATTGACAGATAGGAAGCTTGATAAGTATTAAAAAAGAAAACCTTCTCTATTAAATTTCATGGCAGAATAACCAACCAAGAGAAAACGATTGATTAAACAACAAAAAAGAAAGGAAATAATGTCTAATTCATAATATCTAGAAAGAATGAGGAATCAATTTTCCTAAATCATTTGTTTAAGCAGATAATTAGTTGAGGCGTAGTTAAAGAATCACCGCTACATGTTTTGCATATTTCCCGTGACTAAATAGAATGTTTAATTACAGCTACATTTACTGGTTCATAAATGTATTGAATTGGGAGGAGCACTTTGCTTCTGGTAACTTATAAATAATTATCTTAAAAAAATTTAAGAAGTAAAAAACTGAGTGTGAAAATAATATACTTAAATATTTCTTATGTTAAGAGTAAGTAGATTCATCTTCAACGTCTTAAATTAAGACATACATTCCTCTCATGAAGAAAATAATAGTGTAGTTAATAATCTCTGGTAAGAATCTAACCACTACAATTCTATATATAGCAAAACAATTAAGCTATTAGAAAATTACATTCTCTTGCAATGTACTAAACTCAAATATACTTGAGTTATGCAAATGGGAGTTTACTTATTAGTTTTTCATAAGACATATGCCCATGTCCCAACAGATACTTGAATTGTGTATTCTGAAGGGATACTGCACAATCTAACCGCTAATGGTAATTAAAATCTTTATCTACTATAGTTAGTAGTTTTGGAGTAAATTTAGTGAGAGAGAGAGAGAGAGAGAGAGAGCAAAGAGAGATTTATAGTCCCTTCACATGGTATAAGTAAAAACATTATCTAATTTTAAGTTATACTAAAGTTTGAAATATTAAACTGACAGCGCCAATACCTACTACCATAACAATCTTCTACATACCTTTAAATAAAGGTAAATCCGCACTATACATTTTCTGTATCTCTAGGGCATCAAAATCGGTGTCAAATGATATAAGAGAACAGAGTAGACTTTGGGTAACAAATTTACAGAAACATTGTACACAACTAGTGGAACTTGAGGAAAAGAAAATTTCAGAATACTAATACTTAGAAGCAGACAAAGACTTAAGTAAGATTAGCATGTATCTTTGGTTAGCAAAGGGAACAAATAATAAGGTAATATCTTTAAAACAAGATAGTTATGGCGATACAAGAAAAGACATGGAAATGGTAGTGGAAAGATACTATGGACCAACGAAGATGGTATGTAACCAATTTAAAATCATGCAAGAAAGAGGTAGACCTTCATTATTCTTTCACAATGAGGTTCTGCTTTGGAGCTTTTATCAAGTAAGTGACAATCAATACGATTTCCCCGCCTGAGGGATCGTTTAACCTTCACTTCCTTGCAACTGTGAGCTATAGCATCTGTTTGCATTGACTCTGAATCAGTCGTTGCTTCCATGGCATAATTGCTTGAAACTACGGAATCAGCATTTCATCCCTCCTAAATTCTACAAGCTTATAAACTGGACAGTCTTCACAATTTGATATTACTAGATACCTTTCAGTGAACAATTCGAAGGGCCTTCTACCACCTTAATTATTCAACTGCAAGCACACAGCAATGAGATATATGAATAAAGACAACTGTGAAATGACACTGACAGAAAGTTGATATCTACAATGAAAACATCAATATATACCAAAAACAATATAACAGAGAACTAGTCGTGGAATTGAAGTTGCAGACGGAAGTCTAAAATGGTAATTTCCGCTGCATCAATATTTGGACAGTACACTGCCAAAATTTTCCCTACTTAGCATTCCCTTCTAGAATATGTCATTACAGTACTATTTCACCCAAAACACCAAGACTAGAAAGAAAATAAGACTAGTCATATCACAACATATCGTTTTTTGGAGAGTTCATTATCGCCCTTTAATCGGAAAAATTATTAATAGTTCCGTAGCAAGTATGAAAAAGACTGTGGAAGTATTGTAATTATATCTAACAGCATGAAAGCGTCTCATGTCTTGGAGACCAGAATAATAGACATAATGAACCCACCCTGGCTTTATTCCTGATTTTTACTTTGAGAACTAAAAAAACTGGCTTTAAATGTTACAACTTCTTAGATTAGGTACAACTATGTTACATGGACTCTTCCAAAATAGGTAAAGTACCCATGTCGGACCCACAACACTCGGACAGAGGTACAAGATAAGCATCCGATACTTTTGGTTGGACATTCACCCAAAAGAGCGTATCTAGTAATTCAAGTTTGAGATATTAATTGCTTCAAAATTAAGGAAATGCTATTAGTGAACACAGCCACATAAAGACATTATTTAACATTCGAAAATGAAACAAAAAAATTACATTGAATTGATCCCTTAGCTATTTCCCTATACCCTTCCTTGGCGGGATTTGACACGTCAATACACACATGAACCTAAGATGCATACCCAAGTCCAGGTAACCTAGAGGTACACAATACCAATTAAGAGCTCATGAATGATCTACTAGTATGGTTATACCACCGATGAGAACGCAGGATTACAGAAAAGAAGCTACCTATATATCATCGGCTTTTTTTTTTTTGCCGGAAGGTATATATCATCTGATTTCCTTCCTCAATTGACATCTAAACCATCTAAACCCTATATAAGCAACAAAGGACTAGTGACCACATGATTGCAGTGAATGCTGCGCGATTACAACCATAGAATTTACGGAATTTCACAAAGCAATGGATGAATAAAGATTTAAATTCCCTTGACAGCGAACCCACATAATTTACAATCTAATCACCTCAAAAAAAACCTGATCTATTAAGAAACTATAAATCACATTGCAACCCAGTCATCACAGTTAGACAAACCAATGATCAGATATGAAGATCACATTCAAGCATTCCAAATAAGAAAATAGTTAATTCTTGTGCAGCAATCAAAGTTCCTAAAAGAATAACCATCAACAAAGCACCTATTCACAGACACACATATATATATATATATATATATAGATGCATACAATTAAACAGAAGCAATATATGAAATCTAACCTCTTTGATTGGAGAAACTGTTCCCAATTGAGGATTGTTCTATTCACTGAAAAGGATTTATGAAACCTAACCTACCCAATTCAATACAGAACCAAATTCACGAGACTCAAAAAAAATTAGGGACAAAAACAAAGATATATAAAACAAAATTGTAGCTGAAAAAATTAAACCTAATCTGGCCTCACAAGAAACCCCAACTCCCCCAAAAAGCTCCAACCTTTTCCAATAAAAACAAAACTAACCCACAATTTATTAAAAACCCACAAAAAAATGACACATGAAATACTCAATTGCATGAATCAATTCAAACCCTTTTGTCATGCACACTTTTCTCATTCACACATCATATATATGCCTATATAAATATATATATATATATATGAATGTCTTTGTCAATAAAAAAATAAAGGAAAATGTGAAAATTGACCGAGTAAATATTATGACCAAAGAAAATTTGATAGGTGAATGTTAATGATGATGAACAGAGAAGAAGCTTGATTGACAAGTACGATGAAAAGTACTAGAAATTACCTCAGAAACAGCTAAATGCCTAAAATTCCACGTCGAAGCGGGGGTTGCTTTTTATTGATTTCTTTGGATTTAAATAATATTGGGTATAAAAACAATAAATTAATGAATTAATAAAATATAAGTTTTTATATAATATATATATGGTATAAGTACACAGTGATAGGGTGGGATAAGGATTAAGGACTCCTAAACGAGGAAGTTGGATCTAGAGAGAGAAAGGAGGGGAAGAAGAATTTAAGAGAGAGAGAGGGTCAACCAGAAAGTGAAGGAAGATAGGAGCACACAGTTTTAACCGAAATAGGTGAAATCAACCAACCGCAAACCGCAGCTGATTTTCTGAACCCATGGTAGTGGCCCACACTCTATTTCATACATGTACATTGGTTATATATGTTACTTTGTGCGTGTTTGGCATAAGTGTCAAATTTTTAGTTTTGAGGTGGAAAAGTTAGTCCAACTCATGTTTTGATTATGGTGCAACAGTATCAATTTATTGGCACCCAATGAAGTAAATTATGAATTATCTGAAGACATGATTTTGGATGGTGCGGTTATTATTCACAACTCATAATCATCAAATTAAAACCAATTCACAATCTCAAATCCATCATAAGTGTATCATTTCATTCTCAACAAAAGTCAACATTATCATTCTTGTCATTTTATTAAATAAATAAAATCAAATTAAGTAAAATCAAATAAATAATAAATAATAATTAATAATTTTTTAGTAATTAATAATAAATAAACAAAAATTGAGTAAAATATTAAATAAATAATATAGAAATAATTAACAATTAATAATTAATAATAAATATTGAGTAATAAATATTTAAAAATAATAAATAAATAAATACGATAAATAGAATAGAGTTAATAATTAATTAATAATAAATAAATATTGAGTAATAAATATTAATTTAATTAATAGAATAATAAATATTGTAAAACTAAATAAATAATAAACAAAAATAATATGAATAAATAATTAATACTAAATTCATAAATATTTAAAAATAATAAATTGGTAAAAGAACATTGAAATTTCAAATGGAAAAGGATTATAAATTTTCAAACTATATATACGAATCAATTGAATAATTCTTGCAATATGGTGAAATATTATTATCCAATATTAATATTTATTGTAAAAAAAAATTCATCCTTAATGTATTTTTATTTTTTAAAACATATATATTTAGAAAATGTTATTATAAATAAATAAAATGTCAAACTATTCCAAGTTACCAAATATGGTTTGGTTTCAGAATTTCAGCACATATCAACTCTGCCAAACATGATTTAGTTTTTCAACTTCACTTTTTCTCACACCAAAACATTGCATCAAACATGGTTTCAGTTCAGAATAAAATCACACAAAACCCAACTCAAACCAAACCAAAATAAAAAATTAACACCGCACCGGTTGCCAAACAGGCACTTTATATATATGTGGTGTACCTTTTACATCACATATTTCCCAATAAACCCTGTTGATCAAGAATTTCAAGTTGTTAAAATTATCCAACGCGGCTATATATATATATATATATATTTGACTATGACACATAATTTAGGGATAAACCATGTAAAATTATTTGTAAGATCTCAAGTTGTTAAAATTTCAATATACTATTTTATAAGAATATTATGCGTAGTGAAATTATTACATGATTAATCTAAAACTGTTGTGTTGGTAAGAGGGCATTTAATGGCACAACTAGGACATTATGTTGAGTAGAGGAATAATATTTGGATTATCATATGATGAGGGTTTTTTATTTAATTTTTTTTTATTAATGTGATTTAGTACCATTTGGATACGTGACTAAAAGTTGTAACACTACAAATGATTAAATTCATAACAATATATTAGAACTTTTCTTGGGAATTAAAGAAAAGAAATGTAAATAATTTATTTTAAAAAAAATAGAAGCTAATTAATTAATATTTATTTATGTTTATATATATATGATAAGATAGAAAGTTCTGAAAACCTCAATGGTATTTGTGTAAAATTGCGTTTATTTTACTTTCATTTAATATGGGTGCATATATATATATATTTTAGTGGACTCCAATATTACTATCAGTCCATGTACACATAATTGTTTGGGCTGGTTGTGGCCCTTTTGGGAAATGAGAAAAAGAATGAAAGCAACAATTGATAAATCTTTATTTCCTTTTTTGTGAGGATTATATTGACTTCAATCTTCTCCATTATTGTGTGTTTTTAATGGGTGCATCTAGCAGATTCTAGTGATGAAATCTTCACTTTATCAAAAATAATATAGACTAGCGTAGAAGATTATAGTAATCACTCTTTTTTTTTTCACTTTTTATTGATAGTATAATTCTTGCATTTTGAAAATCTTTTAATACTTATGAATATAATGCATTTATTTTGTTGAAGGTCAATTCACGAATTTCAAAAGAAAAACATGGATTATATACTTGACATTTAAAACCTTGGAAGGGACATTTATTAGGAAGGGACATTTATTATATGTTAACGTTTCACTCTTATTAGGAAAAATTTTCTTGCACCGAATTATTATGCAAAATTGAGATAGTGAATGCATATTCACGGTTTAAGTATAGATATGTTTGCATCCCACAATATTTTCAATATCATTATTTTTACTCCTCTTATTATTGGTACACCGGGACTTGTTCTTATGAAATTACAATAATCTCTATTAAAAGAATAGTATTATGGTCATCATTCAGTGATGTGATCTACTATAAGTTGAACATGTGAGTAAAAAAAAATAAAATGATACTAATTCATGTGTGTGTATATATATATATATATATATTTGAATTTTATGTTTATCTTCAGCCAAGTGTCCAGATTGTATCGAACTCCTTCAATGGGAGGGCATGATCCATATATTGTTTATATTAATATCTTTCAAATTTATTTGGATTTTATGTCTATATTTAGTCACGTGTCCATATTGTATCTCATTCCCACCCCTTCAACCAAGGGCTTTCAAATTTATTTCAAGCTTAATTTGATATTTCAAATATGTTAATTTCCAACGGTAATTATGATATAACATGATGATCCTCTTTTCGTTTCATGATTTTCAACTCCTTAAAATAACTATTAGTACTTTTATTTATTCATATGGTCCCATAAAAGATTTGATTAAGGGCAAATGGTGATTTGACTGAGGGCAAAACGATAATTTGACTCTTAATACTAGAGATGCTACCATCAATAAACTACTCCACTCGTATAAGAACTATTGTGCCACCTTGTACTATTAATTTTAACACTTCCTCGTTAATGTGTTTCAATAAATTGAATAAGTGATCAGATTTTTTTTTTTTTTTTAAAAAAAATGCACATAAAATGATAAATTAGTTTCATTTATTCTTTTAAAAAAGGGTTAATTTCAGTAAACCCCCCTATACTATCCAATTTAATCAACTAATCCCTACTGTGTCTATTTTGTCTCCTATACTATTCAATTTCATCAATATGCCCCTTCACCTCTCAAAATGCCTAAACTACCCTCAATAATATAAGGGGGTTTAGTGAATTATTTCGGAAAAAATAATATATACTTTTCGCAAAAAAAAAATTTCGAAAAAACATCATATTTTGTTCCAAAATATGAATTTTTTTTTTGAAAAATATTTTTTTTTGCGAAAAAGTATATATTATGTTCCAAAATATGAATTTTTTTTTTGAAAAATATTTTTTTTGCGAAAAAGTATATATTTATGTTCCAAAATATGAAATTTTTTTTCCGAAAAATATTTATTTTGCAAAAAAGTATATATTATGTTCCAAAATATGAATTTTTTTTCGAAAAATAATTCTTTTACAAAAAATATATACTATTATGTTTCAAAATATGATCTTTTCCGAAAAATAATGTTTTTGCAAAAAATATATAATATTATGCAAAAAATCATATTTTGGAACATAATAGTATATATTTTTTGCAAAAAAATTATTTTTCAAAAAAAAATCATAATTTGGAACATAATAGTATATTTTTTTTGCAAAAAAATTATTTTTCAAAAAAAAATCATATTTTGGAACATAATAGTATATTTTTTTTGCAAAAAAATTATTTTTCAAAAAAAAATCATATTTTGGAACATAATAGTATATTTGTTTTGCAAAAAAATTATTTTTCAAAAAAAAAATCATATTTTGGAACATAATAGTATATATATTTTGCAAAAAAAATTAATATTTTGGAACATAATAAATATTTTTTCTCAAAAAAAATATTTTTCAGAAAAAAATCATATTTTGGAACATAATATATATTTTTCGAAAAACAAATTCATATTTTGGAACATAATATATACTTTTTCGCAAAAACAATATTTTTCGGAAAAAAAATCATATTTTGGAACATAATATATATTTTTCGCAAAAACAATATTTTTCGGAAAAAAAATCATATTTTGGAACATAATATATATTTTTCGCAAAAAATTATTTTTCAGAAAAAAATCATATTTTGGAACATAATATATATTTTTTGCAAAAAAATTATTTTTCAAAAAAAATTTAATATTTTGGAACAAATAATATTTTTTCGCAAAAAAATCATATTTTGGAACATAATATATATTTTTCGAAAAACAAATTCATATTTTGGAACATAATATATACTTTTTCACAAAAAAAATATTTTTCGGAAAAAAAATCATATTTTGGAACATAATATATATTTTTTGCAAAAAATTATTTTTCAGAAAAAAAATCATATTTTGGAACATAATATATATTTTTTGCAAAAAAATTATTTTTCGAAAAAAAAATTCATATTTTGGAACATAATATATACATTTTCGCAAAAAAAAATATTTTTTGAAAAAAAAATTCATATTTTGGAACATAATATATACTTTTTCGCAAAAAAAAATATTTTTTGAAACAAAATATGAATTTTTTTCGATTTGTTTTTTTTTGCAAAAAGTATATATTATTTTTTCCGAAATAATTCACTAAACCCCCTTATACTATTGAGGGTAGTTTAGGCATTTTGAGAGGTGAGGGGGCATATTGATGAAATTGAATAGAATATGGGGCCAAATGAACACAATAAAAATTAATTAATTAAATTGAATAGTATAAAGGGTTTTACTGAAATTAACCCTTTAAAAAAATCAGTCACGTGCTCAATTTGTACGTAAACTACTACATCAACAAGAAAAATAAATTTTATCCTCTCGAAAACAATCCAAATATTATTGAAAAAATTCTCCATAAATCTTACTTTTTAAGCCTAATTACAAATAAGTCCTAATATGTTTTTGTCCTAGGACTAATAAATCCTATTTTTAATAAAAAAAAATCATTCAAGTCCTAAATCATTAAATCTTTCATTTATCCTCTTGTTAAACTAAATTTAATCTCACTAAATTAGGTATAAAAAGTAAAATTAAAACTTATCAAATAAATCCTTACAAAATAAACTCAAAAAATTAAACATGATATAATTTTTTTTGTTTTGCTTTTGAAAAATAAATAATTGTCTTTACATAATTTCATTTTGAATTGAATTTTATTTAAGTTAATTATTATTTAGACTCATAAAAAAATACTATTAAGTAACTAAAAATTATAAATATATATTATGTAACAATTCATAAATTTAAAAAAATATTTATGAGAAATTACATGTGTTTAGGAAGAATATAGACTTTTAGGATTTGAATGGAAATAAATCTCAAAAGTAGAATTTATTGATCCAATAATATATTTTTAGGACTTATTTGTCATTAGGCCTAAAAAAGTAGGATTTATGGAGAATTTTCCCAATATTATTCTTATTTTAATGGTGTTTTTATTTTTTGTTTTTATTCAACTGATTCGATTAAGTAATGGGCCAGGTTGGGTAGGCCTGTAAGCGGATCAGTCTGTTTTGCTTAGGGCCCATATGATAAAAATCTCATTTAATGATGCTGGGTCAAAAATACACTATTTTTTAATTATTTCGCAAAGAGACATATTCCCTTTTTATTGTTATTTAAAAGGGTAAATTATACTTTCACCCCTGTTATTAATGTAAATTACACCCGCACCCTCTTTGGTTTTGCTAATTATACTTTCACCCTCTGAAACCAAAATCAGGCTACCAGATATGTGAAATTACTCTTATACCCTTTTTTATATTTATTTTAAATAATCAAATATATTTTTATATCAAATTACCTATTTACCCTTCAATCATTTTTTTCATCTCACCCCTTCTCTTTCCTAAAATCAAACCATAACTCTAATCCTACAAAACCATTATCCATTTGATGAAACAATAACATAAATTCATATTTAATATAGAATTCAAACTATCACAAAAGTAAATTGAAAGCCTTATCAATCAAAACCAAGCCCTAACCTAGCTATGTATAACTATATATATATATATATATAAATAAATATATATATGTATATGTATATATTATTGCTATGTATATGTATATGTTATTGAAAAAAGTCAACTGGACATGAACCATGATTTTTCACTAAAAAATGGGCCCCGATGGCCAAGGCTTACAAAATGTTTTACAAATAAAGAATCCTAAGTACCATTATCAATGCCCCCTACATTTGAGCTCACAAGAACAATAGTCCCATCGGGAACAGAAGGATCAGAATCGGATTTGGGCCCCGGAAGAGGCTTGGTGTGGAATTCACTGAAGCGAATGTCATCGGGACCTATAACTGGATCATCATACGGCGAAGCAATGCCCAAAGACTCATCCAGTTCCCCCACTGAGGCGAAGTCCCTCTCCTCAATAGGTTTCTGGATGTCCTTGAAGCATGAGCTCCAGCCAAACCCGATCCTATACTAGGCGGTGTCGCAGAGGCGTTTATACATCTGATTGCCACCCCAATGGCACATCTCCACCATTGACCTCTCCACTGCCAGGAGATTCTCAGCTTCGGCTTTCTCCTCCAGAAGCTTCGCTTGAGGGCCCGTTGCTCGCTTGGCCTTCCTTTTAAGGACATGCGTCGGGATCCTCAGCATGATATTATGTCATTATGTTGATAATGCCTGCAAATTAGAACCCGTCAGGTGATTACTACACATCCTCAGGGGTTGTCCCCAAATTTTAGATTTAAGGAGATCAAACGGGAATATAATGTAAGTTTGAGTTTTAAAGCGGTCGGGTGCTCCCAGAAACTCAAGCCCCCATCGCGCGAATCAAGGACACCTAAGCCATGAATTCAAAATATTAATGATGGCATAACCGTCATATTTAATGAACCTACCACGTCACCCCAACAGGGTGATGTATATATGTATATTTCCTTCCTCCCACACTTTGTCTTCTCGGTAATGGGCTTGCCTGACTGAAAGCCCACAACCAATAAGAGGGCCTGTGTAAGTGTGTGAATTTCCAAGCCCATAGAAGCCCATCAGGCATCAGGCCCATCGGGCTAACAACCCAGCAAAGTTATCAGGTATCAGGCCCATTTCAGCTTATCATTCTTTGTAAATAAAGATGATGATGTAATAATGATGTAATGACAATAAGATTGCCCTAATGGGCTCAAAGCCCATTAAAGGTATCTGTATAAAAGAGACAAAATCTAAATAAAAAGATTCATTCGTGTGTTGTGCAAATTTTGGCATCTACAGTTATACATTATCTATGCTAGAACATATTTGCCCTTGTCCTTGTCTATCTTTCTCTCTTGCCAAACTCATCCCAACCCTCTGCAACCAAGCCGCCCCATCCCCATCGGCATCGCACCAAACCACGACCCTCCACTTTGCAACACCCAAGTCGATTAAAATTCTCAAGGCGTAGGAAAAATATAAATGCCTTCAAAAACTAAAACCCACGAACAAAAACCAATCTTCGTGTGGGGTGGTGGGTGTCATCGGCAAAAAAAAAAGGCCTCCTTCCAACTTTTCTGTATTATACTATAAATACATATAGAAGCTATGGAATCTATATGTATTAATAGAAGCTATGGAATCCTCATTTTAAGATTGTGATTTGATTTTTTTTTAATATATTGGGTTCTATTTGAATTTTTCATATAAATCTTTCCCAAATTTTTCATATACAATTTCAAGATTGTGATCTAATTTTTCTTCTTCTAAAGATCTCCTTCCCACTTCTCTATATTATATATATGTGTAAATAAATGTGTATATATATATATATATATATATATATTTATAATAGATGAGTATGTATGTGTGAGGGTAAAATTGTATTTTACATCATTAAGGGTGGGCAAATATGTCTTCACATATATTTAGGGGCAATTTAATTATTTTATGTCTCAAAATTGGTTGACTGGGTTTGATCTTGCAAATAAATTAGGAGTAAAAGTGTAATTAGTAAAATTATAGGGGTGCGAGTGTAATTTACATTAATAATAGGGGATGAAAGTGTAATTTACCATATTAAAAAAGGGTAATTTGCAGTGACACCCCTGAGGTTTAGGTCAATTCCATCTAACTTTTGGTCAACGCACAGGTTTACAATGACACCCTCTGAGCTTTAAAAAGTCTTGCATGACACCCCTTTGAGCCATGAAAAGTCAAGTTTGCCCTTATTATAAATAGGGTTAATTTTAATAAACTTCCATCTACTATTGAATTTAATCAACTAACCTCTATTATGTCCGGATTGCCCCATATGCTTTCCAATTTAATCAACTAACCATTCCTATATCCGGATTGCCCCATATACTTTACAATTTCAATCACATTATTCCCACCCTCAAATAATATATATATATATATATATATATATATATATATCTAATTCAAAATATATATATCAATTTGAAAAAAATATATAAAATTCGAAACAAATATATATATATATATATATACAATTCATAAAAAAATATATAAATTTAGAAAAATATATATAAAATTCGAAAAAATATATATAATTTTCAAAAAAAAATATAATTCAAAATATATATATAAAATTTGAATATATATATAATTAAAATATATATATAATTCCTAAAAAATATATAAATTCAAAAAAATATTTATTTAGAAAAAATACATAAAATTCAAAAATATATATATAAATTTCAAAAAATATATCCAACAACAATTAATGGTCTTTTTTATATATATATTTCCAAAATATATATATATATATTTGAATTATATATAATTTTTTTGAAATTTATATGATGTTTTCGAAATTTATATGATGCTTTAGAAAGTTATATGATATTTTCGAATTTTATATATTTTTTCGAATGTTATATATTTGTTTTGAATTTTATATAAAGTTTTTGAATTTAATATATTTGTTTCTTATTTTACATATTTGTTTCGAAATTTATATAATTTTTTTGAATTTAATATATTTGTTTCTTATTTTACATATTTTTTTCAAAATTTATATATATTTTTTGAATTTAATATATTTGTTTCTTATTTTACATATCTTTTTTCGAAATTTATATAATTTTTTCTAATTTTATATTTTTGTTTTTGAATTTTATATATTTTTAAAATTTTAATATATTGTTTTCGAATTTTATTTTATTTTTTAAATTCATATATTTGTTTCGAATTTGATATATATATTTGTAATTTATATGTATTTTTTTAATTTTATAAATATATTGTTTGAGGGCGGGGGACAACATGATTGAAATTCAATAGTAGAGATGGGTTTATTAAAATTAATCATATTTATAATAAAGGCAAACCTGACTTTTCACGGATCATAGGGATGTCATTGCAAGATTTTTTAAATCTCATGAGGTGTCATTGTAAACTTGTGCGTTGACCGGAGGCTAGGTAAAATTGACCTAAACCTTAGGGGTGTCACTGCAAATTACCCATTAAAAAACCACACTCGAACAAAGTTGGGCATCTCAAATTACAAAGTGGTTTATTTAAAATATATTTTTTTACTTAGTTGGAATTAGATAAAATAATTATTAGTCTATTAGTTAACACTCTTAACCTTGCTTAACCTAAATTAATCTTTTACAAAAAGTTTCTATTGACAATATTAGTAGTGACTTTCCTTGCTTAAATGGAATATTCACCAAAACAAAATCCTCTAGCAAATGCCTAATGAGTTCATATTTATTAACTTAATTATTAAATATTATTTAGAGGTATAATGTAGTAAATTAAAATTCGATAAATTGTACAGATAGAGATGTAACTATTTTTTCAGCCCAAAATTATAAAGAGTAAATTATAAAAAAAAAATAATAATAATATAAAAAAAAATTAATGACGTTGTCAACCCCCAAGTGTATTAGAATTGAAGTACTTTAAACAGGGAAGATAAAAACAGAGTACAAAAAACACACACACACTGACACGCGCGCACACACACATAGAAACTGATGTGTGAGGTTTGATTCATTACATCAAAGGACTACAGATTAGTTGGTGGACTTTCGGTTCTGGAGTTTGATGATGGACATGACATTGATGATCATCAGAAGTAGGAGCCCACTGAAGGAAGCTATGAGGGCCCCACTACTATGGCTACAAAAGGTCTCAAACTTATCACAGATCTTGTTCCATCTTGCATGTGAATTACCATTTCTGCCCAGCTCACCCATAAACAGTGCTGCCATTGCCCCGCCTGATACTAAAGCCACTACCATCTGGAAAAAAAAATTAATAATTTTTTTTTTTAAAAAAAATCAGTCATTATATTCAAATCTTTCACAAACACCAGGTAAAGAAAAAAAATAATAGGGGATTATAAATTATTATCTAATGTTCTGACACTAAAAAAGTTTTAGGCTATAATGACAATAAAGTTTTTTTGTTATATTTTAGATCTCAATAATCATTTTAGTCTGCTGTTATTGAATTTTTGTCAATATAAATGCATTTATTTGTAATAATTATTATATTAGAGCCTTATTTAATAGAGTCCAAAATACTGCTTTTCATAATTGTACATTATTATCTAATGTTCTATCGCTAAAAAAATTTTAGGCTATAAGCACAATGAAGTTTTTTTGTCATATTTTAGATCTTAATAGAAAAATCAAGTTTTTGTATTATAGTGACGGACCATTTTAGTATGTTGCTACTGAATTTTTGTCAGTATAAATACATTTATTTGTAATAATTATTGTATTAGAGCCTTATTTAATAGAGTCCAAAATATCGCTTTTCATAATTATAATTAAATACAGATTTCCTTCTTTTTCTTAGCAAGTAATTGATTGTATAAGATAGTGCGTAAGATAATGGAAAAGTTTCAAAGTTAGCATATAATTAAATACAAACTTATCATCACAAGATTAAATATATATATACATACATATATATATATATATACGAGTATATGATTACCATGTCTAAAATGGTGACTGTCACAAAGCGGCGTCCCTTGAAATCAAGTTTGTGTCCGATAAAATGCACCACTAACATCAACAAGTTATGGAGACTAGCCAAGCCATTCGCTATCACAAAGAACCTGTATTATATAGCATTATAAATTTCATACACCAAAACACATACTTAACCTTAACATGCACTATGCTCAAGTTTACTAAAAGACCATATATGTGTGACAAACAAGAAGGGAAAAAAAAAATGTAAAGAAAAAAAAGCTCACTCAAATGTTGGGTTGTTTTAAAATTTGACTTTAAAAGGAAGGTTAAACTGTTTACGATAATTCTAAAAACAAAATACAGTTTTCTGAACACAATAAAAGAAAGTTCTCTAAAATTTTCATTTTTTATTAAGTTTTCTAAAAGTAGGAAATCCCAAACACTGGTTATCGAATTTTTTTATATTTTCTAAAAGCAGTTTAAGAACAAGCAGACTATTTTGTACTTTTTTTATTTTTTAGATCACAAAAAAATATTTTTATAAATACAAACCAAACAGATCTCGAGTTTCTGCTTACCTAACTGGAAAAAAATAAAAATAAATAAAGGAAAAAAATGTAAAAATAAAGGCTTACACAAAAGCTGGGGTGTGTTGAAATTTGGCTGCGAGAGTGGCTTTTATGGGTGTGCTTCCAATGGTGGCAACCACCAGAGTTTTGGTTTCTTTGTTGAGTGCCATAACCACTGTCGCCGACACCGTGGCCGAAAATGCAATGAACCTCAGTAATGGAACCACCCAGTCCTTAGGCATTGCAGGCACTTGGTTGCACCCACTTTCTTGTTTCTCTCCACTTTCTGAAGCCATTAGAGAGAGGTACTGATTTGCAGAGATGGTGGTGTCGAAGGGTGGTAATTATAGTGTGTGTGAAAAGAGAAATGGATCACCTATATGTTTTGTATAGTCTAAGAAGATAAGTGTAGTGTGAGTGTAGTTTCTAAGGGCTGTTTAACCAACATGTTGCTTTCACGGAATATAATTGATGGTTGGGAAATTTAGAGCCTGCCCAAATGATAAAAAAAGAAAAGAAGAAAAAAGCTCGTGTTTCTGTGTGTATATATATATATATATATATATATTGATATATATACATATTTGTATAGAGGATGGAATTTGTGGGGACAGAAATCCCCATATTCCTCCAATGAATTTCTTTGTTGTTGAGACTTGAGAAGGTCACTCAACAACAAAATCTACTCAGACAAGAATTAAGCATTAATGAAACTTTTCACAGCATTTTTTCAGAAGGATTTGACACAGTATCAACTGTTCTTCTGCTTCCAGGATAATTTCTCCCTCTATTTTGCTGAAAAAAATGAATCTACAGATCCAAACCACAAATAACAAAATGGCGCAATTTGAAATAAAAATGTCAAGTAGAAAGCTCAACTCAAAATCAAAACTACGTCCATTCATTCATTTGTATTGAAAATTTATGAGTCCTGAAGCGACAATCATTATATCATACACCAAAATAAAAAATTAAAAATTAAAATGAACTAGGTCTTTATCGAAGAAATGGTATCATTATCAATTATTCTGCACTTAAAAATGTTATGGGAGTCTCTACATAGAGTATTCAACTAGTAATATATATACTCTCACCATTCTCTCCATGTACATCAATACAGCTAAATTTCCTCAAATCGTCCCATCAGAAAAGATGTGATCACCATAATTTCTATCTGGTTCTAATATACAAATTTGTACCTCCATCTTCGCAATTAATGAGAACAGTCATTGAAATGCTATCCTCCAAATAATCTTCATCATCAAAATCATCGGATTCAAGGATCACTTCTTCTCTTGGTAACGCCAACAACAACATTGCTCACCTACAAAGTTCAAAAAAGATATGGGCATTGTTTCTTTTTGCAATAATAATAATAATAATAACAATAACAATACAAGTAAAAGTAAAATAAAATGAAATACGATGGCAATAAAGAGAGAATAAAACAATTAGCAGGACTAAGCTTTACCAATTTGCCACTTTCATCATGAGACGGAGGATTTTCGACTGCAACAGTTTGGCTCCGGGAATGGGGCATTGCCTGCAGCAGTAAGAGTGTTCCGAAAGATTAATTTACAAATCAAATATGTCACAAGATTCACAACTACATTGATGTAGATGTTGCTAATAAGCATTCAAAAACATTAACAAGCCACAAACTAGTCCAAAATGATACAAAACAACTACTAGTATGTCAGCTATAAAACTTCTTGACCGCATATTTGCTCATAAGTCAAACACATGTTAAGCTCTAAGTGCTCCAACACTATAACAAAGAGACCCTCTCTACATGCATATCTATATCTATAGTTATTTTATATATAAGCATATACATACAAATATGTATTCCAAGAAAACTCACATTAAACTTCGTAATGTACTGACAAAGTGCACATTTAACTGATGGAGCCCCATATGGATACATGAGCACCGTACGGCAATTTCCACAGTTCATCCGAGCAAGCTGGGTTGATGCTTCACATGCACAATGAGATGGCCCAATTTAGCCATACAATCAGTCAAAGAATTGAAGAGGAAAAAGTACAAGACACCAAACTACAAACTAATAGAATCCTGTATGCAATTTCGAAGAACACACACCAATCCATATGCAACAATTTGGTATATCTATAGGTTCTCTGCATTCATAATAACTGGACCACAAATAGTATAATAAATTTCTTCTTAGTTGATAATCTCGAGCAATAAAAAGCTTTTGGGGTTGAAACAAAGGCAGGTTTCAAGTATCTTAAAAAGGGTATAATTTTTCAAGCATACTGCTCCACAAAGAGAAATAACCGATCACAAGGGTGCATATGAAAACCACTTAAGGACTACTTTAGCCACTCGAACTAATATCTCGCTTCAGGCTATTTCTGAATTAAAAGATAAAAGATAAGTCGCAATACTTAACTAGAGGCTTGAAGTTGTTGAAAATATGCAATAACTTACAATTTGTTTTTACTATTAACTGTTCAAAATAGTATACCATTCATGCACAGTTTGTACCGGGGCACCCGTGCACAAACCCCAACTTCATTTCCATAGTAAAGACGACTATTGAAAAAATTATGCTTCGCTGTTCAATCATTCATTTTCTTTAACTGCCTATTTTTCTTTATCTGTAAAAGGACTAAAAATTCAGCCGTAAATGCCAAATTAACCCAGTAATACACTCAGAAGGAACTGATACAACTTTATTCTTGACAGTGATGTAGAAAGTATTCCCTTCCCCAGAGTGCATTTAATGCATGATAAAAAGAATGTAACTCTAAATTCCATATGCTTCAAGCAAGAACTAACATTTAGCTTAAAGATCAGAACCTGATGTCTGAGTTAAGAGACCTAGTTAACAATATATATATTAGATTGATCTTCACATGCAACGGACAATAATCCGCTTATATATGTACCTGGTGCAAGGTTCACTGTTTGACAGCAGGAGCATCGCACACTCGTAGCTCCATGTGCATACCTTAGCAATGTACGACAACCTCCACATATGAGCTGGGACATTTGAGATCCTGTAGTGGTTGTGCATTAACTATAGTGATCAAGCCTCATATCTCAACAATTTATGCTTAAATTTATACAATCGAAAAAGCTAATATGCATCCTTTTGATGCTTTCTCTCAATTAGACATTACTAGAAAACACATGCATTTTTCCTCTCACGCCCCTAAATTCCCTCCACGACACTAAGGCCATTTGTGATATTAGCTTACACGAAAATTAATTCAGATTACTTTACATTTGGCAATAGTGAAAGTTTATATTTTCAGTTATGTAGATTTTCAGTCATTTATTTTGGCATCACTTAAGCAATCACATGTTTTCGTTTTTTGATAAATCACTTAAGCAATCACTTGTACCCATAGTTCGCCGTAACGGTAACGGTTTCGGTGTAACGGTATCGGGTCCGTAACGGGAATCGGTTATCACACGCTTGAATTTTTTAAAATCTTGCACATCTTACCCAAAATGTTCTAATTGGATACTTTTGGCAACATGAATGAATAAAGATGATTTTTTGGTAGATTTAAATGAATTTTATTTAATTTTTTAAAGAATTTTAATATCAAAAAATGAGTTATTAATAAATCTAATAGTGTCGTCGTTATTTGAATGTTTATGATATACTTGTTATGATATTATATATTAAATTTAAATTTAAATAAATAAAAATTTGAAATCACAAAAGATATAATTTATTTTCAATAATGTAAAATAATTTTTAAAAAGATACATGGTTCACCACCAAATATATATATATATATATATATATTTTACTTTTCAATAATTTAATAATGGAGTAACATTTATCATATCATATACATAATAGAAAGCTTTTTAACCCAAATTTTTGAAAAATTTCAATTGTGTTAATCGTTACGATATTTTCGAAACTGATAAAAATCGGGGTCCTGGTCACCGTAACGGCCGTTACGGCGCCCGTAACGGCCGTTACGGGTGCGGGAAACGGGAAACGGTGCCGTAACGGCCCGTAACAGTAACGGCAAGCCGTAAAACCGTTACGTAACGGCCGTTACGGCGAACCATGCTTGTACCTATCAAATTATAACTTAGGTCACATAGCACTTCAAAACTGATGGAAACTTGACAACTGATCGAGGATATACTCCGTATTTGTTTCTTTTAATGGGAATCTGGAACTAACATAATTGAACATAGAAAGGAAAAGTCATCTGAGATACTGTTTCCAAATCCCACATATACCAATAAATGCATCGGTACAAAGGAGAGATCACTTTCAGGTTAAGGTGTCAAAAGGGGAAACACACCGGAAAAGGTGGGTTGAGGCCACAATTTAAAGTTCTTACACTGGTTGCCAACTTGAAAGCCACCGAATGGCTCACCCATGGGATTTGAAAGCAAAATGCCCTATAATTCAGCAAAAAAGTATAATTATTATTGTTTTTATGCTTCAAATTCCTTCCAGTACTCTATGTTAGCCTACCATTATAGGCAGTTTGGCAAAATTGGCATAACTAGGTTATTTGCAGTTAATGACTCAGACTTAAGCTTTAATTTTTGTTTCTACTTTTAAATGCTACTATAAAGCACTAGTATGAAATTTGAAAACAATGAACGCCCTTGTTGGAAAGTTAATTAACATTTACGCTAGTAGATGCTTCCAGACTTGCAATAACAAAGAACAAGATAGTGGCAGAGCATACCAGCAAGAGGTACTGAGGTAATCGCATTGCATAATGCACAAGAGACATTTGTAGCTCCGCTTGGATAAAAAAGAACGCACCTACACCCACTGCACACTAGCTGGCTCTGCATAGCTTTGATGCCAAATATTCACAGGGTTTAACCTGTTAAAAAATTGGTAAACTTAGAGAAATTTATATAGCCACAACCATTTATATTATTAAGACAATTCGAATATTTTTGAACAAAATTGAAACATCCCTCTCATTACTCCCACTTAGACATAAAAACAAAGATAAAGTTCACAACACATTCAAAAAGAAAGTTCACGACTGTCTGAATAGTAGACAATGAAGTGAAATGCGCCTAGCAACTCCAGAAAACATGCAAATGGGTTAAAGGTAATAAAATGTTAATACTTAATGTCACTGCGAAAATACTCTATGAGGCTCGCCATGGAATACCCATCCCTTCATCAAAAAAAAAAACACACAGCTACGCATGCACAAGCATGCAAGGGCTATGAGAAAAACAAAATTCATTCTATATGTGTGTCAAGGTGTTGTATAAATTTGTCCAGACAAAACAGATGTGTTCAAATATGTTATGAAGAGCACATATCGGAAAAAGTATAGTCAGATAAAAAAATGCTCAATTCCATATCCATTCGTTCATTATCATCCATCAACCACAGTGTTATTGGGCTTGTGTAGACTGATTAAAAACACCACATTACTTTGTGGCAAAGAATACTGCAATTTCACTAAGCAGATACTTACAATTATTTGGCATGGATGCACTTTTCTTACCATCTTATCCCATTTTACTTGGTTCTTCTTTACCTTGAGATTATTGTGGAAGATATCATTATATTTGGTTTGCCGGGACTGGCCTTGTTTAGAACAGAATGGCAAAACATAATTCATGTAGCCAACCCAAACAGTGGGGAAATGGCTTTGTTCAATTGAGTTGAATATCTTTACCAGTTTACCTGGAGTAGCTTTTCACTCGAAGTTGATATTTTAATCGGAGGAATAAAACTTTGTCGAGTTACATATCTTTACCATGAGCAGTGTTTCATGTATACTTGTTGATTAAACATAGATATTGGCACAAAGTTAGAATATGCATGACAAATAAAATTTTAAATGTATCTAAAGGGGCTTCAAGTAAACCAAATTTACTTTAAGACGTCTTGTGGAACCTGGTGGTTAAACCTTGATATTGGCACTAAGTTTGAATATGCATGACAGAAACAATTTTAAAATGTAATCTACGAGGCATCAAGCAGTCTGAGTCCAAAGATACTTTATGTGTTTGGTAATATCCCAAAGAATAGCCATACCAAAGACGCATCCTATACTTATTTCCATGTCCATCCCACATCATAAGAATATTACAAAATCATAGTATAAGGGCTTGCCATTAGATGGATTAACAAAATTAACATCCACAATTCCAGAGTATTTCAAGCATGTTTGTAATGACAATTTCCTATGAACAAGAGCCGTACTTGTTACTATATAAGATACGAATTTGTGTATCACTTTTCGTATAAAAATCTAAATTCTATCGAGGTTCCTGTATGAGCATAAATCACATCATTATACAATAAGCAATTTATGGATGGTGTAGCAGCACAGGTAAAGCCTATTTCACTGCCAGCTTGGTAAACATTAGAGAAAGTGAATAGATATGCGCCACTGCCACCTGGTTGTATTTTTTAGTAGACCACATAATTATACTCCAATTTACTTAAGCGCGCACTATTTAAAGGAAAATCACAATTCAGTATACATATCAAGCAATCTGTGGCCGTTAAAGTAAACATCTGTGGAGACCTAGATGCTTCTTGTCAATTCAAATTAAGGGAAAACAAAACGTGTTTGTTGCATTATGTTAAAGAATTAATAACAGCCTATTTTGGTATGAATCTCAGATGTTTTAGGGACTGATTCCAATAGAATGGTACTCCATCCTACATTACGTCAAGAAACGAGTACATAGAAACAAGATAATAAGTATTAACGACAATGATGAATAAGATAAGAAATTCCTTCAAAAAAAGAAGAAAAAGGAAAAAAATAAAAACCATTGCTTTGCATAAAAAACACCTCACATTTAAATTTAGGTACTTCTACTGAATTACAAGTCCCAACTTTAGCTATCCCTATGCTTGCTGCAGATACTTATTTTAAAAGAATTCATCAAGATTAGACATTTCATTTCTTTGTTATTTCACGGTCAAGTTGCCCGAAATTTTCATAAAAATGAACCTTATAGCATATCATTAAACAATCTGTTTTGCTGCCTCTTACTTCCAAATATTTGCCAAAAGGTATTTGTGCTATCAGGTTCAAGTTGCCCGTTTTTTTATTATGGAACACAAATTTTTATCCTTCAAAAATTCAATTACCTTATACACACATATACACATATATACATATAGCATAATGATCTTTTGCTCGAATAAATTCATCAAAACCAAACATATTGACCTTTGATTAGCGTAAAAACAAAAATAAAAACAAAAAAAAAAATACAAGTAAAAAACAAAAAAGATTAGTAATCACGTCCAAAAAGTTATTGTAATTCGTGTGGACTTGCTCACCATTGAGCATTACTCTCTCTCTCTCTCTCTATATATATATATATATCCCATATAAATCAAAATTGTACATGAATAAGCAAAAGGCTTTCCCAGTGCACGTAACACATGGAACAACCTCTACACTACAATGGAGCAAGAACCCTAGTTTGGGTAACTAATAGATGCAAAACAGTGAATTTTTAACATAAATAAATAGATGAAATTACCCAAATAATATAAATCACAGAATCCCAATTCACACACACAAACACAGAACATATATATATATATGCTATATTACTGTATAAACAATGAAGAATTAAACAAACATAATTCAAAAACTGACAATAGAATTACCAACCTAATTACAGTTCTCGGATGAATAATCAACTCGCTTCAAGCCCTCCAACTCCGGATCGATTAAAAATCGAATTATAAAAAATTACAAGAATGATTTTTCGAAATTCACAGAAGGTATATAGAGAGAGTGATAAGATACATTAATCCAAACATAAATTGACCTCAATGTGGTGGGTCATAGTGATATGGGTCGTCCTATAATGACCCGAATTGTTTTTGCTAATATAATCTGAAAGGACATGTTCTTATGCTCGTTTTTTAAATTTATTGAGACATGTTCCTATACACGTCTTTTAAATTTATTGAGATTGATGGTTGTAATTTAAAATAAAATATTTAGTATCAATTTTTATAATTTATGAGACTCTTCTTGATTTTTTTTTTTCACCCCTTAGTTTTTTCCCCTTCTTTTTAAAGTTGTTTTGGACATGACATATTAAGTTTCCTATTCTATTAATGATAATTAATACATTCATTAAAATCGCATTAAATGAAATTAATTTTGTACAATAATGTCATAAATTAGTTGAACGATAATTTTAATAAATTAAAAATAAATTAATAATCGGTTACCAAATTCTCTCATTTTTTACATATTTGATAAACATTAAATCATAAATTCTAAAATTTTAAGAATTTCATTCTTTCCTAACACCATAATCTCATTGTTGATAAGTGTAAAATAATCAACCAAATTCATGTGACGATCCTATAAAAATTGAGATATTTATGGTCGCAGTAGACACATTCTGGTCCAAGTTTTATTTAAATGTAGTGAATAAAACACAAGTAAAAAAGTGGTGGCACTCATATCATTTAATAATATATTGGTGGGTGTGATGGATTGAGCTTGGCTTCATACAATTTTATTAATAAGCTGTTATTAATGGAAAGAATCCCCTCCTCTATGACCTACTTACCCCGTTTATATCAATCACACTATTTGACAAGGAAGCATGTTAGTAATGCCATTTTTTGAAGCAAAAACACAAATTTCAGAAGCACCAAATAGGTGTGTTTTTTTATTTTTTTCCTTTTTTTCCCAAATGTTTTACAACTGTAAATGTAAAATATTTGATTTATAATTTCAATTTCTATAGCAAATTTACACTACCAAAAATGCCTCCGTTTTCTATTCCCCAACAGTGTACAACAACAAAAACATTACTTTTATTCTAGTAAGAAATAAAATACAAAAAGCACAACACGATGCAAACGGGCTCTATAATTGTTTACAAATCCGATGTCAATTTATTCCACATTAATATGCTTTCCTTTCACTTACACCAGTTGTTAGTATATTTTTGGTAATAGTTTTGAGAACCTCAAGGAAGATCATGAACACCAAGAAATAATAATCATAATCAGACAATTTATGAGGAAGAGAAAGACACAAAAGAAAAAAAAAAGGCAACAAATTTAGGTATATAAAACAACAAAAAGGGGGAAACAAGGATCCACAAGTGTCTTTAGTATGTTGTTATTACAATTTCAACTACATAAATTGTCTTTAGTTTGGCACTGAACAGAATTTATACAAGCATGAGGGGGAAGGATTTCTGAGTTGTTGTCTCTGCCAATGTGGTTCAGGATCAGATGCGTCGAAGAGAGGCCAGCCTTTTCTCAAGATCCTGCACGTCTGTAGACTCCGAACTGCATATCCGAAATAAATACATAAATAAATTATATATGAAGCTATTCCCCTTTCCCTCTTAATCAAATTCATAAACTCGATAACTATGTATGTGTATGTGTGGGTCGTAGTCTCTAATCCCGAAAAATCAAACAATTTCTTTTTGCTTAAAAATTAACCATTATGGTCCAAGTCCAAAGGTTTTACGAAAAATCCTGTGACTTGGCACTTTTGAAATAATCTAAGGCGGCAATATAAAGTACTTATTTGATCTAATAAGTACCTTGTGTCAGTGGGATTCTCCAAATTTTTATGGTCTATGAATCTCTTATACCGGACTATCACAAATGTTAGCGCAAATGACAATATCAACTTCTACATCTCCCTCACCCCAGCCACCACCACTGACATCGCCAAAAGGGACTGTAACAACATATTACCAGTTCACCCCACCTCTCATCCGAAAATGTTAGCAAACATTATATGCCTTATGGAGAAAAGAGAAAAAGGGGAAAAAAACTTCTACCTATCCAAATATAGAAGACTTTTGTAGTAACAGCTGACTACACACTATCGTATCACTGTTGCCGCTCTTAGCCACCAAGGCGTAGATCATCACTCTCCTTCTCAACAGTAACATGGAATAGTGTGACCATAACTGAGACAGTTCTCATTCATTCTTGTGTTTCCGCGTTCGCCCTTGCTATCACTTATCAAGTATTAATAACAGCAACACCAAAGCTGCCATCAATGAGGAGATTCATTGCTAAATCATCGGCACTCATAACATACATGCCCCTTTCCTGCCCCATAACACACACACAAACTCACACCTTACACATATTCATTCTCCTATCCAAGAGGGTGACGGCCATCACCCCTTTCCCATTTAAAAAGGGAATGTGGCTGGAGGATGCATGTTTTCAACCAAGGCCAAGAATAACTTTAAATCCAGCAACACTTTGGTGTTTCTTGGACATGCTAGCGAATATAAATCAGAAACTTAAGGGTTCAATGAGTGTTCAAATTGTATGGAAATAAGTAACAGCCTCTGTAATTGGAAATTGATATTCCACTAAAGAAAATCAGTGGAAATTGACCAAACAGAATGACCTATTTTTGGCCAGCACGACAGTCCTCAATACCGGCCAACAATCATACCATGATACAAAGCAGTTTGTTTATTCTGACTCCGCCCTTCTCACAACCCCCAAGTAACGTCAGTTTCTACTCTTGTTGCTTACCGCGTGAATCTTCCCAGTAATATTTTCGAAGTTATTAGTCTAATGCACAGTAAATAGATACAAAACTGTATAGCCAATTATGCAACATGATGAAGAAAACAATTATTCAGACTCCTACTTTGCAAGTTCTTAAATTGCAGAAAATATATAAGACTTTCTATTCAAAACAATGGCACATACCTAGGAGGAACAACATTCTCAACCTTCTTGGACCCAATCCGGCCTTTTGGGGCTGAAGATAACTGTTAAAGGAGGAGGATCGCAAAGTAGAATATTAGCTTACTATTGTTAAGATTTATATAACACAACATATAAGGAAATCCATGTGGCATAATGAACTTCAAACAAACCTGTGACGCAATATCCACACCAATCTCATCAAGCACCTACAGGTTAGCAATGAAATTGGAGATAAGTGAAAGTGTATGACAAAATAGAGAAATCTAAGAAGAAACTAGTAAAGTCACTGCATTGCACCTGGTTAGTGAGCTCCTCTGTTTCCTCTTCTGCCTCATCTTTGTCTAAAGTTTCATCAATGGATTCCGACATCATCTCAATCTGGATAGAGAACCATGTATGTCACAAATTTCCTAAATGTACTGACATTCGCATAAAAGAATAAAACAGACACAAACTTTGAGGAGGAAAGCATTTTGAAACAACTGAGCCTAGGACTAGTTTGTATTCTATCAGTAGAATGCAGCTTCCTATTAAAATTTCTGTTTTGATACTGATCCCGCAATGTATTTATTTAGTGGTGAGAAATTACATAAATTATGCCCATAAAATTACACGAACTAGTCAGAAGTTATATAATTCTGATTCGCTCTTGTTTCCTCTAAACCCTTGTCCAGTTATTGTAGGCCAGTAATTCCGCATAATATATATTTCTAAAAATAAAACAAAACAGACATGATTTAAGGAACTTGATCAAACAAATGCTGTAATATATAATTCTGATTCGCTCTTGTTTCCTCTAAACCCTTGTCCAGTTATTGTAGGCCAGTAATTCCGCGTAATATATATTTCTAAAAATAAAACAAAACAGACATGATTTAAGGAACTTGATCAAACAAATACTGTATTACGAAATAAAGAAATACAATAGAGAGCAAAATTATTTGGTGGTGATTTTACCGTCATGTCCATCTGTGCTGATTGCTTCTGAAATTCTCTGATTACTTTAGCTTGTTTTGCAGGCGCCATTTGCTGAAGACGGAGAAAGAAAAAGAAGAAACAAACAAATTAATCATGTTATGACAACATTCAAGTCAACCATGGAAAAAGCACAAGTCTATCATATCAGGGAGATCTATCCAGATAAGCACCGTCAGCTACATACATTACATCAAATTTCTAGCAACCAATGATAGCAACATGGAACCCAAAGGGCTATAATAAGAAGTGAATGTTCATGCAGTTTATATAAATCATATATGACATCGGCAGACATTAGCTAAGCTACAGCCTACACCGTATATCCCAATTGCACCATTGAAAACCATACCTTGTTCATGGCACTCATTGCTTTAGTTGCACCTTTCATTCCAGTCGAAATGGAAGTGTTCGCATACATCGCCTGCAGAAGTAGCAACAACAATAATCTTGTTTAGGACAGAATTTTCCCTTTTTCTTTCCCACCTATTAACTAGTTTTTCCAGGCTGAAAAAATAACCTGTGTATGAGTTGCAACACCCCTGATCTGGGCACGACTTCCTTGCAAATTTGTTATTTGCTGCCGCAGCCGAACAAGCTGACGAGCTAATATTTTGGTGGCAGCCTGAGAATCAAATAAAGATAATTGGTAATTGAAAATTAACAGTGATATTTTTATGGTACAACAGCATGCTTCATAACACAGTCAGACTTTTGGTTAAAACAAAAGTAAAAGGTTATTGTTAAGACGGGTAGAACGGATACCTTGCTGAAGCAATCGGAGTCCCTCCTAATGGAGAAGCCCATCCTAGACAAGTATCACATGAGCATCTAACTTTCCCAACTAAACAACTACAAATATGCTTCCCAGTTTTATCACAGTGATTTTTTCCTTTCTTTGTATGCACATAACCCATTTATGGCTGTTTCAGAAAGCACAAAAGAACCCCCTGTACATTCTCACTCATGAATACCATATATTCCTTCAATCTATTTTTCCATCCCCCAACTGAGACGATGAAGGCACAAAAGAAACAAACTTTGTTCAATGGATGACAGGTTGTGACTAACACAAGCGTTTATGACACCACAGGCCTCACTACTGCAGTTTATCTTCTTTGTCCTTCATATTTAAATAAGTTCCTCCACCACAAACACAAGCAAAATTGCAAAAAGAATGCTCACACTTCTGTATAATTGAAAAGTTTGGTAATTTTTTCTCATAGCCTTTGTTTCACTACATAATTGTGAGGATAATATTACTCTCAATTAAGGGCTACAAATATTTCTGTCAGGTTTTAAAGTTTATTATGCACTCATAATCATCTTTTTGGGAATTGTTGCATTCAGAAACATCCTACATCCTATATTGTACAACTTTCTTCACCTGGAAACCTATGCAGAATGCTTCCTAATGCTTAGACCATCATCATAATGCGGCATGCAGGGCTCAGTGTATACACTCAAAAGATATCCCCCTCCAAATAAGGATAATATCACTCTCAATTAAGGACTAAAATTATTACTGTTACGTTTTAAAGTTTATAAAGGAGTTGTAATCATCTTTTCGTGTTTTGTTTCATTCTAAAATATCCTACGTTTGTAGAACATTTACACCTGGAAACCTAAACAGAATACTTCCTAATGTTTAGAACATTCTCATAATGAGGAATGCAGGACTCAGTTTTACATTCAAAGGATTCCGAATAATACCAGACCGTCAGCCTGACATGAAAGAGTAAACAACATGTATCATCCAATACAATGAATCTATTACATCTTCCTACAGTGTGTAACAATTGACTCGTGGATTTTAACCATATGGTGTAATAACTTGAGAAAGAACCACTGATTCATCACTGAATGAAACTTTACCTCATTTCCAGTTTTGGCTGTTTTCTTGATCTCTGCCACTAGTTTCTTCTCCTGCAAATTGCACGCCAATGAGTTCAGGGAAAACAAATAATTTAAGTTAATTAACATATACAGAACAGAGAGATGGTGGTACACACCTCCGTCTGCAAAGACGCAATCTCACGTTCGACGCCTACAGTGAATACAAAAAACCCAGATATAAATTGATAATAACACAAGTATAGACTTAAAAAGGAATTGAATCCTATAGAGGACAGCGACACACTAGACAGAAACTAGTCCTTTCCAAAGTGGGTAGGGATCAGACTGAAAAACTTCACAATGGTAACAAATTACATCATGATCACTCTTAAAGATACTTCACCATTTAGCAATTAACAACTGGCAGAAAAATACCTCTAATCACAGAATAATACTTTCAATCTTAAGCCCTAAAACTAATACCCTAAGATTTTCGCATATAAAAGGGGTTGGCATATATTCTTAGAAAATTTGGAGATACGTATGATCAAGTCCCCTCAATGTTATAAATTACGGAACATTGATTAACCAAACCTACCTGTGATGTGCATCATCCCATGGAAAGAGGTCAAACAGAAGCAATTTTAATTGAAGTAATAAGATAAATTTAGGAGATACAGGTCATGGTAAAATTTATACAAAAAATATAATTCACCGACTCCACGCATATGGAACAAAGACAATGATTATGATGACCAAGCTGTGTTGTATAGTGGGCTTTTCGGGCATATCTAAACTTTCACATTTACACACTCGGGCACTTAGTGTTCAACATTACGATATATTTAAGAGTATACATTATCTCACAAAGACCTAAATCAAATTTTTTGTCACAGTAAAAAAATCACAAAACCCAAGGCACAAACTTTATTTAGAGCAATAAACAACTCTACCTCTGGTGGCAACTGCCATTTCCCTTTTGCTTGTCCTGAGTGCCTCTGTCAATTTAGACAACAGCATTTCATCTCAGTGCAAAATAAAAAACAAATATGAAAAGTAAGAAAATTCAACCCACCACAATAAATAAATCAGATTGAAACACTCAAATAATAAGGTGACAAAACGAAATGCTTGTGAAAATTAAGAAGCTATATACATATACCCAAGATGATTTTTTTCTCCTTTTTTCTTATTTTTATTTTATTTTTGCACGAAGGAACAAAACCCTAGAACGAGATTTATGACATAGTCCACTTAAAACTCTAAAACCCAGTAAGAATCCAGGAAAATGTGTGAAAATTGAGGGTCAGAGAATCAATCGAGCTACAATGCTGTACAAATCCAAGAAAAATAATTACTAAAAATCAATAATTTTCGATTTTGGGGACCAACGTTGGAGAAAAAAATTCAAAAGTTTTGCAAGATAAACCTAGAGAGAGAAATTCTGTACCTTTGGGTGAGGTCTTCTTCTTGAAGATGTTCATGGCTGTCTCTTCGACTTGGAGGATTCGATCACCAGCTCTGACGAAGCAACTGAGAGAACTGTTGTTACTCACTAAAAGAATGGCACCCAGAAACCCTAATTTCTAAGAATGGCAACAATGCCCGTCTCCCTCTCTCTCCCTCTCCGTCTCCCTCTCTCTCTATATATATATCTATATCTCTCTCTCACTCGCTCGGATACTCCGATCTGGAGCGTGTTGCTGTTTTTCATGCCCATACATGAGCCTACAAGTAGCCGTTACGATGGTAAATTGACTAAAATGCCCATGCACTTCTTTGTATTTACAATATTATTTTTTTATTTCAACTTTTAAGTACCAATGTTGACTGAATCCAATGTTGGACACAAACATATCTTACCACAAATCTGTGAAAGTTCATAAACATGTATTTTCTTAAAAGTGAAATTTTATTAATCTCTTATATTGCACAAGGTTAAATAAGTCAAACATGTAATTATATGTTTTCCCAAATAGGACAAGATTACAGTTGTCATGAGCCTCGTGACGTAAAGGATAATCTTTGGGTGAGTTTGGTTTCGATTTATTTTAGGTTAATTTTTCATTAAATGTTCTACTTTCTACAGAATTGTATATACGAAAATATATATTTAAAAAAAAAAAAAAAACAATGTCAAGTTTAAATTTGATACTAAAAGATTATTCTTATTTTATTTTTCACAAATCGCAAAATTTAGATATTTTAATTTGAAGTTACTTCAATTTACACCAATTGTAATGATACCTTAATGCACGAACAATTCTATAATCTGTATTATTTTATTTCTTATATTTATGAGGCCTAAATTGAGTATGTTGTTTTTGTAGTAATAACTTAAGAGCTCACAAATTTTCACTATCTTCTCTCTAGAAAATACTCCTACAACAATTGACAAAAATCAAGGAAATGAACTCTGACATGAAAATTTTCACCAGCTTCTCTCTAGAAAATACTTTTAGGGTGTCTCTTGCAAATGTTGCAACAATTCAGAAGAACATTCCCTCCAAAGTTGCCAATCATCCACAACCTTTTTTTATTTTTTTTATTGTCATAATAGTTTTTTTTTTGTTTGTTTTTTTAAATAGTAACTTCTTCACTTCCTTTGTTTGAGGTTCTAATTTTGCATATGAGAGACACTCTTTGGAATGATATCATTAGGGATGGCAAAAAAACCCGCCCCGCCCTAAACCCGTCCCGTTTATCCACCCCGTCCCGCCCCGTTTAGCTAATCGGGGCGGGTATGGGGCGGGTATCAATTCCCCGATTATAATCGGGGCGGGTATGGGGCCCCGAACCCGCCCCGATTAGGTATATATATATAAATTTATATACATATATATATATATTCTCCTTAATTATAAATTTATATATATATATATATAAATTTATATACATATAATATTCTCCTTAATTATAGATTTATTGTTTGATTTTGATTTCATATAGATTTATTCTAGAAAAAAATTCTAGAATAGTAATATTAATTAAAAATAAAATAATATTATTTTTTATTATTAAAATATATATTTTTAATAAAAATAATACGTAATCGGGGCGGGGACGGGGCAGGGAGCTAACCGGGGCGGGGCGGGTCGGGTCGGAAAAATAAAAACTTAAACGGGGACGGGGCAGGTATGGGGCGGAGAAAAATAATCGGGTACGGGTACGGGGCGGGTGATACCCGCCCCATTGCCATCCCTAGATATCATCCACCATTCTCACTCTTCTGTGACTCTCCTAAGCTCATTGTTGGGAGGTAATTTGAGTGACATGGCCATGTGGGGTGAGAAGAATGGTAGTTCTATGAAATGTTATTTAGCTCTGATGGCGGTGGACTTTGTCTCACATCGAAATGAAAAACTAATCTAAGTATAAATGTCAAGTGGCTCTAACAGTGCGTTTGGAAAGTCTATTTTTTGTATTTGTTTTCTATCTTCAAATATAAAAACTGTTTTTGTATTTGTCTTTATTTTTTTCAGCAAAAAATTAAAAACAAAAAAACGTTTGGATAAAAATTTGTATTGAAAAATAAAATGGTATTGGTGGGCGGCGGTAGTGGCCTGCGGCCGAGGGGGGGCGGTGGTGGTGAGTGACTGGCGGCGGCCGAAGGTGGTGGGGGCCTGCAGCGGCGACCGGTGGCGGGGGTGGTGGTGGTTGGTGGCGGCGGCGGTGGCGGAGGTGGTACCCAGTGAAAAAACTCAAAAAATAACTAAAAATTGTATTTGGTGTTTTCACCACTTTTACACACTATTCACATAAAACAGTTTTCTTGGAAAAAAAAAAAGTAAACAGTAAACGTGTTTGTCAAATATATATATTTTTTTTAACTGGATGAACAGTAAAAAAACAAAAACTGTTTTTCCGTATCCAAACAGACCCTTAGTATTGTTTGTTTTGGGCTTAGTCCGCACGATTTTGCTTTTAAATTCCTTCTGAAAAGGGTTTAAGTCAATTGAAAATAACATTATACATATAAACCTATACCCGGACAATATAAAACTTCACAAACTTGTACACGCTCGCACCTCCTTGCATAAAATTCATCTCACTAGATTATGCTCCCAGTGTACATTCTCATTCTTATCACATAGACTATTAAACACATGCTGTTGTCACACCATCCACTTAAACTGAAACAGAAGCAATGAAATCAAAACAACTATGTAAACACTAGGCTCCTCCACAATGTCATAGTCATAATCCAAAGGACAAAACCAAAACCAAACACAAACACAAAACCGCATATTTTAGGTTGTGACAAAGACATAGTGAAGGCTCTCTTTAAACATAAAAAGTTTCAAAAGACAAAACTAGTATCCATAGCCACTTAAACTGAGAGAAAAGCAATGAAACCAAAAAACATTCTCATCATCTTCTTCTTCTATATTGTAGCTCTTTCTTACTTTGCCAATGGAGAACAAGAAACTGAACAACCAGTTGGGCATGGTTACACAATCCGATCAGTTAGTATCGATTCATCTGGAAAATTGCTCACTGCTCATCTCCAACTCATCAAGAATTCTTCGATTTTCGGACCCGATATTCAGAATCTCAATCTCATAGCCAGGTAATTTATTTTAATTTTTGTTGTTACACGCACATATATATATATATATATATATATATATATATATTGTATACTGGTGTAATTTGTTGGAGGTGCTTAGCAACGCTTATCTAATTTATAAGATTGCTTTTATATTCCCTTTTTTGTTTTTCAAAGAGAAACCATAGACAGAATTTGTACAGTCCAATTCCCACCTCAATGCTCTTGTAACAAGCAGTATTTTCTATATAAATATGTATATGTAGTTTCTGTTAAAACTTTTATCTTGAACAAAAATTCACTTGGGGGAATAAAAATAAATAAATAAATAAAGAAGAAAAAATCACATACTTTTAATTAACTAAATACATGTGGTTTGTAAAATAAATAAAAAAAATAGAAATCACATACGGTTCCTTCACTAAATATATGGTTTATATACTTCTAAAAGATGATGTGTATATATAATTATAAATTTTCCTTTCCTTAATCACGAAAAACTTAAAAATTTAAATAAAGGGTTTACTTGATTATTGGAGTAGTTTTCCTTTTATATTTTACATATTTTTCAAAACACTGGCATTGTTTTTCATTTACTTTTTTTTTTTTTCCCCTTGAAAAAGCCTTGAAACAAGTGATCGTCTAAGAATCCGAATAACAGATTCGGACCACCAAAGATGGGAAATTCCCCAATACATCCTCCGCCGGAACACCACCACCGCCTCCTCCCACCAACCACCGCCGGAAAATCCATCCCTCTCCGAACCCACCTCCGACCTCATCTTCACCCTCGACACCATCACCCCCTTCGGCTTCACCGTCTCCCGCCGCTCCTCCGGAGACACCCTCTTCTCCACCGTCCCCGATCCGTCAGATTCCGGCACCCTCCTCGTCTTCAAAGACCAGTACCTCCAGCTCTCTTCCTCCCTTCCCGCCAACCGCTCCTCCATCTACGGCCTCGGCGAGCACACCAAGACCTCCTTCAAACTGACCCACCACCAGACACTCACCCTCTGGAATTCCGACACCGGGAGTTCCAATCCCGACCTGAATCTATATGGGTCCCACCCATTTTACGTGGACGTCAGGTCGCCGGATTCTGACGGCAGAGTTCCGGTGGGGACCACCCATGGCGTGTTGTTGCTCAACAGCAATGGCATGGATGTTGTATATAGTGGTGATAGGATTACATATAAGGTGATTGGGGGTGTGATTGATCTGTATTTCTTCGCCGGACCGTCGCCCAAGGCGGTGATGGAGCAATACACGGAGGTCATTGGCCGGCCGGCCCCAATGCCGTACTGGGCATTTGGTGAGTTTTATCATTTTTTCCTCCTATATTAAATCATTTACCTCTCTATATATATATATTACCTTTGTTGATTTTTATTGATGTTTGGACACATTGGCTGAGAAAATTGGGGACCCCTGCAATTTGGAGAGAGTAGGCTTAGGTAGTTTGAACATATACATATGGTCACCGAAGACTACTAGTTCAAGTTGTCGTGTATTAAATCCATGGTTTGGGGTGGCGGTATTGGTTTTTGTCATGATCGTAGTAGTGGTGTAAAAATTCGGACAATAGTGGAAATGGCAGTAAGACGATAAGTATCAGACTTGAGCCATATAAGGTTGGTTAGGCAGGACAATTACTAAACATGATTTAGAAAAAGTTAAATATAATGGATGAAATAAATGTAGTAACAAATTGGAGATAGAATCGCCGGTTCTATTCATTTTGGGGGAGGCAAATATAACGGTGATGGTGACGATGGTTCTATTCATTTTGGGGGAGGCAAAGATAATACTTTTGTTCAAAAGTATTAGAAATTCAGTTATTGCCCCTTTCTTCTTCGAGTTAATCCATGCTATTTAGAATTGACAATTATAAAGCTTTAAGGAAGCACTGTTGATCTAAAACTACTCTCAGACCGAAAATTGTTTAACAGGTTGTTTATTGGCTTTATAAAATGCATATGATTAGAAGATACACTAGTCGTGTGTAGAGCATGTTGTTTGCCTCATTATACTTTGATTGGATTTGATGGCAATGGAAGGAAAGGAAAAGAAAAGGAGGGATAAATATTTTCATCTTTGGTTTACTATTTTATAGATTTGGAGAAAAGGAAAAGAAGTAAAGAAAATTATAGGATCTTGGTTATCCTTCCAATAATGGGATGAATTGGAGGGATACATATTGATTAAAACACCGGAAAGAGACCAAAATCAGTGTTCTCTTAATTGAACTGTATGGATTGAATAATATGTGTTGACTAGAAATCATGAATCACTATTGCTTGAAATTGCTTCAAGACAAACCCTGATGTGAGGAACTCGCCTGTATCCGTATTCTGCAGTGTTTAGTGAGATTGAGCTTTACCCTGCATAGCTATTTCGAAAAATAAATGCTCTATTCTTCCTTACAGTTGTTTTATCATTGCATATAGGATTTCACCAATGCAGATGGGGTTACAAAAATGTCTCTGATGTTGAGGAAGTGGTAGCTGGCTATGCAAAAGCTGGAATCCCCCTAGAAGTTATGTGGACAGATATAGATTACATGGATGCCTTCAAGGTTTTCACACTTGATCCCATTAACTTCCCCGATGACCAGATGAAGAAATTTCTTGATACACTTCACCAAAATGGTCAGAAATATGTGCTCATCTTGGATCCTGGTAACTTATTGTAGCTCAATTGAACCCTTTTTCCTCGCAAAATTCCCGTTGACATTCATACTTCGCAACCTATATATATATATGTATATATATGTTCAAAACAAACAAACAATAGTATGCATAGCGTAATCACTTATCTCTCTAAAGAATATATATGGTGCCCTCATTACAGGAATCAGTGTGAACAAGACGTATGAAACCTACATAAGAGGGATGCAAGCTGACATCTTCGTAAAGCGTGACGGTATCCCTTACTTGGGGGAGGTTTGGCCAGGGCCAGTGCACTACCCCGATTTTGTAAATCCGGCTGGTGCAACCTTTTGGGGTGATGAGATCAGAAGGTTCAGAAATGTTGTCAACTTTGATGGCCTCTGGCTCGACATGAATGAGCTATCCAACTTCATATCATCCTCTCCCTCTCCATCATCTACACTCGATGACCCGCCTTATAAGATTAACAATTCTGGAAGTGTGATTCCCATTAACATAAGAACTGTTCCAGCAACTGCTGTACACTTTGGCAACGTTACCGAGTACAATGCCCATAACCTTTTTGGATTCTTAGAATCTAAAGCCACGAATGAGGCATTAGTCAAAGTGACTGGTAAGAGGCCTTTTATACTATCTAGATCGACTTTCGTGGGGTCTGGCAAATACACAGCACATTGGACTGGAGACAATGGCGCAACATGGGATGATTTGGCATACTCAATTCCTAGCATCTTGAGTTTTGGACTTTTTGGAATTCCCATGGTTGGAGCTGATATTTGTGGCTTTTCCGGAAATACTACTGAAGAGCTTTGCCGGCGTTGGATTCAGGTCTGATTAGAGTCCGATCATGACAATTAAAGTGACATAACTATTGTTCTTTTTTATTGTTTCACACATTAGTAAGACATTGTCTAAGATTTTCATATAAAAAATTGTGCTCTATGAGACATTGTCAAAATTTTGATTTATGCAGCTAGGGGCCTTTTACCCTTTTGCGAGAGACCACACGGCCATTGATACAACTAGTCAAGAGCTCTACGTCTGGGATTCCGTTGCTTCAACAGCCAAGAAGGTGCTGGGGCTTCGTTACCGGCTCCTGCCCTACTTTTACATGTTAATGTACGAGGCACATACCAAAGGAACACCCATTGCGCGACCACTCTTCTTCTCATTCCCGCAAGACATCAACACCTACGAAATCAGCTCACAGTTTCTGCTCGGTAAAGGCATTATGGTGTCGCCTGCGCTGCTGCCAGGAGCAGTCTTAGTTAACGCATACTTTCCAGCAGGAAACTGGTTTGACCTCTTCAACTACTCAAATTCAGTTAGTGTGATAGGTGAAGGAAAGTTTGTCACACTCGAGACACCTCCTGATCATATAAACGTTCATATTCGGGAAGGGAATATTGTAGCCATGCAAGGAGAAGCAATGACAACACAGGCAGCCCGGAGTACACCATTCCAGCTGTTGGTTGTTGTCAGCAGCAGTGAAAACAGCACCGGAGAAGCTTTCCTGGATGATGGAGAGGAAGTCGAAATGGGAGGGGAAGGAGGGAGGTGGACTTCAGTAAATTTTAATGGTGGAGTTGTAGGAAAAACCGTAATGGTGAGTTCGGAGGTGGTAAATGGAGGGTTTGCTTTGAGTCGGAGATGGATCATTGATAAGATAACCTTTCTAGGGTTGAGAAAGGAAAGGAGGCTCAAGGGCTTCGATCTGATAGCTAATACCGGAGCAAACGGATGTGGAAAACCAGGAATAAGAACAAGTATTGATGCCAAGGGAGAGTTTGTTATCATGGAGATGACTGGGATTTCATTGCTTATAGGAGAGGAATTTAAGTTAGAGCTGAATCTCAGTAAGTAATTAGTAATAGCAGAATTCTGGAACAAATGTTAGTACTTTCATACTTGGTAATTACAGTCTGCTACAATAAAGAAGTTGCAAGGTAATAATTAATTCTACCACATATAATTTCTTTATAGTGCCATTATCTTTATTTGCCATTTTTTATTTTTAATCTTTATTGGCTTGCATAACACTGTTTTGCACTTTTTAGGTTTATTTATTTATTATTATTTTATTTTCTTATAAAGAGTAAGGTATGATATTGATGTATGCCTGATGTAAGAGCTGGTAATGGCTGTTGACATCTCTGGCATGTTTGAGGATCTTTAGTGACATTTTTATTTTTATTTTATGCGGAATATTAATATTAATGTCACATATGTCACTAAGAGATTTAAGCGCTCGAAACATAAAAATGTTAAGGTAATGCAATAATAGTATTTTGTACAAAAAAATATTTTTAATATTGACTAATATATTTAAATGTTTATCACATTTTACAATAGTACTATTTTTTTTTTAATATTAGTATAATTTATTTATATATGATATATAGTATATATATATATGTATATATATATATATATATATATATATATATATATGTTATTGTGATCATGAATTGAAGTAGTCTGCAAAAAACATCAAGAAGAAAGCGAGCCAAAGCTACTATGAAGGACGAGGTAGTTCATGAGTTCTAGTAGCAGAACTTCAGTATCAGCATATCTAATTAGGTAATAGTAGGAGAATGCTTTGGAGGCTTTCTTAGTAACACAAAACAAGTATAAAAACTAACCATGAAGCACTACGTAAGTACTGATACAGTAATCGACATGCAAAATGTTTTGTCCGAGTTAACTGGAAATACATTTTCCAGATTATTTTACCTGTCCGCCTCATCAAACGAGTACTTGAGAAAAATAAATAAAAATAAAAAATCCGAACTCTGCGGATTGTGACTTGGGGTCTGGCATTTCATGTGTGCCATTTATAATTCCTATCCGCACATATACATTCAAGCATGAGCAGCTTTCAAAGACATGCATCCTGCAACAAAAAGACCAAGTTGAGATTAGTAAAAAAATCTCCATCCACATTAACAAATTTACAATCGCAACCGCGAAACATGATAATCAGTGTGCATATAACATAAAATGGAGGAAAGCTTGAAAAGAGAAGTGTGTTACATGGTAATTGAAAACTGATGCACACAGCAAAATCATGACTAAAGCTCTTAAATTTCAACGCAACAAGCATCAAACATAGTGCCTCTTAACAAGGATTGTTTTTAGTACAGAATTGTTTAACTTAATCGTAAGAGAAAGTAAAGTCAAGAAGGTCGGTTGATTATGTGGAAGCATTCAATTTTCCTGACTATGTTTATTGACAAGTAAAAACTCATTCACCAAAACATGAGATCCTTTCAATCCTTGAAATAAAATCACATTAATTGTACAACAATCTAAAATAGACATGTTTCCACAAGAGTCAACCACTAAGTTACAAAACAATTTACACAAGTTCCTAAAAAACATCATCAGCAAAATTCAGGAACAGATTATAGGAAATATACAGTATGATTGAACCAAAGGAAAACATCAAATCTCAGTCAGCAGATGTATGTAAATGGAGCTGTTTATACAAAACTTCATCTATATACACCATGGTTTTCTGCCACTGCCAGTATAGTTACCGAGTTGCATCCCATAGGCAAAATATAGGCACATGTCAAAGTGGTCAAGACAAACAAATAGTTGAACCATTTACTAGCTTTTCAAATCTTGCACAATTAGCAAAGCAGCTTAAATATGTCTTCTTTACAATGAATAATATGGATTATAATCGCCGTTATAATAACTCTCATGTTCCCTCCCCGATATCCCTGTCAATAAAAAACCCGACAACAATAAGAACAAAAACTGTGCCTAGATAGTCCATTCTTTGTGTAATGTTTGTTTAGTAAATCCTAAGAATGAGTACACTTTTCTATATACAATAAAGTTTACTGACAAGTGAAATATATAAATTTATATCTTAGTTAACTAAGAGTAGTTAAGAAAATTTCAGGCCTTAGTTCAAGTAGAAAACTACATCTCAGAGGAACCAATGGTCGGTAACCTAACTTACTACAGAGTATAAGACAAGACATAAGATGATGCCATTGCCCTGTAATGTTTTATGACAATTGACAACACATTTATAGCCTCAACTTTAAAATTTTTTAAGTTAGTCAAAACAATATATCACTCTACTACCTAAGTTCCGTACAGGTAAAAAAAAGTGTAAGGCTACATTTGAAGGCGTGGAACAGCAAAGATAGTCGTGTTGAAATTACATGTACAATACAATCACATCAGGAACATAAATAAACAAACACTGCAAACAACAAAAAACACAATCCTTCATGGCGCAAAAGGAAAAAAAAAAACCCTACACACTTGCATAAACAAAAGCATGTATTTACTTAAAATATCAGAAGGCACACAGAATTTACAGAAACCTAGTTCTTCACAAGTGAAAATCAAGTCAAAAATTTCCAGAACAACTTTAACCTCTAATGCATGTAAATACTCACTTGTGTATGTGTATATATAAATACTGAGTTGAAGATGAAATGTACCTATGGACTACCCAAAAGATCTTCCCAGGAAGGTAACTTCGATCTTCCCAGGAGGGTGACCTCGCCTTTGAAAGCACCAAGCTTGTTCAAAAACTTCTTCAAATCTTCGTCCAAAGGTTGCCATCCGGCCCTTAACCCCTGCAGAGCTAGGGTTAGACTGTCCACCCCGCGATCCAATTCTATTCTCCATTCAGGACTCACGGGATCTTCAGCCAACTGGATGGTTTTTGTGAGCTGCTTAGAACACTTGCCAAGTGTCACAAGTTAGTTTAGGAGTCCGCAGCAGTTCCTCTGCTGATCAGGCAACTCCACAAGACTCCGATTTCGTCCTTGACACGGAATCGCCGCAACACAACACCAAACCGTAAAAAACAACAGATAGTCGACCGCACAAACAGCCCCTGCAAATCTGGTTGTTATACTAGCCCCAAGCCATCTCATTCTTCAACCAAGCCAGCTCGTTGGACGCCAACCAAGTGTCTCGCACATGGGACGAAGGTGCCCTCAACTTTTTTCGGGCTACTTCAGCCTCCCTCTTGGACTTACCATGCCGATTTGGAATCTTCAACTCTGTCAACGCCGATTTTGACAATTCACATTGATTCTTGAGCAAAATGTTTGTAATTCCCCTTCATAGTTCCTAATATATCTCATACCATCGCGAAAAGAATCAAAGAAGACTCTGACTTTCCTAGCACTTATTGTGAGAGTGCTAGGAAAGTAAAGAGTCTTCTTTGATTCTTTTCGCGATGGCATGAGATATATTAGGAACTATGAAGGGGAATTACAAACATTTTGCTCAAGAATCGATGTGAATTGTATCAATATCGCAAAATCGGCGTTGACAGAATTGAAGATTCTAAATCGGCATGGTCAGTCCAAGAGGGAGGCTGAAGTAGCCCGAAAAAAGTTGAGGGCACTTCGTCCATGTGCGAGACACTTGGTTGGCGTCCAATCACCCACCCAGACCTCTACGCCACCGCCACCGCCACCGTTTCCATCCACGGCATGAAGATCCACGCAGCCACACGCGACGGAGAAATCATGGGTCGCACTCAAATGGTGGGTTAGGGTTTATACTCCCTGCAATTTGTTTATGGAGGGTTAGGGTTTATAGCGAATTGCAATTGGGGAGTATTTTGATGGGGTTAGGGTTTATAGCGAATTGCAATTGCGGAGTATTTTGATGGGGTTAGGGTTTATAGCGAATTGCAATTGCGGAGTATTTTGATGCTTATTAGGTTTATACGCCAATTGCAATTGGGGAGTATTTTGATTGCTTATTAGGGTTTATACGCCAATTGCAACTGGGGAGTATTTTGATGTACGATGGTTTATTGATTGTTCATTCATTTCCATATAGGACAATTGCAAGCCCATGGGACCGTTATATATAGGATAATTTACATTGACACCCCTAAGATATTGGTCAATTACACTCAGATGATGGTCAAACCCCAATTTAACAGAGATACCCCCTGAGGTTTGAAAAATATTGCAATGTGTCCCTTGGAGCCATAAAATAATTTTAGTGTCCTTGATTAATTTAATTTTCATGTGAAATCTACTTTACCAATTATACTAACCACCTTTATCATTATATTCTTATTATTAAAAAACTACAATAAATAAATAAGATGTATATTATATATAATTTTATTTTAACTATAAAAATTCAAAAACATCAAAAATATTTTAAAATATATATTTAAAGGTAAATTTTACCACTAAACAAAATTCATCAATAATAATACTAAGAAAATCTCATTATTTAAATTCATCAACAATAATACTAAGAAAATCTCATTATTTAATTATTGCTCTTAATTTTTAATATATTACTATATAAATATTTCTCAAAAAATATTAAAGGGTTATATCTAATAACCATTATAGGTATTACACATCTAAGAATATATATATAAATTCTTATGTATGAATAATATATATATATATATATATATTTTTATACTATTTAGGGGTGTTTAAGAACCAAACCGAAACCGGCGGTTCGGTTCGGTTCCGGTTCCAGTTCCAAAACTTCAAGAACCGAAAAATTCGATTCGATTCCGGTTCTTACCTCGCGGAACCGAACCGGAATCGGAACCGTTTTTTTTTTTTTAAAGTTAGAGATCAAAGACTATATATTCACTAGCCTACATAGTAACTTAATGTGAAGATCTATATTTGTAAAGTTAGTCCATTGAATGTGTAGAACAATATTTGTAAAGTTAGTTCATTAAACAACATAAGATCACATAAATATTGTAAATAAATATATATATATATATGGCATGCAGTTCAATTACATAGACTCGAATATATATAAATGATAAAAATATTAGTTCATTAATGAGTAGTAGTTGTCTACTAATTTTCTTTTACTGATACGGAATATATATATATATATATATATATATATATTTGTAACTTTCAAATGCAAATATTTGTTTGATTATTAAATGACAATTGTAATTTGTAACTTTAGGGATGTAATATTTTAATATAGTTATTTTCATTCCACTAATTATATATTTGGTTTTGGGTTTGTAATAATTCAAATACTCTAGTTTATAATTATATTATCTTATAATATTGAGCCTTTATTTTTAAAATAATAGAAGGAACCGGAACCGAACCGAAAAATCGATTCGATTCCTTGCACTTTCGGTCCGGTTCCACCGGTTTTGAACACCCCTAATACTATTGTCAGTCAATAATTTTAATAAAATTTGATAATATAATGGAATATCTTATTTAAAATATCTTACACTTTACCCATTGTACATTGTAGGTATTACATATCTAAGAAATTCTATTATTATATTATCAAATTTCATAATGGAATACGAGTTTCTTTGATATTACATATCTAAATATATTTAATATTCCATTTTGTAGTTAATTGTTTTTATTTACTATGCCACATTTCGTAATTGATAATGATGCTTACTACGAAATTTATTTTGTAGCTAATATATTTTATTTACTATGATACATTTCGTTATTAATAATAATATTTACTACCTTTATATTATCAAATTTTATTAAAATTATTGATTGACAATAGTATAAAATATATTTTTTTAGTGGTAGAATTT
>OY998241.1:71972328-71989828 GCA_963922005.1 Cornus suecica
TAATAATAAAAAATGAATACAATAATAATAAAAAATGGACTAAATAATAAATAAATATAATAATAAATAATAAGTAAATATAATAACAAATAAATACTTCATAATAATAATAAAAAATGAGTATAATAATAATAAATTAATATTAAAATAATAAAATATATTTTTAAATAATTAAAAATGAATAAATAATTTATAAATAAAATGAATTAAATAATGAAATAATAATAAATAAATAAATAGAATATATTTATAAATTAATATATATTAATAAATAATAATATAAGTAATAAAATAATAAAATATATTATAAAGTGAAGAAATAATAAAGAAAGAAAAATAATAATACATAAATAAATATTATAATAAATAATAAATAAATAGTAAGACCAAATTCATGTTTAATAATTTCTAATAATATAATTATTATAAATAATTTATAATAATTTATTTATTATTATTTAATAAATAAATAATAATACAAACAAACTTTTAAGTTTAGGTTCTAGTAGAAACATCCCAATAAACACCAAATTCACGTTTATTGGAATATGCCTAAAATTTGGGTAAGTGAGAATTTTTTAACACACATGGCCCAAAAATACTAAACCAAACAAGTTTATAAACACAAAAACATATCTACCAAACAGGCCATAACTAGTCAAGAAATTACATCAACAAAAACAAAAGTGTAAGACATATATAACAAATTTATATAACATATATAGAGAGAGAATTGATCTAATTGTAATTAGTTAGAAAGAAATAAATTCGGATCAAACATATTGATTGTTAAAAATGATAATGGGATATGCATAAAATTTCTCACTCACGCTATAGATAACTTTATACTACTGTTAAATGTACAGTGTTTCAGTAGTGCAATAAATTTAGCTATATTACAGTAATGCTTTTTTTCACAAACCTAATTTATAATTCTATTCTTACCTATTTCATATAACAAAAAAATCAAAATAAATTTACTTTTTTCCTTGATGAATTACACCTTCCAACTCTGTCTACATCTATTTCATCATAGCATTCTTTAATTCAATTATGGTTGTCGCAAACATCCATACCATCACGTAATAGTAATCGATAAAATTGATAATCTTCTAATACATACTTGTTTTTAAAATTGATATTATCTGAATCCATTATACGATTACTGCAACCTTAACGAAAAGCCATGGCTCAAATGCAATTACTCGATACCAAAACCACTTTCTTTGATACTGACCAGCATGTATGTAATGTCATTATGCTTTGTCCTTAAGCAACCGTTTTACAGTAAAATTAATAACCAAAAAAACCTCTAAGCATCCACTATACATGTTATGTTACATGACACTACACCTTTATATATTTTGTATATTTTGCTTTTTATGTACTATTTTTAATTTAGAATTGTATACTATAAAGAGTTAAGAAAGTTTTTATTGTGTTACTTCTGAATTTATGATTCCCAAATCTAACAAGAAATTAAAGAGTGTCAGAGCACTTAACCTACATACACAAACCTAGCTGTGAAGACTGAAATTATTACACTATTAAATGCAAAGGCTTCAAAACATTTAATTTAAGGGTTAAATGCATTAAACCTCCCTCATCTATTTTATCTTTTTTAACTTAATCCCTTGAACTATATTTTTTACTGTAAACTCCTCAAATTATCACGATTTTTACAATTCACTCTTTTCCATCATAACACCGTTAGTTAAAATTATGATAATTTGCACTCAGATCCCCTGAGGTTTCAATCAATTGTACTCGCCCCTTGAAATTTCATTTTCCTTACAATGACACCCCCTAAAGGGAAGAAATGACCGGAATGCCCTTGTGTTGTCTCCCTTATTTCATGAGACAAATATCTAGGTGATGAAATTACATCCATGCTCCAAGATGAAAATCCTATAATGTATATATATCTATAACAACTATTCTAAAATGTGAGGGCTTGGAAATATTTCCAAACATTTTCTTCAAAATAAAAATTAATGAATTAATATGTATTAGTTGAATTACAACTCTAAGGAGTATGTCAAAACGATATAGAGTAAAAAGAAAAAGGTTGGAAATATTTCAATACTTTTAAAAAATAATAATAATTAATTAATATGCATTACTTGAAGTGTAACTCTAATGAATATTTCAAAAGATATAAGACAATGGGTTATAAATATTTTTATTTAAATAATAATAATAATTAATTAATATACATTAATTAAAATGTAACTCTAATGGATATTTTATAAGATATAATAAAGTAAAGATATAAGACAAGTATATTTCAGCAAGGAAAAATAATATAAATTAAAATACAGAAATCTGTATATATTTATCTATCTATCTATCTATCTATATACTACTAATAAAAACACAAAGATTGTCTAATATTTCGATTCATTATCACATTTTTTATTATAAAAAATTATAATAAGTAAAGTTTGTCATTATTTAAAGTGTAAGGGCTTAAATTAACTTTACAAAAAAATTAATAAATAATAAACCATTTGTCATATTTTTATAAAAATATAAAAAATTACAATAAGTAAAGTTTGTTATTATTTTACAGTGTAAGGGCTTAAATTAATTTTACACAAAAAATAATAAATTATAAACCATTTGTAACATTTTTATACATTTATCACCCCTTACAATACAACAAAAACTATAATTAAAATGTATTACTATTTGTTTAAATTGTAGGAGTTGTATATTATTTATTTACAAAATCAATTAAATTATATGAGCTCTCAAATATTTTATACATGTATCACCTTCTAAAATACAAAAAGAATATAATCATAAATAAAGTGTATTATTATTATTATTTAATGTGAAATGTCACATTATTAGTTTTAGGAAAAAAATAAAAAATAAAAACTTTTGGGGCCTATATTACAAAAATGACAATTAATAAATAATAATTTAAAGAAATGTGATAATATTTCAAAAATCATTGTATCCAAAATACTTGAAAAGTTTTCTAAATTAAGCTTAAGACACAAGGGTTATTTGGTCCATTAATTTAGTCAACATGTCTTTTACACTAAAGTAGGGCACAAGAGTCATTTTATGGGATCTTCACCCATTCAGGGGGTGTCATTGCAAGAAAAGTAAAATCTCAGGGGGTGAATGCAATTAATCGAAATCTTAGGGGATATGAGTGCAAATTATTCTAATTTTCATTAAGGGTGTTATAACATAACGGGGTTAAATGCAACACTTAAATAGTTTAGAGGGCTAAACTATAGTTCAGGGGGGTAGTTTAGAGAGAGAAAATAGATGAGAGGGGTTTAATGCACTTAACCCTTAATTTGACGAGTAAAAAAAAAACCCTAACGACCCTCCTTTATAAATTAAATCCTCTGGCCAGGGCTGCAAATGAGACGAGTTGTTTATGAATAGCTCAGGCTCGACTCCTTTACTAACGAGTCGAGCCCAAACACAATTTTCAGGCTCGTTTAGTAAACGAGCCGAACTTGAGTAATGGTGAGTTCGGCTCGTATATGTTCGTAAACATGTTATCGTTAAGGCTCATTTACGTTCGTGAACAAAAGCTCGTTTAAAGTTCTTTTCAGCTCGTTAATATTATACTCATTATTCATAATTACACTTTTTTATTTTAACTAGGAAATTAAAAATAATAATATTTGTTCATTAATTTTCATAAAGCAAGATATTTTTTTTTAAAAATAAATTATTATCTAACTTAAAATTATTTGTTTTAAATTTCAATAATATTATATCAATTGAATTTAATAATTTACTTAATTTTACTAAATTAAACTCAAATTGACTCAATTGAATTGGTATTATAATTATTTAACCTTAATTTGACTTAATTGAATTGAGAATTTTCTTAATTTCACTTATTTGAACACAATTTGATTCAATTGAATTAAGAATTTACTTAGTTTCACTTATTTAAATATAATTTGACTTGATTTAATTGATGATTTACTAAATCTTACTAAATTGAACGGAGGGGTGAAAGTGAAACAAATAAGGAATGAAATTGTAATTAGCGAAACAAGAGAGGGTGCAGATATAATTTACACTCACAATAGAGGTTAAACTGTAATTTACCCGAAAATGAAAGAGAAATGGGTATGAAATTAGTCTGACCTATATTCTCACTATAATGTTAGGTATGAAATTTTAAATACCAAAACTACCCCTTCTTGTATTGTTTCTCTCTCTCTCTTCTCCCTCAAGCCCAAATCCGACGGTCCAAAAAGGGTAGGGTTTGTGGTAAAACTCAATCCAGACCGTCCACTCTTACCTGATCTAAAACTCAATCGAAACCAACTTATATATGAAGGGTTAGGGTTTAATGCCTTTACTTTACCAAATCAAATCCTTATCTCAATCTCTTCTTCCTCATCCCCAATTTAATTTCTTTAGGCTTTTATAAAATTGAAGCACAGTAGCAATATATCCATCCCTTTCCTTCAGCAAATAAAAGATCACAACACAACCACTCGAACAACTGTTGTAGAACAATGGCAACCCTAAGTACCAGATGAAGTGCGTTGCTTTGAAGATAACATATTGAGGTAAGATTGATATACAAGGAATATATATATACATGTGTATATATATATATACACACACACCCATTTATAGATCTGATGTTTCTTTCTTCTAAAACCACATTTTTTTCTCTAATATATATTACCAAAATTTTTCATTTTCTTTCACCTTTGTTTGCTTTATCGAAGTTGTGTGCTCTGTCCTCACCCATTCACTACTCATTTTCTGAGGACTAAAGTTTCTATGTCTCTTAACAACCACTATTATTAATCTCTCAGTAGGACTAACCATTTTGCAACACATTACACTCATTTCGTTGCTCTCTTCTTCAGGTTAATTGGCACCATCGAAACCCATGGCTTTAGGTATATTCTCCATCGAATTTGTGCTCTGTATATATATATACATATTTTTTCTGATATCAATCTCTTGGTTTTTCATTTTCTCTATGTTTTCTGTGATTTTATTGTGTCTGTTTTTCTCATCTAAACTCAAAACAAAAAAAGGGTTTTCTTTCATAAATCTTGGTTCTGGTCATGTTCTCATCTTATTTTGAAGCATTAAACCCTAGAATTACCAAGAAATTTCAGTTCTCTTTACTAAAAAGGGTTCTCTTTTTTTGTGCTTGTAGATCGGTTAACGTCGAGACTTTTCTTGTCGGATCTTCGCATTTTGGTACGTGTACCCACTCTTCTACGATTTCTGTAAATTTATTTGGGTTTGTTTTGTTATTCTTCTTCTGTGAAGTTATTGCATAGTTTTTAATAATGGTTTCATTTTTTTTATGTGTATTAGGGTATATTATATATTTTGCATTTTACTTTGATCTTTGACAAATTACTTCAGATATGATTGCAGTTGGGTTGCATTTTGATGAAGTGTTTGCACGTGAAATTACTTGATGAAATTTGGAGATTTTTTATATTAGTTTTTAATTTAAGTTAAATTAACTAATTTTCAGTGAATTGTTTTATTGCAGGAGGTTGATGAATTGTTTGCCTGTTAAATTACTTGATGAAATGTGGGGTGTTTTAAAATTAGTTGTTGATTTTAGTTAAACTAATTACTTTTTTGTTAAATCAGCTAAAATTAATGTATTTCAGCATCTGTTTTCATGTGAAATTACTTCATGAAACTTGGGTTTTTTTTTTTAAAATTAGTTAATTTTATTTAAACTAAAATGTTTTTGTTAAACAAACTAAAGTCAAGGTATTTCAGCATCTGTTTGCATGTGGAATTATTTTGCAAAATTTGGGTTTTTTTTTTAAAATTAGTTGTTAATTTTATATTAACTAACTAATTTTTGTTAAATCAACTAAAATTAAGCTATTCTAGCATGTTGATGAACTGTTTGCATGTGGAATTACTTGATTGAATTTGGGATTTTTTTTTATTTTAGTTGTTAATTTAAGTGAAATTAACCAACTTTTGTGAAATCAACTAAAATTATTGATCTTGGCATGATGAACTATTTTTTTTGTGGAATTACCTTATTTTATGTTGATGTAAGTAAACTTTTATAGAAATTGGTAAACAAATTAGTTGATGGAAATTTGCATGCATTTTAGAAATTTAGGTTAAACAAAAAATTGCATGGCAGTTTTACGGTTTACCTTGCATTAAAGCTTTTAATATGTTGCAATGTATTCACAGATGCAGTGTAGAACTAATTTTTTTGGCTAACCATTGGAATTAAATTTCTTACAATCACTGGCTTTCCCTATGTTCTGTTGCTTTTGCACCATTTTTTTTGCACAAAAGGTTACTTTGGTCCTCCAATTTTACAATAATACATGGTTTATATCTTCATGACTAGAGCAAGGGTGGTATATCTACATGTTTTTTTACTTCTTTTCACATTTTCTTATATCTGTTAACATTCTCATGATTGATCTTCGGGCATGTATAGGTTAATTATCATGTATATAGTTATTTAGTGTTAACCTGTATCCAATTTCTAAATATTTTATCCTTGACAATCTTAATGATGTAGGTTTTCAATCTCTCAAAAAGAGGATATATAATATGTCAAAATGGGAATGAGTGGAATAGGCAAAACAACGTAAGTTCTTGAAACACCTCCTTTTTTCGGTACATTTTTTTTGTATACAAGTGGTTTCCACCACGGATACACTATATTATCGCAATATAGTTAATAAACATGATGAGAAAGCCTATTCTACATGTTTACCATATTATTACTGTGCACCTCACAACAGATACACTACATCTTTTTTTTTCTTTTGTGTTTGCCTCTTAGATCTGAACAATTTGTATTATTCATACCATGTAATGGCATGGTTTGTTCATACTCTTCAGCTGTCATTTCAACCATTCTCGTATCATTGGTTAATGGCATGGTTTGGTTAGTCTCAGTCGCAGTATTGGCCACTTGAGAGGGTCGACCATTTAATTTCTAGAATTGGCTTCGCACATGTTCGACAATGCCACAATGGTGACAAGTTCGCGTCTCACGGGGCCCGTTGTCACGTCCTCCACCACGACCACTACGACGTTCGCCGCGACCACCACCTTTTGGTACAACTAGTGTCGTACGATCATTAGAATCCATATCTTTGCACCGGCCAAAATATGAGATCGTGCAGAATTCGTGTATTCAGGACCCCAACCCGCATAAAGCAAACAACAAAAATCTGCATCCTTGTTCCTGGAACTTATCTAGGCGATTAGTAAATGGCAGAAGGTGATCATATTCGTCACATAGCACTTTGAAGTCAGTGAAGTACTCCGGTAAGGACTTTCCAGTTTGCTTGAGCTTAAAAAATCCTTTCATCACATCATATAGGCGAGAAAGATCATTAGCACCAGAGTAGGTGTCCTCAAGAGAGCGCCACACATCCTTTGACGGTGTCTACATTCGCAACTAAAATCTGGATTGAGGGGTCCATAGAGTTCAACAACTGACTAAATATTCTAGGATCATTATGCATCCACTAAAATTCAAAAACATATATAAAATTAAAAATATTTATAAACTTCGAAAAAATATTTTTTTTTCGAAAACAATATATAAAATTCGAAAAACTTATGTAAAATTTAAAAAAATATATATAAAATTTGAAATATATATATAAAATTCAAATATATATATAAATATTGAAACAAATATATAAATTTCAATTTTTTTTATAAAATTTGAAAATATCATAGATTTTTTTAAAAAAAAATATATATTTCGGAAACATATATATATATATTTATATTTCGGAAACATATATATATATATATTTATATTTTGGAAAAAAATATATAAAAAAAGATCACTAATTGATGTTGGTAGTAAGTAGTTTGATTCAATTAATTAGAAAAGATATGACATTTTACCAATATATATATTTTTGAATTTTGTTTTTCGAAAAATATACATATATATATATATATATATTTTGAAATATATATTACTCAAATTTATATTTTTTTCGAAATTTATATATTTGTTTCAAATTTTATATGTTTTTTCAATTTTATATATTTTTTTCGAAATTTAATATATATTTTTAAAAATTTATATATATATTTTTGAATTTTATATATTTTTTCAAAATTTAATATATATATTTTTGAATTATATATATATAATTTGTTATTTTTTAATTTAATTTAGGGGTGAATTTGTCTTTTACGAATTGAGGGGGGTTAATTGCACCAAATTAAGAGTTGAGGGGTTTTTTTGTAGTTGAGGGGGATTTCTTGCTCATATGCAATAGTTGAAGGAAGTTTTTTGCACTTTACCCTCTATTATATTTTGAAGAGCCGGCATGAAAAAGCCCACCCAACTTATCTCTAAAACCACCCCAGTCCACCTCTATGTCAATTTTTTCATTTGAATTTTAAAACTTAAGCCCAATAAAGATCAGTCCAAGCCCATATGCATTAGTAAAACCCTATTCCCTAAAAAATGTGCAGCCATCGCTACCAGCTCGGTTATTGCTACCAGCTCGCCCATAAATAATAGGGGAAATTAATGTCTTGTAGCTATCTATAAATCATCTCTCCCATATACAATCACACAAAAAATGCCTTACAAGACTCTCTTTCCTCTTACTTTGAATACTTTCTCTCTCTATAACTCCTCTCTCATCTGGTCATCAGGAAGCCTAGGTAAGTTCTCTCTCTTCACGGTGATTTCTTGTTTTTCCTCTGTTGCTCCATAATATGCATAGATTTGTGTAAGAGTGTGTAGATCTGGTTTCTTGGTTCTTCCTCTGTTGGTTCCATAAATAGTTGTATGTATTTACTTGTGTAAATGTATATATATATGCATAGATTTGTGTAAGAGTGTGTAGATTTGGTTTCTTGGTTCTTCCTCTGTTGGCTTATAAATAGTTGTATGTATTTACCTGTGTAAATGTATATGCATATGCATAGATTTGTTGAAGTAGGTATGGATCTGGTGTATTAAGTAAACATTGCATAGAATGTGATTTCAGAGGGATTATTTGTATCTAGCTGAATATTTTTCAGCTTAAACAAAAATAGATTTGTTTAAGTATGTATGATCTAGCTTTTATTATGGCTGCTGAGGTCACAAGTTATGAGATTAGAAGGTGTTTTCAACCTTAAAATGATAAAAAGGTCACTGAGGCTATTCAGTCTTTTCTTGCTTCTGGTTGTATTTTAAGAGGGGTTATTTGTTTGATTGGTAATATGTACTTTTTCTAGTATCTTTTCCGTTTCAATTTTATTTTTGAAAATTATTGATTGATATTTGAGGTTTTATACATCATTAGAGTAACATGTTTATTTTCTCTCCTTTTAATGATTATTTGAAATCATTTGTTGAAGCCTTCATGCATTCATTGAATATATATGCATACAGATATCCTTTGACTCTTCATAATGTCTTCATATTAATCGCGGCTATATATATATATATATATACAAAGAGTAAGTAAATTTTTTTTTTTATGAGCAGTGTTGGAATGGGTTCCTCAACAATGATGCGATAAAAGGCACACCCTTGTCCCTTCCCAAAACTTTAAAAATTATCGCCAAGATTTATCATTATCGCCAAGACTTATCACTAAGACTTTTTAGTAACAAACACATACAACAAATTTATATGATCAAACATATTGATAGTCAAATTTGATCCTTAAAAAGGATAATGGTATATGCATAAAATTTGATGCTTATATGTAACTTTATACTACTATGGTTCAGAAATATGGCTGTCGCATCGGCCGACACTTGGAACCGAAACGACCAGCATGTATGTAATTCATTATGCATTGTCCTTGAGAATCCATACAGTCAAAATAAATAACCTAAAAGAACCTCTGAGCATCCATTATGCATATTTCCCAGAATTTATACACATCATTTCCAAATGAATTCCACAATAGTTAAGTCACCTGGGGAGGCTTGGAACAGAAAATACAGATCGTATAATTTCATTGCAAGTATTTGAAGCATCGTGAAACTTGTTGGTCTCAGAATTATTGGTGGTGTTTTGAAACTACTAAATATATTAACTGCTTAAAGCAACATGGTTCAGATGAAAGTAACTCCTCGGTATTGAATTTAGTAAGGCAGCACTCTATAAAGTGTATGTTGTTTGCTTGTTGTCAAATGGCATGCATATGTTTTGTGAGGAGGACGAAGAAAAATAGTGGGTCTGAAAAGATAGAAATAATGGAGCCAGTAAGAATAAAATCATACTTGAATTACTTTAGTTGTTTCTTACATCAGTGTTTTGATAATATAAGCATCATTTGTTGATTTCCTCTCAGTATAAAAAAATTCCTTGCTTGGTGTGTAAGGCGAAGAATCTTGACAGACGCTTTTTCCGCCCAACTGCGGTTATTGAGAATCGTAATGTTCGAAAGAACAAGCACAAGAAAGAACGGATTTTTCATGAGAAATGGGCCGTTTGTGAGCAGGAACGGGTTCTTCGACAATGATGAACAAGCACAAGAAGATTTTGTTTTCATGAGAAAGGGGCCTTAAGAACGGATTTTTCATGAGAAATGGGCCTTTTGTGAGCGTCCCAAAACTTTAAGACTTATCGCTAAGACTTTTTAGTTTTCTTTTATTATCAGTACTTTTTTTCTATTTGGTACCGCAGCAGCTTACGATGTTTATAGACTTTTTATTCTGGAAGTAACAAACACTTTCAACAAATTTATATGATCAAACATATTGATAGTCAATTTTGATCCTTAAAAAGGATAATGGTATATGGTAATGCCTTTTTTTTCCCAAACCTAGTATCTTACCTTTTTATACAATTGAAAATAAAAAATAATATTTACTTTTTTATAGGGTTCTCGAATCCAATTATGGAGCTTGGATCAGAAAATACATTTCAGAAATGTGGCTGTTGCAGCGGCCGACAGAATATTCATAATAGCAGTGGAAAAGAAATACATTATAAATTATTAAAAAAGAAATGATACAGAAATGAGGAACTATATTCCTAAGTCTTGGTTTTGGAAATCATATTTTCATTAAGCACAATAAAATTACTCTATATGAAACTGATTCCAGCCTCGAGGAAAGTTAACAACAGAATACAAACTTGGAAAAAAACACTACACCTTTGTTTCTAAAACCAACAAATCAAAAATTTCCCTCTAAAGGGTTAAAAAAACGAAACAGAAAAAAACAAAGAGTATATATATCAAGGGTCCTTTTACAAATTGTATACCCAGATTGTGAATGCTACAAAAATTCTGGCGGAGGATCCTTCTTGCTGCTACATTTGAAGGTGGTTTACTTTCCAGCAAGAAATCGAACATCTGGAAAATCCCAATCATCAGTAAGAGCATTAATGCAAAGACTTGGAGACCAATACAATAAGCAAAGGTAAGAAACACAAATATTCTTTGGAATGAGCAACTGAAACAACAAAATGAATCCACTAATGACCAAAGGAAGTACATACTGGAGAGATCCAAGTTATGGATAAAATATGAGAAAATAGTTATAGCTGGGAATAATTTCCAAATTTGCAGAATTTGCAATAATCGCTAATTAAGCGAGATGCACTCGTATCGACTCCATAATGCGATTCAAAAGCTTCTAATGTTCAAAGGTCAACGTAGTACATTGCCCCCCATATATCATCTATATATATTTCAAATAGATCTTTACCAACTACTCTTCACACAAAAGCAGCAAAACAAAATACAGTATATTAGGTTATACTATTAGCTACGATGTCTCAGATAGAAGAATTAAAAAACAACTAATAAAGCATCACTTAACATTGCTCAGATCAAGAATATCTGACACTGAGAAATTGTGTCTGTACTTTTTTTACCTCAATTGTACAATGCCAAAGCAAAAATCGAAGACTGCATCAGACATCCAAAAATATTCCCACCAAATCTCTTTAGTCTTCATCAAGAAATAACTAATCTGCTACTTTACAAACATTTACTGACCATCTTCAGCACCAAATCTTTGCACCAGAAATTCATCAAGTTGCCCCCAGTTTGGGGTAGTGGATTTATTTAAATTGTCAGAAGGCAATGATCGAATGCATCCAAGAATGTGTCGGATGTCCCTAAGCAGCCTTGCAAACAGAACAGAGACAAAGAGAGAGTTGGTAGGATTAAAAGATCAAAATTTTAAAAACACACTTCTTGCCTGTTATCATGTAGCAGCAATGGATAACAAGTTTAGATCATGTTACCATTGTAATGTCTAAGAAGAAACAAAAATCAACAAAAAAAAAACAGAAAACAGAGTTCTATGGCATCACACTTCATCAAGTTTAATAATGAAAATGTACAACTAAATGGCATCATGGATTAAGTTCAAACGGACCAGAAAAGGCCCAATTATTACTGAAAGCAGGAGAAATTGCCAAATATATAAGGAGCTACAGAAAGTAAAGGTGTGATCTTATCCCAAAGAGACCAAGTGTACAAATTCTAGCTGCATGCCTAGATAAAAGTCTGCACTTTTTAGATGGAATCAAATCCCCTGAACACCTAATATCTGTTTTCCTTTCAAATTGGATGCCAGCAAACAATGCTGAATTAGTAAAAACGCATTTGAGCAATACCATGGGCGAATGAAGTATCAATGAGAAACTCACTGCTCAAAAAACATTTTTATACCTTACATTCAACAAACCAATTCAAACTTTTGTCCCCTGAGTTCAAGTTTATTTCAAATCAAGTTAGAAGTAGGTGCCTCACTATTTCTTTTCTTGCATATACAGAGCAGAGGACGCCTTCAGGACTAACAGTTTCCTGCTTTACTATTGCCTATGAAGATTCTGTATCTTTTGGCATAATTTATACCTTACATTCAACAAACCAGTTCAAACTTTTGTCAAGAATGAACTTTTCCAAGAGCTTTGCTCTTGAAGAACCTTAATTGGAGCTTTGAGGATGTTTGTGGCATCTCAATGTGCAAAAAGAGGGAAAAATTATCGAGATGGAACACTTGAAAGAATGGTAAGCATGAGATCTTTAATTAGAGTAGCCTATATATCACCTTTCTGCTGTAAGTAGATCATGCTTAAGTTTAAGTTTCTAGTATTAAGCCACAGGTTGTGCTTCCATGAGAATCCACCTAGCTTGGCAGAGATGGAACCACCTTCATGGCTTCATTTCATGTGGTGTTTAGGGAAAGGGAAAATTAGCCTATTAGTTGTTCACTAATGTAAAAACATGGGTTGCATCCCCTGAAATTAGGTTCAGACCAAGTGTTGCATGGAAAGTGGAAGGAATGAAAACAATTGACCTATAGTGATCAAACACCCATACAAGGGTAAAAACATCCTTTCACGTCTAAAATACGTCAACAATATCACTCGGGATCGAAATAGAAGTGGAACAAATCCAACAGCACCTTAAACGGACCGTTTAAACACTCGTGTTCACTCAAGGGTAAAATAGTCATTTCAGGGATAGAATAGTAATTTCCAAGTATAAAGACAAGGTTTGGACCTAAAATAAGTCATAGGAACAAACGAAACCAAATTTGAAAGTGCGAGAAGGAAAATACGATATTTTGAAAAATCGGTCGTCGTGATGTGTCGAAGTTCAAAACATATCGTCACTTTCAAATGACCATTACGCCCTAAAAAATGACTCGAATGAAGTGATTCAAAAGCCTAACATCAAGAGCTTTAAGTCAACTTTCTAAAAAGCTAAAGAACACCTCAATCTGACACTTGTAGCTCCAGATATGACCAAAAGAGTGAAGTAGCGTCGAAATAAGATTGCACTGGGACACCCTGGGAAAATCAGTCGACTGACAAGGGCCATCAGTCGACTGACCAATACCCACTAGTCGACTGACCGCACCAGAAAATTTGCGGCTATTTTCCAGTCGATTGATGCAATTCCGTCAGTCGACTCACGGACCCAAAAAATACTCCATATGGTCCGAAAATCACCAAAGCAATCACACACGCCTTTCCCTATGCGTATAAACTCATAATTTGATCAATATACCAAATTATATTTACCAAACGTAAGTTTTAAATCAAAAACATTACTTTAAAGTTTTATAAAACTATTTGTCTTGCTCCCGGTCTCCATTTTTTACTTTCAAAGGTATAAATATTTTATAACATGACTTTAAAATCATTTCAAAACTCATAGTTTTTGTCGGCATCACAGAATAGACAAAAATGGTTTTTCACTTAAAGACCGAATAGACTCAAATGCAAGTTTTATGAAAAATTTGTTTTCTGGGAAACAAATCGAAACACCAACGACACCATGCGGAGTGACTCAACATCCGACATGAACCAAGAAGAATGAAGAATGAAGAAGTAAGTCAAAAAATGACAACACTTCAACAAAACCGGGAAAACGATCTAACAACTCGATTCCCAACCGTGAACTCAATTCACTCTCAAAACGACATCTCATCTCAATCACCCCAAGTGGTTAAGGAAACCACCTCAAGTACACTCTTATTCTTAGGATATGAAAAGGAAGACCTAGTAGCCAAAACTCGGATACTAAGTAGGTTCAATCAAAACCACCTCCAATCCATTCAAACCTCGATTCCCATATAATATTTTCTCAGAATTCGAATGGAATCAAGAACCGTTATCACATAAGTGACTAGGATCAATCCCCACTTCACCTAATCAACTCAAAACCTCAAAGTATAATCATTGATACATTCCTCAAATGTAAAAGAAATATCAAATGACCATCACTACATAGCCAACAAATATCCTCAAACTCTCAAGGATCGTATACCCCTCGAAGGTGCAAAACATCAAGTGGTCAATACCCCACTACCAACAAAGGTCACAAAGCTAACACCCACTTCTCTAAGGTCTCATTTCACAATCAACCCTATAATCCACTATCGACTTTACTTATCACAAGAAAGCCATAGAAAACCAACTCATAACCCCACCTAAGGGCATATAAGCACATAACAACAAATATAAATATTCATCTCATTTTATACTTCAAAACAAGAATGCAAATCATATTCTTACATTATTCAATTCCACTCGAGCATTTTAATAACATATAAATTATATCGCAAAATTCACATTAAACATGTTCCTCTATCACATTGAATAATATCATGATATACATGTCAAAGGGAATCACATAAATGCTACGCAAATGCAATGTGACTCAACACCACCCGTGGTACACACACGACCACGCACCTCATGGAACAAACCTCATGAAACACATTTTGCCCAACATAAGTTAACGAATACGCACTCTACCCATTCACAATGAGAAAAGAACACCGCACCGATTCTTCCCAAGTGATTTTGACACTTCTCACTTTCAACAAGGAAGGCGGTTGCACGAGTCGACTTGTGACTAAAAATTCAAATACCGAATGCACGAGACGACTCTCGACTTTGAGGTTGGGATGACCCAAACCTATATCAATAATTTTCAGCTTTTTAGTTTCGTAGGTGGGGGACACCTCCTGACCAGTTGTTGCGACGATTCGACACAAGACTACTCACCCATGGTTACACGACCGAGCGTAGCCCAACACCAATTGAATTCTCAATACCAAAAGGTGAACACCATATGCACTATGTCTCAAAAGACTAATGCACCAATATAAATATGTATCTTATCATATTTAAAAACAATATTCCCACAATCTCAACATGAATGTTTTTCACCATTCAACTTGTTTTAAATTTCATTTAAAGCAATAATCAACAAGAATGTCTTTTCATACAACATTCATGCTCCAAATCACCAAGTTATCCTTTAATACACAAAGATAACATTTTCATTCATTTAATATGCTATTAGTTCAATTCAAGCAAGTTTTCATGAATCACCTCAACCTAACATCAATTCCCAACATAGCAAATATCATTCACAAAAGGGAAACAAGATAGTCACTCCAAGTTGAGATGTCTAGTTACACCAATCACATAGTATAACCTCAAAGGTGCTACCCAAAAGAGCTAGCCTAATCTCATTCAAAGTCTATCTTCCTAACACCCACATACACATATGTATAACTACACTTACACATATACATAACTATACCCACATACATACACATATATATAGGCATACAAGCACACTTTAGTCTTGGAAATCTCAAGAACAACAACCCACTAGCATGCTTCATAATCCTATTCAATATCATTACAAGTACTCCATACACAAGGTTTAATTAACATAAACATGTTCAAACCCTAATTTAACAATTTCAATGATACACTTACCAATTTCATTTTTAAGGTTAGGAATCCTAGAATCAAATTCACCGTACTACACAATCACAAGATGGCTAGTTATGAAGTTTTCCCCTACCTCTTGAAGAGCAAAGCACAACAACTACCAAGCAATGCCCATGAAACCCTAGCTCCTCCCCAACTGAAATCAAATGAGCAATCTGGTGGAAAGCTTCACCATAGCTTCCTAACCATGAATCCAACTCCAACACAAGAGGGAAACAAAAATCATCAACTTGTCTAACAAGAAACCCTAAACTAGGATTTGAATGGAAACACACAAGGATGGAAAAAAACTTACCAATTCTTGGCTCAAACCAAAGACAAGGACACCATGAACATCTTCCATGTTGATGGTCACACCAAACTCCCAACTTAGGGTGATCAAATCAAGCCCTAAGTGGAGAAGAAACAAAAAGGAGAAAAGAGAGACCAAAAGATAACAATGGAGAAGTCTTGCCAAATGTGTGTTAACCCTAAGAGTTGTAGAGATTCTCCACTCATAACTCTCACCATCCAATAGCCAATAATAAAACTAGCAAGTGAAGACCTAATCCAAGGGCTAGGAATAAGTCTTGACATTGGAAGACTTATTACACCACTCACAAAATTCATTAATTTGTCAATCAAGGCCTTATCATCCAAGGGCTTAGAATAAAGATGGGAATGAATAAATCATCCAATGGTTGACATGAAGTCTTACGAAGTGAAAGACCAACAATAATGGATTATTGCATTTAAGTGTTAACCAAACAAGGCCTTATGATCCAAGGATCTAGAATAAAGATGGGAGGATGAGATCAAGGGCTAGGAATGAAACACCACTTGAAATGGGGAAATGACCAAATTATTCTTAACTTAGGGTTAATTACAAGAGTGTCATCAAGCCTCTTAATTACCCTTCTACCCCTTGTCATCCTCTAATTACCACTATGTCATTCATACACTAACACTTAGCCAAATCTCTACACTTTTCACTAAGTGCTCCAAATATGAAAATACTTATTTACCTTTTGATCATTTTTTTCCCGAAATCGTTTCTAACTATTCTCATGACTTACAACATGAACCCACGTAGAGTAACACTTTCGGGAATGCAACACGATTGCTGAAGCTCCAACGAGAAACCGTTGCATGAACCCACGTAGTCATTGGAGACACTCAAATCCACAAAGCCGAAAACGAAATACCACGAAGTCGTCCCGTTAAGTTCAAAACTTAAACGCGAAAAATTTACACGTACTGAGAATACACAAGACGTCATGAATAAGTGACGTCACAAAACGT